>JAKSZT010053974.1:0-31522 GCA_026826555.1 Tolypeutes matacus | reverse complement strand
AGCTCTTTCTTCTTTTTTAATATATGAATTTATGGCTATGAACTTCCCTCTCAGGACTGCTTTCGCTGCATCCCATAGGTTTTGATATGTTGTGTTGTTGTTTTCATTAGTTTCAAGGTAGTTACTGATTTCTTTTGAAATTTCCTCTTTGACCCACTGTTTGTCTAAGAGTGTGTTGTTTAACTTCCATATCCTTGTGCCTAACCTGTTTCTCTGGCCCTTATTGATTTCCAACTTCATTCCGTTGTGGTCAGAGAAATTACTTTGTATAATCTCAATCTTTCTGAATTCATTGAGTGTTGTTTTGGGGCCTAGCATGTGGTCTATTTTGGAGTATGTTCCATGTGCACTGGAGAAGAATGTAAATCCCGCTGTATTTGGGTGAAGTGTTCTGTATATGTCTATTAAGTCCAAATCTTCTAATGTATTGTTGAGTGCCTTCGTTTCTTTATTGATTCTCTGCCTAGATGTTCTGTCTAATGATGATAGTGGTGTGTTGAAGTCCCCTGCTATAATTGTAGAGGAATTTATTTCTCCTCTTAGTTTTTCCAGAGTTTGCCGCACGTATTTTGAGGCACCTCGATTAGGTGCGTAAATGTTGATGATTGTTCTCTCTTCTTGAGAGATTACTCCTTTTACTAATATGTAGTGTCCATCTTTGTCTCTTACAATAGTTTTGCATTTAAAGTCTATTTTGTCTGATATTAGAATAGCTACTCCTGCCCTTTTTTGGCTATTGTTAGCTTGTAAAATGGTTTTCCAGCCATTCACTTTCAGCCTCCTTGAATCCCTGGGCCGAAGGTGGGTTTCTTGTAGACAGCATATAGATGGATCATATTTTCTTATCCATTCTGCCAATCTGTGTCTTTTGATTGGTGAATTTAATCCATTAACATTCAGTGTTATTACTCGTAACGAATTTCTTACTTCAGTCATTTTTTCTTTGGGTTAATGTATGTCATATGTTGTTTTGTTTCTCTTTTTGAGTTTTCAGTTGTTTTTAAACTCTCCTCCAACTCTCTCTCCTTTGTTTTTTCCTTTCAATTTGTAGAGATTCCTTTAGTATTTCTTGAAGTGCTGGTTTCTTCTTGACATACTCTCTTAATTGCTGTTTATCTGTGAATATTTTGAACTCTCCATCATTTTTGAATGCCAATTTTGCTGGATAGAGAATTCGTGGCTGGAAGTTTTTTTCTTTTAGTGTTTTGACTATGTCATACCACTGTCTTCTTGCCTCCATGGTTTCAGCTGAGAAATCAGCACTTAATCTTATTGTGCTTCCCTTGTATGTGATGGTTCTCTTTTCTCTTGCTGCCTTGAGTATTTTCTCTTTGTCTTGAGCATTGGACAGTTTGACAAGTATATGTCTTGGAGTTGGCCTGTTGGGATTTATACTATTTGGGGTGCGCTGTGCTTCCTGGATCTGCACATCCATCTCTCTCAATAGAGTTGGGAAGTTTTTAGCCATAACTTCCTTCAACACTCCTTCTGTTCCCTTTCCCTTCTCTTCTCCTTCTGGGATGCCCATAATGCGTATGTGTGTGCGTCTTGCATTATCGGTTAATTCCCTGAGACCATACTGGATTTTTTCTATCTTTTTGTCTATGTTTTCTACAATCTCTTTGATTTCAACTGTATTGTCTTCCATATCACTAATTCTTTCCTCTGCCTGTTCAATTCTGCTGCCATGTGAGTCCAGCGTCTTTTTCATTTCTTGACTTGTGTCTTTCTTCGCCATCATATCCATTACCTTTTTAGGTGTGTTAGCTATTTCTTCAGTATGTTCTCCCAGTGTCTTCTTTATATCCTTAATCTCTTCCTTCAGTTCTTTAAGTTGGTCCATGATATTTGTTTGGATAGCTTTGATTAGCTGTTCGATGTACTGCATTACTTCCTGGTTTTTATTTTGTGCACTGGACTGGTCCATGTTTTCCAGTTTTTCAGAGTCATTTGTATTTTTCTGTTGCCCTCTGGTCATCATATTATCTTGATGGGTTTGTTCAGTTGATTAGCTTTTCTCTATGCTCTAGAATTTTATTTAGCTGTTGGTTCTGCGTGTGAGTTAAGTTTTCTCTTTGGCAGTTTTTCTTCTTATTTTATTTCCTTACTTCTTTCTATGTTCGCTTGAAGGCAAAAGGTTAGGGCCAGAGGAATCAAAAGATGTAAGGAAGGCAGAAGGATAATAGAAATATTGATAAAAGTTAGAAGAGGGGCAAAATGAGACTTAGTGAGATGAATATTTAACTTGTGTAGGCAGTGTAGAGTACTAGGAAAAAATATGGAGTTCCTACAATGGACTGGGAAAACAAATGGAGGAATATATATGTATAGTGATTTAGAAGGCTAGAATTATGAGGAGGTAGAGAAATAGTAGATAAAGGTCTGAAAGGAAAAAGGTAATACTAATAAAAAAAAAAGAAAAGAAAAAAGAAGAAGAAAACAAAATAGATGGGATAGAAATTGACACCCTTAAGTTGTGGGCCTATGAAAAAATGTTGTCTCTAAGAGCCACAACAGAAAACAGAAGGCAGAAACATGCAGGAAGGATAAGCGATAGTTTGTAATACAGAATCAATATATACAGCGAATGGGAAATTACTGAATAAGAAGCCCAGCAAATAAGCTACCAGCTGGCAGCACCTATTTAAAAAATAAAATAAAAGGAAAAAGGAAGGGGGGAGGAAAATGGGAATAATAGCAATAGACCAGAAAGTAACAGAGAGAAACCAAAGATCCACCCAGGCAAGCAGTCAAACAGAGCTAAGGGGGGTCAATGAATCCCCTAGGGTCCACGTGGATCCTTCCTGCCTACTTGTGTTTATCAATGAATTTCCCCACAGGGTTCTATATGCAGGTCCTGAAGCAGCTTTTAGCTATTAAACTAAATTAAAAAGAATTTATTTTCCATTTGTTGAGGTGACCTCACTTTTTTTTTTTTTTTTTTAAGCCAAATGCAGGACCCAAAATAATTCCTCTTCTAGACCAACCCCCTTACGGAAGGGACCCTAGCTGGGCCCGTGGAAATTAATCAAGCACGTCCCACTTTCCGGACTCCCCAGGTTAGCTGAAACTCTGATGTTAGTCAGTGAGGAGTGCTAAAGATGGCGGATTCCGCCCCTTCTGGCCCCGAGCTCTAGCGTCACCGGGCTGCTCAGTAAATCAGTTTGAGTGCAGATTCACGTCTGCTCTCAGCCTAATGCTACTTCAGGTCGGCTTATCTGCTCCCCAAAGCTATGGGGCGGTGCAGGCAGCCAGATCGATGTCTAAAAATATAAAATACCCTTCCCTGTCTTCCAACTGAACCCTCACTTTTTTGGGAAGTGTCCCTTCCTCCTGGCTCCGCAGCGGCCCGGGTCTTATCCCTGGGTGGCTAGGGAACTCAGCTCCGTTCCCCGACCAAAATCCCCTCTCCGGTTCACCGGGTGCTGACTAGCTCGTTTGCTCTGTTCACACAAGGTCCAAGGGGCGCCAGGCAGCCAGCTCCCCAGAAAATAAAACTTTTTTCGCCCCGCCCGCGGCTCCAAATGGTCGTTTTATTATTTTTTTCCGTAACCGCGGGGCTCAGCCGCCTGCGCCAACCTCCACCGGCAGCCTCAAAACTCACGAATCTCCACCGTTCGGTCCACGCCGCCGATCCGCGCAGATAGATGTCCCAAGCCTCTCACTCCACGCGTGCACAGCACAGACCCCCGGGCAGGACCCCGTCCCCAATCCGCCTTGCTCTGGGAGCTTGCAGTGTGCGCCCTCCTACACCAACGCCATCTTCGTCTGTATTTTTGATGTATGACATTTTCATACCTCTGAACGGTATTACCAAAGTAACTTATGAAATTCCTTTAAAGAGCTCTATTTATGTTGGCTTAAATATAAATAAGCACTTATATGTAAAGTAATACTCCTATAGTTCCAGAAATTAAAGAAAATAAACTTCTAATATTTCCAGTGAAAACTGAAAATGCGTAGAAGTAAATCCAAAGTTTTGAAAAAAATTAAATTTTACATAATTTAGGTAAACCCTAGGAAAATAGGACTGATTGTATATTAATTAAATGAAAATATCTATGTCTTAGGAATTATCAATACTAAGTAGAATATAAACATGCAATTTTATTCTAGTTTGATGTGTTCTTCCTAAATTTCTGCAGTGTTCTAATAAAATAACGGCATTTTATCTACTAGATCCTTAAGATAATCAAAAAATGTAAATTGAGTTTTAAAAGATGTTGGGTTGAAGACAGTTTACAAGTTTTTGATAAAGTATGTAAGGATGTGTTTACATACATGATGTGTTTTGTTAAGGGAATGGAAAATAGTTTTGTCTTAAAGCAAAATGACATGTTACAGAAGGAGAAACAGGAATATGTAGGACAATCTCAATAGAAGTAGAAAGTTGTAGGTTTTCAGAAAAGTGATTTTATCTGTCAAGGTCAAGGGTAATTAAGATTTTATATGTTTATAAGATTTTAAGAGTTTTCTTATAGATAGTATCTTCATTCAAAATTAGTATTCAATATTCTTTAGGTTACAATGATAAAGTATCCTTGGATTATTGGTCTACTCTTAATAAGAATAAAAGGTTTTTCTAGGGAAACGGATGTGGCTCAAAAGGTTCGGCGTCCGTCTACCATATGGAGAGACTGGGGTTCGATCCCCAGTACCTCCCGGTAAAAAAAAATAAATAAATAAATAAAATAAAAAAAAAATAAAAGGTTTTTCTAAAACATCTGAGTAACCTGCTTACAGGGAAAGATTCTGTATCTTATCAGAAAAATTTCCTCTGCTTTCTATCCTTTATACAATCATCCTTTAATTGTTTTAGAGACTATTTTCTCACATTTGAAATAAAACCATAAATAATAACTTCTTGATCTCAAACTCTTATCGGGTTTTTAGAGAGCCCTTGGAAAGATCACAAAGGATATTTTTCTTTCACCTTGTAAAAAGAGAGGTGATAAACTAGTTTTACTTGAGTTATCAATTGCATAGGAAGTGTTGTCAAGTTAAAAAGGATTCTGTAAGTTTCTGTTTATAGGATAAAATGTTATTAATATGAACATTCCAGGAATTATACAAAGTTCTTAGAGATTTGTCAATATCCTCATTGACCATGAGTTGTCCAAGTACTGATAAGTTGGTAAGTCTGTTATTAGACAGTGGTATTATTGCTCATAAATTCATTGTATTTTTTGTTGCTGTTGTGTTTTTTTTTTTTCTTTTTCTTTTTGTGTGTGTGTGTTCTTTCAGTTGTTTTTAAATTATGTTTTGTGACCTATCATCTGATTGTTCCCTTTTGTAAAACAACAATAAGTTAGCCATGGACATTTTAAGTTTTCTGTCATCTCCATATAGTTTTTATTCTGATGCTTCCCCATAAACACTTGGAATCAGCTTCAGGCCAGTGTGTTTCATCTTCAACAAAAAGAGATGTCTCAGAGACATCTGGGAAGGACTAAGCAAAGTTATCTGAGGCACCAGCTTCTAATGACATTCCTTAAATAACTCTGAGAGCATGCCACTGTACTGAGTTAAGATCTCAATTTTAGTGAAGAAGCTGATAGCTTCTTGGGATTGATAACACAAGATCTAATGAAACACAGATTAATTACTTAGGGCTAAATGAACTGATAAAGAATGATCATAGTTTTCTTTAAATTATTGCTAATATTTTATTAGCATATTTTCTAGATACAAGGGATCCCTTACTGAATTAAGCTTTCTATAATTCATAAAACATCCATCTTTATGTCCTTGCCTGACTCCTCCAGAATTTGAAAGCTCTTAATGAAAATTCTTTTTTTTTTTTTAAAGATTTATTTATTTATTTATTCATTTATCCCCCCCCCCCTTGCTGCTTGTGCTCGCTGGGTCAGCTAACCACGCCGCGTGGGCGGGCTTGCCCTCACCAGGAGGCCCCGGGAACCGAACCCGGGGCTTCCCATATGGTAAACGGGAGCCCTACTGATTGAGCCACAGCCGCTTCCCCTGAATATTCTTAAATTTATGATACTATAATTATTTTCATAGGTTCAATCAGGATCTGTTCTCCTTAACAGGATATAATTGGAGTAAATTGTTATATGAATACAGAGGAAACTCCAAATCTACTGCATATTAGAACCCCCATCTTGATGCAGTTGTCTGTTCTTACCCAAATTCTATTTAGCCTTCAGCAGAAACTGCCAACTTAATTAACACCTCAGCAAACTGAACTCTGAGCTGACCTAACATTTTCCAGAAAACTGACTTCTTATGAGATCTTTCTACCTTACCTCTTGACCTTCACCTCAAATGTTGCAATGTTCTTAACCTCGCTGCTCTGTTACCTTTATCCAATGAAGGGATATCCCATGAATGTAAACTGGTAACTTCAAAATTAATGACTCCATACATGTTCTTATGATCAACCCAGATGTCATTCCTTTTGTTAATGCTTCTTTTTTTTTTTTTTTTTTTTGCTAGCAGGAAAACATTTATATTTACAAATAAGTTTACCCAATTTATACCAAAATATTTCAAAGAAGTTGAAATGGCAAGAACAATATATAAAAAGCTAAGACACACACCTATGAGGCCTATTATATTCTTATGTCAAGTCATGCCATTTGACTGGATTGAGGATAACCATTTCAGCATGCTTTTCTAATACAAACTAGAATGATTTTCACTTCCAAGTCTCTTCTGAGAAAGCAAAATTAAGGCAACACAAATCAGAATGTCAAATAAATACAATTAGCAAACCAAGGTATTACATAAATTAACCCATTTATTACAGGCTAGAGATGGTTCAAATTGTGGCGCTCCTACTGGTCTTTCAATTCCTTCAGTCTCCTGATGGCAGACTTTACTGTGACTGCAGAGGTGGTGTTGTAGGTCCAGGCACCTCCAGCTACTGTTTTCATGCAGGAACCACAATGCCAGATCCCCACAGCTTTTCTCTTCATTTTGGTCTTGCCACAGAAAGAGCAAGTGTACTTGGTGTGCTGGCTGATTTCGATTTTCTTCACCATTTTCCTGAGGGAGGCGCCATAACGGGTCCCGTATTTACCAACAATTCCGACCTTCTTGGTGCGTTTCGCCATGTTGCCGCGAAGTAACTCGGAGCCCAGAGAGCTTGTTAATGCTTCTTATGTTTGAAATTTAATGGAACATTCCAAACAGGATATACCACATAGTGATTAGATAAGGTAGCCATCCACAATTTTCTCCTGCTAAAAAGGATGAACTCTGTGCTCTTACCCAACCCTGCTTTCTATCAGAAGGAAATTCTGTTAACATCTATAGCAGGGGTTCTTAACCATTTTTTGTTCCGTGGACCCCCTTGCCAGTCAGATGAAAACTACAGACCACTTATCAGAATGTAGCAGCAGACAGTTTTGACACTCAACATCAGCATGTCTTTAAACTAAAATTTTCAATTCAAGTTCATGGAACCCCTGAAATCTTCCCCCTTAAATCTTCACTGACCCCTGGTTAAGAAACCCTGATCTAGGGGGCAGATGTGGCTCAACTGGTTGGGCGTCCGTCTCCCATATGGAGGGACCTGGGTTCGATCCCCGGGACCTCCCGGTAAAATTAAAAAATTATAAAAAAAAAAAAAAAACGAAACCCTGATCTATAGTAATTTCAGCATGCTATGGAAGCAAAGAAGGTTCCTCTCTTCTGGTATGCCAGTTGAAAATTGTGGGCAAATAAATTATCTCCTTTCTGCCAGCTTACTCCCATCTACTGTTGCCACCATTAAGATAAAGGCTCACACATAAAGGACTGAGCCTGATTTTTTTTTTAAATGCCATTGCAAATTATCATACAAAAACAGCCACTAAATAGCTGTAAATATAAACTTAAATTAATACTTTCTAAATTAACTGAAGAAACTAGCCTTCCCTGGCCCCAAATTTTACCATTGGCTCTGTTTATTCATAGCCTTCCTTTTAGGAAATAAAAATTCTTCCGATTTGAAGTTGTACTTAGCAGACCTATCTCTGGGAATAAATTGAGAACTAATCACTTATTGTCACACCATGACATGACCCAACTTGAAAATCCTAATGCATTATATGTTTATTCTAGACTAGCCTTACATTTGTTTACAGTTATTTGAAAACTAGGCTTGTGTATATTTTCTATTGTGATTGTAACCACTTCACACTCCCCTGTTTGAATCCATAAAAACCCTAAATGCCTCAAAATCAAGGAGACAGATTTTTGGGTCTTTGCTAGACCAGTGATCTCTTTGCTAGCCTAGAAAATAAATTTTCTCACTTGGAACCCCAGTGTCACAGGAATTGGTCTTTAAGTGTATTGGAAGGAAAGAACCTGTTTTTGCCCAGTATCAAGCACACTATACACACAACTGGTTGAGAGAATTATGCAGATATCATAGAAGAGTTTGGAAAACTTACTATAATGTCCACATGCCTCTACAAACCACAAGTTACCTTAACAATTCATGTCCACTTTCAGGTTTCATGTACTAGATCTGTAAAAGATTCACAACACAAATAAATTTTGGTCAGCTCTTCATTTGTACTCTCAATACCACAGATCCTTGGATACTAAGGACAAATGATGGTATTCCTAGTAATGAATCTATAAACAATATCAGCATGACAGTATTTACATTGTTCTTCCAGGCAATATTTTTATTGTGGAAATTTTATAAGATATTTGCCTGGGCTATAAATTACCTTAATAGCTGATAAATGTCTGGGAAATGTGCACTTGGTCAACTCACACTCCCTTGGGAATTGATAATCTGAAACTTCTCACTGTATTACTCCCCACAATCTACAGTTTCAGGCAAAACAGGATTTATCCGGTGAGTTAATGATTCTGGGTTTGATTCTTTTGGCAGGTTGCTGCTATCTTGGCTTGAGGTGAATACAAATGAAAACAGGATTAGCTATTTATCAATCACAATAACAGAAATGACTGCATCTACTATAACTGGATTCCTCTAGGTTCTTGGTTGTGGACTGGTCCAGGCAAAGAGAGTAAGAGGGCATATGTGGTTGCATTTTAAACCATCAACTACTTTTCCCCTTATTAACGTTCAGGGAAGGAGTCCCAGGTGTTTGCTTTTTTGATTGGTTACACCCCCCACCCCCCCAATTTCCCCTGGGGGGGGCAATGATAAGGCACCTTGAGAATATCTGGGGCTTTTCCCTGATCCCAGATGAAATCCCATTCTAAATGGAGGATTCTTGTGGGGTTCTTCCAGCAGCCTTCTGGTGGGGATCTTTCCCTTAGAGGGATTCCAGGTGGGATTCCATGGCTATATGTTTCACAGCTGTGTTTTTCTGCCAGGTCCCAGATTCATCTTCTCATTTCCTAAACTGGCCTGCATCAACTCTCTCCCCAGATGGTTTACACTCTTACTCTTTCTTTTTTTAATTTTCCCTGGAGGTCCCAGGGATCGAACCCAGGTCCCTCCATATGGCAGATGGACGCCCAACCATTTGAGCCACATCCGCCCCCCTACACCCTTACTCTTAATGCAGTGCTTAAGGATGATGGTCATTCTTCTGTAATTACTTCCTGCTGGTTATGGGCAGTAAGCCCTAACTGACAAGGTGTAAAACCGTCTTGCTACTCTATCACAATTGGGAGAAGATGAATCTGCACTATGGGTGGAGTTGTATGAAATACCCATATGGTTGGGAAGCGGCTGTGGCTCAATCAGTGGGGCTCCCGTTTACCATATGGGAGGCCCCGGGTTCGGTTCCCGGGGCCTCCTGGTGAAGGCAAGCCCGCCCGCTTGGCGTGGTTGGCTGACCCGGCGAGCACAAGCAGCAAGGGGGGGATAAATGAATAAATAAATAAAATCTTAAAAAAAAAAAAAAAATACCCATATGGCTAACAAGGTGTTGATTTGGACTAGGAAAGTGAGAAAGCCCAGGTGCCTTCAGAGAATGCATCCTCTCAAAGTTAATGGGAAACAGCATTTTTCCTTGTGTTCTTTTATGCTGTAGGTTAACTCTAGGGAGAGATTATGGTAGACCTGATGGGTTTGGGTATAAACTGCAAACCCCAGGTCCCACAGCAGTGGTTATGCTTAAGACACTTAGGAGAGGTATGAAGAGAGGCACTGCCCTCGACATAAACTCACAAAGACAATATAGGCAACAACCAGAGAAGCATATGGCAAACAAAATAAAGACAGTACTTCAGAGAGTCATTCCTTTATCTTATAGGCCATTATAGGAATTAAGTTTACCAGGACTTTTCACATGTTTAATATTCCTCTGCATATGATCTAGAATAGAAAAAATATTATCATAATCATCAGGTATATAGGTACTGTGCTTAATACTAATCAATGCAGAAGTTCATCTTTAAGCTGTACTTAATAGATCTAAGCTCCAGGTTTTTAAGGCTGATAAAAGGTTTGAATTAGGGAATTACAGGGCAAACTGATTCTTAATTTCCCAACCTAAAAGAGTTTTAATCTGCCACACCTAGACCCTCCCTTAAGAGCTCTAGCAAAGAGAAGGCCCTAGGGGCTGGGTAGGTTAAAGAGCTCAGGAAAATCTTTCACTTTCCCAGTACTTTCTATATCCAGATTTCTAAATGACCTTCCATCCCACTTAGTCTAATTTGGAATATTCATTCACATATATAACCGCATATTTATTTTTTAACAATTTGAATAGAGCTCTTTTAAGAATTTTCATTTGTTAATTTGATATTACCATCCCAATGTATGAAGATATAAACTGAATAAATAGGCAAATAGGAGAGTTAGACACAAAAACACAACTTAAAGTTTAAACTTTCTTTTTACAAAATGAGTTTAATTGTAAAATAACATTTAAAAGATTTTTTGAAGGCTATTCTAATTAATTTGCACTGTGACTATGCAGTTTTGTGCAAGAATTTCATTCCTTAGTTATTGGCTTATAACCAGTCTGTTCCCAATGCTTTAAAACACAAATTGCAACATTTTTATTTACTTCAGAACTTTGCTTATTTCCTGTTTTGACTTTCACAGATCTTGGGTGAAAAACAGTAATTCCAGTATATATTCACTGAGGTTATAGAAGTTTCAGGGTAACCGGATTCTCTCATGAATTGCTGCTTTTAAGAATCCCAACACTAGAGGTGGGAGGCCTCCCCCACTTCCCAGTCCTCAGAGTTAAAAGGACTCCAGTGGCTACTGGACTGAAAGAGTGGACATTCAACCCCAAGGATGGAGAATTCCATCAGGCAGCAATTTAGTCCACACTTGTATCCATGAGAGAAAGCAGGGTTATTGGCATCAGTGGAAGGACAGGAGATGGGCATATCAAATTTGCTTTCCCCCAAGCCATAGGGTGAGGCAACATGAAGCAACTATAAACAAAGGCAAACTCAGTTTATAATTACCATCACAATAGCTAGCATAAGCAAGGGTGTGGTTGGACCTGAAGTAACCATAAACAAAGTTAAACAAGCCAAAGATGACCATTACAATAGCTGTCTAGGCTAAACCACCCAGTTATAGTTATTTCAGTTATTATCCTTCTGCTGTTTTATAATATAAAGGCATCTATATAATGATCCTAACTCTTAGTTAGTTTTTTTTTTTAATTAAGTTTCCACTTTAAAGCAAATTGGGCGCTGCTATTAACTAAGCCACAAGAATTTTATTAGTAACAACTTTGCCAAGTTTTTCTGCTTTTCTAGCAGTTGAACTAATTCCTCCTGTAATTTACACATCAAATCCAATTGCAAGGCAGTATTGACATTTAAAGACTCATTTTTAGGTTACCTTTCAAATGCCAATCACCTTTATAACAGGTGAACCCTAAATCTGATTTCCTAGGCACAAGCAGACTGACAAAGTTAAAAACAGATTTAAAAATTAAACACAGTGGGGCGGATGTGGCTCAAATGGTTGGGCATCCGTCTGCCATATGGAAGGACCTGGGTTCAATCTCTGGGACCTCCTGGTAAAATAAAAAATATATATATATAGAAGGCGCATGGGCTGCCAGGCTCTGTGCCAGTGAGCCGCCAGGCCCCGGGAGCCATGCAGCAAGATGATGATGTAACAGGAGAGAGACGCAGCAGAGAGACAGGACAAGATGCTCCGATAGTTCTGAAAACCAGGAACTGAGGTGGCACAGGTGGCAGAACACCTCTCTCCTACATCGGAGGTCTCCAGGATTGAATCCTGGTGAAGACAGGAGGAGGATGAGAAGAGATGGCAGGAAACAGACACAGAGAATTGACCAGCGAATGGACACAAAACAGCAAATGGGGAAGGTGGGGTTTAAAATGGATAAATAAATAAATCTTTAAAAAAAAATTTTTTTTAAACCAAAGTTAAGCAAAGACTAAATCAGAGGAGAGAATTTTAGACTCTTAGCATTTTCTAGGAACTTTTTAATATTAAATGATGGCATATGAGGAGGTTTTTTATTTTCCAGGTGAGGTTTAGTTAACAGCTTAGATTTTTTTTTTTTTTTTTTAGTTCTGCCCTCTTATTAACAGCTTAGATCTTGATCCCCATTCACTCCCTCCCCTTACTAGGCAAAATGCAGTTTAAAACTGAGAAGGCTATTCCTAAATGGGAATTAATGGAAGTTTGAGGTCAATCTCATCTCTTTACGGAAACATGACCACATGTTTTCTGGCTCTCAAATCTACCTGTCCTCTCGATTTTTTTCTATTTTTTTTCTTTTTTTTCTTGTCTTTTCTATTACCTCTCCTTTTCTCTTACTCAGGTTTAATTGGAATTCAGGGTTCCATGCAGAGGCTACTCTAGGCTATACTGTGGTGATGTAGGCCATCAGTAGGCACATTTTTCTTTTGTTTTGATTAACTTTTTTTTTGTACATTTAATAATTGAATACTAAAATGTAAGCACAGATGAAGAAATACATATGTTTCTCAATTAAATGCACTAGATACATACAAATTTTTTTAAAAATCAAATATGTTACACAATATATTTGGTTCTTAGTAACACAATAATACAGTATTTGCCCTTTTGTGTCCGGCTTGCTTCGCTCAAAGATTTTTCTGATCTCTGAGAAGACACGCCTATGGGGAGTCTGCTGGAAGGTTAGAAACATGCCCATTATTCCAGAAAGAATGAAGAAGCACTTTTATTAACCAAGGAAGTAAAACAATTTTATTAGTCAGCTGACCTGGTGTCCCAGAGTCCCAAGACTGACTAAACCTTTTTTTACCATCCAGACTAAAGCACCTGGGCTACTTAAGTCTTGGGGGACATTTGCAGTTGCTGATTTCTGAAGGAACCACCTGAACCACTTAACTCCCTGGGGACATTTGGAGTAGCTGTTCTGGTTCCTGCCACCTGGGAATCACAGAGCCCTAGCTGCTGAGCATTCCTGGGGCTGAACTAGGTCTTGGGAGATGCCTGAACCCAGAATTCAGATCAAAGCACCCAAGCCATTTTTGTGGGAGACTTTGGGACCAGTTACCCCCCAACCAAAGCCCCCAGAACACAAGATTCTTCCTAGGAAAAGGGGCCGGCTTAAATGGCCTCATTTATGGCCCTGCCACCTGGGAGTTTCACAGTTAAAACAGATATTAAGAACCCATTAAGATCCCCTTTTAAAAGCACTCAGTGGGCCTTTTCCTGATGATCCTCTGAGTCATCAAGAAAGGGAAGAATAAAACCATCACTTCTGGGTGAAGCAGCAGCATCTTGTGTCATTTTGCTTCAATTGGTAGTGTGACAAAAGTGTTTTAAAAAAAAAAAAAGAACCCATTAAGAGATAAGAGCAAATTATTCCAGCTCCCAGCCTTGGGGGCTCAGACATAATAAAGTCCTCATACCTTGGGTGGAACCAAATTTTACTAGCAAATGCATCTTCAGTTTCTAAGACATTCCAAACCCAAAACAAGAAATTCAGTAGCAGGAACTAGGAAGATTAAATGCCACTCCATGGCACCCACCTCAGTCCTGCTCACCACCACTTTCCCACCCCATCCCAGACAGGGGAGCCAGGTATGGTCAGGAGGAAGGTGGGCTGGCAAGGTTCGGATGCGTGGGGAGGTGCAAGCCCCCATCTCTCTTCCATCGCTGCTGCTGCTGCTGCTAAGGGGCGATGGCAGGAGAAGGTGGTAGCAGCCAGCATGGGGATCAATGCCTGTGGCTGCTAACAAGGCCAGGACTTTAGAGTGGAGATGCCTCATCCAGGCTGGAAAAGGCAGCTCTGCTGTGACTGGAGCTTGGCCCAGGACTCTTCTCTTGTCAGGGCACTGCTTTGCACCTTCACCCTTTGCCCCTGCCCTCCTGGCTGGGGCCTGGTCCAAGAAGCCTGGGTACATGACATGGAGGGGTCCTGTATCCTGGTTCCCACCCTCAGCTTGGGATTATGTCCTGAATCCACAGGGGAACCCATTAAAATGGATAACCAAGGGAAGCGGCTGTGGCTCAATCAGTAGGGCTCCCGTTTACCATATGGGAGGCCCCGGGTTCGGTTCCCGGGGCCTCCTGGTGAGGGCGGGCCCGCCCACGCGGCGTGGTTGGCTGACCCAGCGAGCACAAGCAGCAAGGGGGGGATAAATGAATAAATAAATTTTTTAAAAATCAAAAAATAAAAATAAAAAAAAAACAAAAAATAAATAAATAAATAAAATAAAATAAAATGGATAACCAAAAGAGGGCATTAAACGGGCCATAATTAATAAACTCACCAGTCCTCACACAGTCCATGCAGGGATTGAGGGAAATTACCTGCTTCTGGCTGACTCACCAAAATATTTGTAACTGGATTCCTCTAGGTTCTTGGTTTCAGGTTGGTTCAGGCAGAGAATGAAAGAAAGAGCCTGTGTAGTAGCTTTTTAAACCATCAATTATTCCTCCCCTTGTAAATGTTTGGGGGAGGAGTCCCAGCTGTTTGCTCTTTTGATTGTTTACCCCACCCATCAATTTCCCCTGAGGGGCCCAATGATAAGGCCCCTTGAGAATATCCAGGGATTTTCCTTGATCCTGGATGAAATCTCATTCTAAATGGAGATTCTCATGTGGTTCATCCAGCAGCCTTCTGATGGGGGTCTTTCCCTCGGGGGCTTCCAGGAGGGATTCCATGGCCATGTGTTTCATGGCTGTGTATTTCTGCCAGGTTCCAGATTCATCTTCTCATTCCTAAACTAGACTGCCACACTACTGCTAGAGCTAATACCTGCACAGCAACCATTAGATTTATTAGCTAAATTTGCTTATTAGCTGAACAAGGAGGCATTTTTGCCATTGCCAACACCACCTGTTGTTCTTGGGTACACATTTCTGGGGAAGTTGAGACACAATTGCATGAAATAATTAAATAAACCACATGGTTTAAACAAGCAAGGCCTTCCTCAAGGCCCTTTTATGATGACTTTGATTTCCATTGGGTCAAATAATGGGACCTGGACTTAGGAGTATACTATGATGTAGGCATTTGGGCCTTTTATCACTCATAATACTCAGGTATAGTCAGTCTCCCTTGCATACTGTTTTCTCTCAAGGGTTTTGAATGTGTGTCCCCAGCCACTTATGACCCAGCAAATGATTACTTTATGTCTTGGATGACACAAAAATGATCATGGAAAAACTGAAATCATTACCATCTATGAGCCCAACATGAAAACAACCTGCAAATACTACTCCAAGATCTAAGGCAGTAACTGAAAATGGGCTCAACACCTTAAATTTTTATCACAACTCTCAATGGATGAGAGCCAGATAAAACTGGAGGAAATTATTAAATTAATTAAGTAGGCCCTAGATGGAGTCCTTCATGCTAAGCCCTACATCAGCAAACTGAAGCTTAACTTAGTTTCTATCTCTTGTAAGGGCTCCTTTTCCCAGAACCTGAAACATAACAACCTGCTCCAACTTCCTCTCTTCCTTCTCCAGGTATCTTAACCTTTTCTGTTTGTTTTTGTGCAGAATTTTGTCCCCAGCTCCTATGGTTTGTTTAAATTCTTTCCCTCACTCAGGGCCCCATTTTCCTTACACTTTCCATTTCTGGGGCTTTCCAGTCTAGCAGGCATTCAGTTTAACCCTCCCCCTCCATTTTTCTCTATGAGGCTTTTCTACCAAGTTTCTTCCCTGCTAGGTTATCCTGCCTGTTAGAGTCAGACAGGGTCATTCCAGAAAGTGGGTTCCCCTAGTAAAGCCCATTCTGCATTTAGGAAATTCCACCAACAGTAACTGGATTGGGTGAGTGCACCACTTGGCCACAGCCATTCTGCTGCAGATTTACTCCCATTCCCAAAAAAATGGGGGCACTTTTTTTTTTCAGCATTCTTCAGCAGCTTGTTTTCAGCCCAGGGTCTCTGTGCCTGGATATGTGTGAGTTCCTCTAAAATCTGTTTCCCCAGCGAGAGGGATCCAGGCTGCTTGCTGCCTCTAGAGAACCCCCAAGCTATGCATGGGACCCATCGAAAGGGAAGGGAAGAAGACAGAAAGGTCTTGGATGGAAATTCCCTACCTAATATTTTTCTCTTTCTTCAATTTAGCATTTGTGGAGTCCTTCTCCAGTCTCTATCATCCTCCAGAGTACATGTTTTTTACTCTAAGGTTTTTTAAGGATATGGCTTCTGTCACTGTGTTGACATCACTCATCCAATATTGAATTTTTTTCAGGAAGTCCTGGAGATTGAACCCAGGACTTCCTACATGACAAGCAGGAACTCAACAACCAAGCTACATCTGCTCCCCAATGAGAGTTGTTTTTCTTCATTTGTTTTGTTTTTAGAGGGTGCCAGGGATTGAACCTAGGACCTCATACATGGGAAAGAGGCGGTCAACCACTTGAACTACATCCATTCCCTCAGTGATTTTTTTTCTAACTTTACCTCAACTTCAAAAAATAAAAGAACAGACAAAAGGCAGCTTAAGAAATTATGGAAACATTAATCTAAAAAAGTCCGTCTAGTCACATTTATCTTATTTAATCCAAAAAACAAATTCAATTATTTCTCCAGTGTTCAGAAAGATACATAAAGGAGCAGAGATTGGTTAAATGATATGACCAATGTCTCCTTCTTAATGAAGAAAATGAAGAAAAATGTTTATTCATATTCATATCTCTAAAGCCACACCCATATTATTATTTTACCTTTACCATTGATATAGTACCTTCTTTGACTTTCCTACAAAATTATTACAATATTACTGATAACTATATTCTGTAAATTATATTAGTTGTATTTTTCCCATTTATCACCAAATTCTTTTTTTTTTTTTATTGTGGGTAAAAATCAAAATTTTCACAATACATACCAATATTTCTAAAATGATATATAAATATATATGCATATATGTGCATTTGCTTACATAAATGTTATTATATATATATATATATTTTAAAAGATGCTTAGATACCTCACCAAATTCTTAACATCTTGTAGTTGAAGAACATTCTTGTATTTATATTATTAATGACAATCCTCATCTACTGCCAAAATGCCCCTAGACTATCCTCTAGTTGTCTTTCAATTAACTTTAACCTTCCTGAACTACATCTTTCAATAACAATATCTTTATAAATAAGCAGTATGTGTAATACTCATTATAATGTGCTTCTATCAACTCTGTCCACTACAAAATATTTGCAATTGACCTTAATAAACATTCTACATACCTTTGGTATCATCTCCCCCTTCTTAACCAGCATTGTGTCTCCTACTAAGCTGTACTCTATAGTGTAGTTTCCATAAGGTTACTAATCATTATTTAGTTCATATCAGTGAGAACAAACAATATTCACTCTCTTGTTTCTGTCTTATTTCACTCAACATAATATCATCAAGGTTCATCCATGTTGTCATATACATCTCAATTTCATTTCTTCTTACACCTGACTGGTATTCCATCATGTGTATATGTCACCTTTTTTTATCCATTCATTGGTTGATGGGCACTTGCATTGTTTCCATCTTTTAGCAATTGTGAGTAATGCTGCTATGAACATGGGTGTGCAAACATGTTAGCATCCTTGCTTTCGAATCTTCTGTATATATTCCTAGTAATAGAATTGGTGGGTCATAGGGCAGTTCTATATTTAGAGGCACCACCAAATCATCCTCTGCAGAGGAAATACCATTTACATTCCCAACAACAGTAAAGGAGTGTACATATTTCTCCACATCCTCTCCAGCACCCACAGTTTTGTTTTGTTAAAATAATTGCCATTCTGTAAGGCATGAAATGTTACCCCAATGTAGTTGTTTATTTTTCAAAGGAAGGAAGAAATCATCTCTAAAGATACAGGAGAAAAGAGCTCTCTTCTCAAACGTATAGAGGAGAACAATTTTAATTTACTTGGGAGAGTAAGAGAAAGGAAAAGTTGGAATCTTCCTCTTTGTATGGGGGGTGGTGGTGGTATGCAGATAGATGGAAGCCTTTTCCTCACTAGAGCAGATAAGGGGAATGGGAAGGCATCTCTAACTACTAGGTGGAAGAAGTGATAGCTTCTGTAGACAAAGGAAAGGCTGGCTTCTGGCATTGGGTCTCCCTCTTAAGAGTACAAACCTGATTGCAAAGCCAATTCTTTCTTGATTACTTTATTAAGTGAGGCCCTCTTTGTTAATTCAGGGAGTAGAGTGTAATAGGACTAATGGGTGAAGTCTCTTTCTTTACTGGGGGAGTGAGGTGGAGGGAACATTCTAGTCTTCCTCTCCAGTGAGAAAGAATGGGCTCCTGATTGGAGGGAGGGACAGGCATGGTTAAATCTCCTTGTGCAAGATATTCGTGTTTTTTTGTTTGTTTGTTTGTTTGTTTAATGTTAACAAATTAAGTAACAGTAAAACAGGAACAACTTACCAAAAGCTTACCATGCACTAAGCATTTACACAAATCCTCCCTTAGTCCTCATGACAATCCTATGGAAAGAGTACCCAAGTTAGAGTTGGATTAACAGAGATTGAGAGAGGCTAAGCAATTAGTCAAGGCCACAAAGATAGTAGGTGGGAGACAGAGAATTGCAACTCTCTCATTCCAAAAGCCATGCTCTTAATTGTACCAAGGAAAGGAGCTCATTACACACCAAACACTTGAGGGGAGAGATGCAAATCTCTCTCAGAGGATTTGATAGGGGGATCCCAAGAAGGGCTAATTTCTAATTCCATAAAGTAAATTCAGGGTCTTCCTCTCTATATCTTGGGGTAAAGCTGAAAAAGAGTGGAGGGAAGGTAAGACTCTCTTACAGGGAAGGAACACTCCCTCTGTCACTTTTAGCAAGTTGAGAATCTTCCTCTTCACCTGGGGAGCGATGACCAAATGGGCAAATGTCTTGTTTGGGGGTTATGCCTCATCCCTCCTTAAAGCAAGTTCAGGAACTCCGCCAGCTGAGAAACCAACAGGAGACAACAAAGAGCGAACGCCCACGAAGAGGGGCGTCGTCTACCGCGAAGAGAGAAGTTGGGGGTCCCCTTGCCGTATCGAAGTTGAAGAGTCGTCTCTCTTCCACGTCGGAGCCATGACCCGAAGAAGCCGTTTTCCCTCCCGACGCAGCGCCTCCCTCTTCCCGGGTCGCTCCACCGGCCACAGCGCAGCCTTTGCTCCCTTCGGCGCCCCAAGAGGGCGGGGATCCCGGGTTCCCCTTCACCGCCCGGTGGAGGGTCCCATCAGGACGGGTTGGGGCGTTTACGCCTGAAATTCCCTAGGGCCTGCTCCGCTACCCGCGTTTGCCCCGTCAGCCAGACCCCTGCGGCCGCAGCCCTGTCGCCTCCAAGTCTACCCCAGCCTTCGGAACGGAGAGAGCCCGAGCGCGCTCTGGCGAGATCGCCGACTCCTTGTCTCTAAGATCCTCATGGTAGTTTTGATATGCATTTCTGTGATAGCTAGTGATTTTGAGTGTCTTTTCATGTGTGTTTTTTTTTGTTTGTTTGTTTTGGTTTTGGCCATTTGTATTTCCTCTTTTAAAAAAATGCCTATTCATGTATTTTGCCCATTTTTGAAATAGGTTAGTTGTCTTTCTGTTGTTGAGTTATGTGATCTCTTTATATAACATGGAAAGAAAATCCTTCTTGTATATGTGGCTACTGAAGATTTTCTCCCACTCCTTTTCACCTTCTTAAAAAATTGTTTGAAACAAAAAGCATTTAATTTTGAGGAAGTCCTAAGTTTTATCTATTTTTTGCTTTTATTGCTTATGCTTTGGGTGTAAGGTCCAAGAAACCAGCACCTACCACAAGAGCTTAAAGTTTTTTTTCCTACATTTTCTTCTAGGAGTTTTATGGTTCTAGTTTTTATATTTAGGTCCTTGACCTATTTTGAATCAATTTTTGTATAAGATGTGAGATAGGGCTCTTTTTCTTTCTTTGTGATATGGGTATCCAGTTTTCCCAGCATCATTTGTTGAATAGGCTGTTATGACTCAGCTGGGTTGGTTTCACAGCCTTGTCAAAAATCACTTAACCATAGGTGTGAAGGTCTATTTCTGAATTCTTGATTTGATCCCATTGCTCAAGCTATCCTTAAACCAGTTAGTATTAGCCAGCCAAAGGGGTGCAAAGTACCAGAAACCTGTTGGGTTTTATAAAGAGTATTTATCTGGAGTAGAAGCTTACAGCTACCAGGCTCTAAAGAGTACAACTCAAGGTACTTACTATAAGAGGTACTTTCTCGGCCATCGGCGCAGAGGACACTGTGAGCGCCCCCCCCCCCCAGCGGACTCGCATCCCCATGCTTACACCTCGGCTGCCGCAGGCCAGGCTGTGCGCATAGTGCCCGGCTCAGGCCCAGCGGCGTGAGGACGAGCCTCGGGAGAGGATGGGGGCCAACCAGCTGGTGGTGCTCAACGTGTAAGACATGGTGCCTTTGATGAGAATTGCTGTTATCTGTGCAAGTGTACATCAGCTATCTTCGTCCAAACTTTGTAAACATGAAAATCAACCTTTGGTTTGCGGTTATGATCACTTTATAGGGACCTCTTGCTGTGTGTCCTTGTGCCTTTTTGTGAGACTGTCACCACACCAACTCAAGTTGAGTGGCTGCTGGTCATTTCTATCCTTCTGTAATTGTGCTACATATATGAAAGTAATTGTATTGGGGTCACCTATATTAACTTCCTTCTCATGGTGTGATCCTCAAAGGCTACCTACTCATGCATCATGCTGCTAAATTACTGCTTGCTGCCTTCTCAGTGATCCTGTCCCTCTGTGCACTTTGGGAGTAATCTGCCACTAATAAAACATGTTCTGGAGTTTAAAAAAAAAAAAAAAGAGGTACTTTCTCACCCAAAGTTATTTGCCACATGTTGAGCAAGATGATAGGCAATGTCTGTGAGGGTTCAGCCTTCCTCTTCCTCTTAAGGTTCTGTGGTTCCAGCCTCTTCCAATCTAAGCTGCAGACTGGGATAAGTCTCATCTCTCTCCCGGGGCTTGTTTCTTTTCAGGCTCAGCGGCAGCTGTAGGCTACCAGGCTCATTCTCTTCACAGGGCCTCTGCTGTGTCTATGGAGCTGTCTCTATTCCTCTGTGTTCTTCTCCTGTGTATTTACTTCCCAGGGCTCCAGCATCAAAACTAAAACTCTCTCCTCTGCTGTGCCATTTTCTCCTACTGAACTGGCTGAATCAAAACCCTAATCATAAGTAAAAGTGAAACCTCTGAATTTAATACAAACTAATATGCTTAGAGGAACTGACCAGTTTACAAACATAATCCAACATCTATTTTTGGAATTCATAAACCATATCAAACTGCCACACTAGTACATGCTGTTTTTTACTACTTTAGCTAAAGAATGTGCTTTAAAGTCAGTTAGTGAGAGTCCTTCAACTTCATTCTTTTTTTAAGATAATTTTGTCTATTTAGGGACCCATGACCTTCCAGATAAACTTGATAATTGGCTTCTCCAATTTTACAAAGAAGGCTGTTGGAATTTATATCAGGATTGCATTAAATCCATAGATCAGTTTGGGTAAAATTGACATTTTAGTGATATTTAGTCTTCCAACCCATGAACATGGAATGTCCTTCAATTTATTGAGGTCTTTCTTCGTTTCTTTTAGCAATGTTTTTTAGTTCTCTGAATACAGGCCCTTTATGTCCTTGGTTGTTTATTCCTAAATATTTGATTCTTTTAGTCACTATTGTAAATGGAAATGTTTTCCCTAACTTCCTCCTCAGTTTGCTCATTAGTAGTGTATAAAAAGTCTATTGACGTTTTGCAATTTAATTCTGTATTCTGCCACTTTGCTGAAATTGTCTATTCTAGTAGTTTTGCTGTGGATTTTTCAGGATTTTCTAGGATAGGGTCATATCAGGGAATAGTGAAGTTTTACTTCTTCCTTTCATATTTTGGTGCCTTTTATTTCTGTTTCTTACCTAATTGCTCTAGCTAGAACATCTAGCACAATTCTGAATAACAGCAGAAAGAGTGGACTTCCTTGTTTTTTTTTCCTGATCTCAGTGGGAAAAATGGGCTTTCACCATTCAGTATAATATTAGTATTGGTTTTTTTCATATATGCTCTTTATCATATTGATAAAGTGTCCTTCTATTGCTGTTTCAGAGAGTTTTTTTAATCAAAAATGGATGTATTTTTGTCTAATGCCTTTTTTGAATCAATTGAGATAATCAAGTGATTTTTTTATCTTCAATTTATTATGTGGCATATTACACTAATTGATTTTCTTATGTTGAACCACCCTTGCATACCTGTTATTGTTGCAGCCAGCAGAAAGAAACTCAAATGGCACTTTTGGGGGTACGGATAACAAAGAGTTATTCTGCGCAGGCCCAGAGGAGACTCAAGTCTCCAAAAAATCTGAGCCCTGTTTTCTGATTTTCATAAGTTTATATAAGAACACTAAGCAGGCAATTTCCTGAGCAAGCGGGCAGGCAGGGTTACAAAAGCAGAAAAGCAAGGTTAGCTTATCTTCCTAAAAGCAGAAGGCCATTAGGGAGGAAAAGAGTCATTATCTGTTTAGGGTTGTAAATTTCAATTCAAAGGGGCAGGTGGGAGTGCTTATCTTCCTGACATGGATTCCATGGAGAAAAAGTGGGGGGAGGAGGGGAGAAAGGGACCAAGGACCAAGGGGAGTTTATTTTCCTAAAGCTGTGGGTTTCTGCCAAGAGGGGTTAGGGTCCCATCACTTCCCTTATCATTCCCCCCTTTTGATGCCCTTATAATTATTTATGGGGCCTCATCTGTTAACATGGGGATTTTTCTATTGTCCCCAAAGGCTGATATTTAACACAAGGCATTACTTGGTGTTTTAAGGCATTTAAGCGGGAAATGATGTATTGTGTTAGGTACCATAGAATGCATGGCCCGGAAGTTAAGAGGAAAAAGACCAAGGCTATTACTGGCATAAATGGCAAAATCCAGGAGAGAAGATACTGGAAGTAGTTCCCTTTGGCAGATGCCTGGTATTCATGGTTTAAACGGTCTTTGGCTCGTTCTTTCAGTAGGACTACTTTGTCCCTAACTATTCCTGAGGAGTTTGCATAGAAACAGCATTCTTCCTCCAGGTCCTGACAGATCCCCCCTGAACTTGTGGTGAGCAAGTCTAATCCTCGCCTGTTTTGTAAAACCACTTCCACCAACGAGTCTATCTGGTCTTGCAACCCATTGAGAGCCCCCGATATTTCTTCAAGATCATTGGATGTCTCCTGTGCTAGTGTTTGTAAGCCCTCCCGACCAACTGCGAGTGAAGCCCCCGCTACTGCTGCACTCCCAACTACTCCTAGTCCTAAGAGTATCGGAATTGCCTGTCTTGCTCATTTGGCTTGGGAGAGCTCTCCAGGCAATTCATCTCCATACACTGAGAACGATGGTACTGGCCAAGCCAGGTAGCAGATGCCCTGGCCATCCTGGGGTAGGTACCCGTAGGGATTGGTGCCACAGACCCTGATGGTAGAGTTTTCGGCACATCGGTCAGGCTCATTATGTGGGCAGGTGGTGTCACAGTTGGCCCTTCCAAGAGGGAGAATGGTTGAAGGAGACCTGGTAGTTATGTTTTTACAGTTAGCCAGTTTTCCTGGGGGTTCAGTTAAGCAGACTGGGAGGGGCCTGGTTCCTGCCGCAGAGCTGTCATGGGTCAGGAGGATTCCATTCCATGGGACAGGTACAGGGAATATGGTTAGCCTGGAGGAAGTGCAAAGCCATCAGGAGACAGCTATGTCAGGTCGAGATTCATTTAGGAGTTGGTGGAAATTTCGAACCTGGTTCAAAAGAACGTAGTGGCAGGCTGTACTAACTTTGGCTTTTAGCATCTGGGCGGCTTTATTAATATTTTTCATCAGGGTTTTCTCTGGGGGTTGGGTTACCGGGATCAGTTGGACCGGTATGAGGTCCCCTGGGTCCAGCTCTGATGGGTTGTATATTCTGATTCCTAGTTTTAGTCCTGTTTGGGCCTTTAAAAAGGTATTTTCTGATCCAGTAGTTATGTTTAATAAGGTGAGTTTTATGGGGTCACAGGTTTCTATGCCACACCCTGCCAGGCTGGGGATTTTCTGTAGGAGATATGGAGAAGTCGGTGGGACCCCCTTCCAGGGAGCAGTGGCACCTACTGCTCGCCTCGTCAATAGTCGAGGCTCCAAGAGCGGCAGAATCCTCCACCTTTTTGGGGGTCTCAGTAGAGGTATTTGTCATAGTTGCGACCCCTACACCCTCTCCTGGGGGCGGGTATGGGGGCATGGGGGTAAGGGGCAACCAGCAAGGTGTAAGGAGCATGATCTTGGATTGCCCTGCAAGCATCAAACATTAGAGAGGCTGAAGTTGCACCTGCCAAGAACGGGACTGAATGCCAAGCATTCAGCACAGATTGTTTGCCCCTGCTTTGACTAATTTGCAGCTGCCATAGATATTGGGGGTGGGTATTGGCTCCTAGGGAGGGGGCAAGGAAGGAAAGGACAAGCAAGTCAAGGCACAGAAGCATCCTACTATACACCAGTAAGCAATTGCAATTAGGGCTCTATTCACAACAATCCAGTCTGCAGGGGCCACAGCAGCGAGTCCAGCTCCAAATGCCAAGGCGAGCAGGGTGCATAAGCACAGGATCCACCAGGAGCAGGGGTCCATTCAGCAGGCGTTTGATGAGGTCAGTGCTCGGGGATCCTGGGCAACTCACACTCTCAAGGGGTGGCTGGGAATGGGTTGGGCTGTCCAGCTGTCCTGCTCTTTATCGGGGTGTGCCTTCTTGACCCTAGAATGATGGATCCAAGGGACGATGCCTGCAACTTTAAGAGCAGTAGGAGTTACAAGGATTATAGTATGTGAACCTGTCCAGGAAGGCCGAAGGGGTTCTTTTTTCCAGTCTTTGACCCAGACTAGGTCCCCTGGCTGGTGGGGATGCACCGGGTGTCCCAGGGGGGTGAGATTCTAGAACAAGACAGTTTTATGTATTTGGGCTAGCGTTTTCCCCAGCTGCTGGAGAATGGAATCTTGACCAGCCTCCCAAAGAAGACTGAGATTTCCACTGAAGGCCTGGATAATTGTGGGTGACCACCCAAATAGAATTTCAAAGGGTGAATAGCCTGTGGGTCATGGGGTGCACCTAACTCGAAGAACGGTCAAGGGAAGTAAGTCTACCCAGAGGAGAACAGTTTCCTAGCAGAATTTGGCTAGGGTGGCTTTGAGGGTTTGATTCATGCATTCAACTTTCCCTGAGCTCTGGGGCCTGTAAGCAGTATGGAGTTTCCACTTGATTCCTAACATTTTTGCTAGCTCTTGGACTACGGCAGCCACGAAGGCCGGGCCATTGTCATTTCCAATTGACAGTGGCAGCCCGTGTTGTGGAATGATTTCTCCAAGTAAAGCCTTAGTCACTTCTCTTGCCTTCTCGGTGTGAGTGGGGAAAGCTTCGACCCAACTTGAAAAGGTGCATATCATCACCAACAGATATTTGTACCCCCAACTTGCTTTCACTTCTGTGAAGTCTACTGTGATATCTTCAAAGGGGGCCATCCCCATGTGCTGGACACCTGCCGGAGTACGGGGGCCCTGCAAGGGGTTGTTTTTGGCACAAACTTGGCACTGGCTGCTGATGGTGGCACAGAGAGAAGTTAGCCGGGCTATATAGTAGTATCTCCCGAGCAAGACTTCTAGCACAGTTTTCCCTAGGTGGGTGAGTTGGTGGTATCACTGGATGAGGGCATAAGCGGCTCCTTTTGGTACAAAAATCCAGTAATCTGGGAGCAGCCAAGTTCCTTCGGGGGTCCGGCTTCCCCCTTCTCTTTCAACCCACTCCTGTTCTTCCCAGAGATAACTTAGTTGATCAGTCTCTTGTTCTAAGAGGGACAGCTGTGGTGTTACAGGACTCGTATTCCATGGGTTCCTTCAACCACTTGCCGAGCTGCTTTGTCAGCTAGCCTGTTTCCTTGAGCGACCATATCCATTCCTTTCTGATGTCCCTGGCAGTGGATGATGGCATCTTTGTCTGGTTTCCAGATTGCTTCTAACAGCTGGAGGATTTCTTCTTTGTTTTTGATTTCCTTTCCCCCTGTGGTTAGGAGACCTCTTTCTTTATAAATTGCCCAGTGGATATGAATGGTAGCAAATGCGTACTTAGAGTCAGTGTAAATGATTACCACTTGTCCCGCGGCTAGCTGCAGGGCTCGGACCAGCACCCAGAGTTCTGCTCGTTGCACAGACCATCCCCACGGTAGAAACGCTGCTTCCATCACCCATTCGGTAGTGGTGACTGCATATCCAGCAAGCTTTCCCCTTTTTTTAACAAGACTGCTCCCATCTGTAAACAGTGTCTGATCTGGGGAAGGGAGTGGTTTGTCTTGGAGTTCAGGGCGACTGGTGTAAACTTCTTCAGTCACTTCAACACAGTCATGTTCAGGAACCCCTTCCTCATCTGGCAAAAAGGTGGCAGGGTTTAAACTGCACACTGTTTCTATTGTCACTCTGGGATTTTCACAGAGTAAACCTTGGTAATGTGCAAGCCGGGGATTCGATATCACCAATGCCCATTTGAGTTCATTAGGGCAGTGACTGCGTGTGGCACCATAACGTGAATTGCATGTCCGAGAGTTAATTTGTCGGCTTCTTTGATGAGGGTTACGGTGCTGCCAAGGCTTTCAGGCAGGGCGGCCACCCTGCAGCCATAGATTCCAGCTGCTTGGAGAGGTAAGCAATAGGTCTTGGCCAGGGGCTGACTGTTTGTGTGAGAACCCCCAATGCTACTTTGTTCTTTTCACGCATGAACAGGTTAAAGTTTCGAGTTATATCCGGGAGCCCCAAGGCAGGGGCTCGGTTGAGCTGTCTTTTGATGTTTTGAAAGGCCCTCTGTTGAACTTCTCCCCAGGCAAGAGGCTTTTTTTCTGGACCCACCAGAACTTCGTAAAGGGGCTTGGCCATGGCTGCAAACCTGGGAATCCAGATGCAGTAGAACCCTGCAGCCCTGATGAACTCATGAAGCTTTCTTTTTGTGGTGGGGGTAGGGATGGTGCAGTTCACTTTTTTTTCGTTCGGGTCCGAGAATCTGGTGCCCTTGTGTAATGCTGAACCCCAGGTACTTGACCTCCTGTTTACAGATCTGGGCCTTTCTCCAAGACATTTTGTACCCAGTCTGTGTTAGAAGTTGTAGGAGAGTCTGGGTCCCTCTCCAGCAGTCCTCTTCCATTTCACTGGCAAGTAGGAGGTCATCTACATATTATAAGAGAGCACACCTGCAGTTTTCCCGGGGGTAGGTGGCTAAATCTGCTGCCAAAGCTTCCCCGAAAAAAGTAGGGGAGTTTTTGAAGCCCTGCGGGTGCTGGGTCCAGTTTAACTTAATCTTCCCATTAAAAGGCAAACAGAGGCTGGCTCGGGGGGGTCAGCTGCAGGCAGAAGAAGGCAATTGAACCAGGCGGCTTCAGGCGGCAGCTGTCCTAACAAAGTGTACAGGTTGGGAAACCTGATGTAAGGTGAGAGTGGTGTTATTAATGGCTCGTAACTCCTGCACTGGTCGATATCCGGTCCCATCTGTTTTTTTAACTGGCAATAATGGGGTGTTCCAAGGTGACTGGCATTCGATTAGAATCCCCTCTCTCTTCATGCGATCTATTTGTTCAACTATGCCCAATTGCGCTTTGCAGGGGATCAGATACTGCCTCTGCTGGACCGGGACCGCTCCAGGCTTCAGGTCGATGATGATGGGTGCATGGTTCTGTGCCATTTCTGGTGGGTTTTTTTCTGCCCAAACGTGGGGGGAAAGTTCCAGCAGTTTTTCTGGATTCTGACCTGAACTTTCTTCCACATGAAGTCTCCATTCTTCACTTTGGGGCATGGCGACGAGGAGAGTGAGGCCGGTCCTGAAGTTTAAGCTTGCTGGCCCTTCAGGTTTGAAGGTAATCTGGGCTCCCAGTTTGGTTAAGAGGTCCCTACCAAGCAGGGGAACTGGACATTCAGGTAGGTACAGAAATTCAGGAGTCACTTCGTGGCAACCGAGCTGGCAAGTTCTTAAATGGCAAAAAGGCCGTTAGCTTGACTGGTCCCCGGTCACTCCTATGATATTAGCGATTTTTCTGCTAAAGGGGACAACAGAGGTTGTGACCACAAAATGTTCAGTGCCAGTGTCCACCATGAAAGTCATTGACTGACCCCTGACTTGTAGTTTGACCATGGGCTTGTGGGGGCCAAATTCCAGTGAGTCCAGTCACCCCTATTCAGGGTTGAGCCCTGCCAGCCCGATCAGATGGTCTTGGGGCTCAGGTCAGTATTTCCCTTTAGGGATGTTCCCTCTATGTGCCTGAGTCTTTTGGGGGCACTCATTTTTCCAGTGTCCACTTTCTTTGCAGTAGGCACATTGGTCTCTGGCCAGAGGCACCCTTCTGGTGCTTGTCCCCCCTTTTTGAGGTGGCCCTTTTCATCTGGTGGGGTCAGGATTTCCCAAGGCTACTGCCAGTAGGGAGGCTTGATGTTTTATTTGCTTCTTGGCTTCTCATTCGGCGGCTTTGTCTCAAATGACGAATACTTTGTTGGCAACTTCCAGTAGTTGAGAGATGTTCATGCCCAGGAACACTTCTAATTTTTGGAGCTTTCTTTTAATGTCCATTGCTGCCTGTGCAACAAAGGTGGCATTCACCATCCTCTGGTTTTCCAGAGCTTCTGGGTCAAAAGGAGTGTAGATTCTGAAGGCCTTGCAAAGCCGTTCGTAGAAATCTCCCAGAGATTCATTGGGCTTTTGAGTAACTAAAGTCATCTTTGTCATGTTTGTGGGTCTTTTTGTGCCCTCTCGGACCCTCGGAGGAGTGCTTCCCAATATTGCTGGAGAGCAGCCAGTCCCTTATCAGTGTTGAAGTCCCAGTTCGGTTGGGCTTCTGGTGCCGCTTCTCGTGCCCAATCTTCCAGGTTTAAGACGCCAGTAGGGGCCTGCTCCTGCAGCCACTTTTGGGCTTTCGTCAGGATCCATTGTCTCTCCTCCGTATTAAACAAAGTCAGGAGGAGTTGGCAGCAATCATCCCAAGTAGGACGATGGGTTTGGAAAATGGATTCCATGAGATCAATAAGGGCCTGGGGCTTTTCCGAGTAGGAGGGGCTATATAGTATAATACAGGCTTCCTGGGTTGGATGATCTCATTCTCACCAATCTGGGATGGACCCTGTGTTTCATGGAGGGGCATCTGTAATACGGTTGTGCCAACTGGAGCCTCCTTGCTAGTGGGGTTGCAGGGCTTTCCTCAGAGAGGGTCGATATTCCCGGAGAGACCAAAGGTGGGGGTGTTTCTGGGAGATCTGCCTGCACTCCCGGGCTAGGAGGAGAGGCTAGAGTGGCCGGAGTGCATGGTAGTGGGGGTGGTGGTGGGTCCTCCTCTGAGGATCCTTGATGAATGACTGGCTTCCAGAGCCCCATTCCCTGTGCAACCAAGACCCTGCTCTGTCCCTTTTTCCAATGCACAATTGAAACCAAGGGGGTAGAGTCTGGGCTATCTCCAACCAAGAATTGATAAAAGGAAACTGATCGGGGTGGCCAGGAGTTCCTGTGACCACCAGCCACACTGCACAGACCCTGGCTATACCCAGGTTCCCTTCTGAGGGCCAGTCGACATTAAAAGTGGGTCACTCTACTTCACATAAGGTTCGGGAGGTGCTGGGGTTCATCCGGATGCCATAATCTCCGGAAAAACCCTTCTTGAAATTCTTGAGCATGCAGTTTAAGACCGTAGGTTTTGACTGTGATGAGCCCATTCCCTGCATAGGTGGCAAAAGACAGACAAGAGAAGGGGTAGCCTCTTTCAAGGCCACTCAGATGCCCACCTGTCCGCATCTCTCACAAGAACTTAGGCTCGTCTTAGCTAAGGCACCCGGGTAAAGTTTGGGGTAGCCGTTATGCCATATGACATAGCTGCAGAAAAGAGGTTAAGGCCCATGTGGGTTCCATGGCATAAAGTTTTGGAGTCACAGACTGGTACGGCAGACACAAGCCTCTGCCATCCTCACTCACTCACACAGTCACTCAGATGTTATGCAGTCCCTCCCACAAGGATTGCCCTATTCTGGAATCTTGGTATTCGAGATTTCAGGAGGTGATCAGTCTCCTCCTCTGTCCAGAGACTGGCCTGGCTGAGGGCTTGGCACCTGGGGCCTTACCTTTCTGGAGTCTTCTGGCACTATTCAGTCTGCCTCCCCACTGAGTCACGCTGTGGTGTAGGGACATGTCCTGCAGGGACCGCCTCAGAAGGACATCCCATCAAGAGGATAGGTGGCACCCACCTTGTTCACTTGGAGATCACCATCAGCCGTGACCATCAGCCCCAGGCTGGAGGCACAACAGGCTTGCTCGATTGGGTCTTTCCTGTCAGGAAACCAAATGTTGTGGCAGGCAGAAAGAAACCCAAGCAGCACTCTTGGAGGTATGGATGAACAAAGTTTTTTTTTTTTTTTTTTTTTAAATTTCACTAAAAAAATTATTTTAACTTTATTTTGTACATTTAATAATTGAAAACATAAACAATTAAAAACTAAAAAGGAAACACAGATGAATAAATATATACAATTCTCAATTATATATAATGGATACATGTAATTTTTTTTTTTTGAATCAAACAATATATTACACAATATATTTGATTCATAGTAATGCATTCATACAGTATTTGTCCTTTTGTGTCTGGCTTGCTTCACTCAACATAATGTCTTCCAGGTTCATCCATGTTGCCATATGCTTTATGACTTCATTTCTTCTTACACCTGCATAATATTCCATCGTGTGAATAGACCACAGTTTTTTATCCATTCATCTGTTGATGGACACCTGGGTTGTTTCCAAAATTGGCAATGCTGAATAATGTGGCTATGAACATCGGTGTGCAGATGTCTGTTCGTGTCACTGCTCTCAGTTCTTCTGGATATATACCCAGTAGTGGTATTGCAGGATCACATGGCAAGTCTATATTCAACTTCTTTAGGAACTGCCAAACAGACCTCCATAGTGGTTGTACCATCCTGCATTCCCACCAACAGTGAAGAAGTGCTCCTATCTCTCCACATCCTCTCCAACACTTGTAGTTCTCTGTCTTTTTAATAGTGGCCATTCTGATAGGTGTGAAATGATATGTCATTGTAATTTTGATTTGCATTTCCCTAATCATGAGTGATGTTGAGCATTTCTTCATGTGTTTTTTTTTGCCATTTGTA
>JAKSZT010053973.1:229025-251696 GCA_026826555.1 Tolypeutes matacus | reverse complement strand
AGCAAGCAAATTTAACAGGACTTTATCAGCTCACTCAATTCACAGACACCGTTCAACAATAGGTGAGGTGGTTGAGTAACACCACCTACGCTCTCCTCCACAATATCAGCCCTGGGACCAACTATAGTTGGTTGTGTCTGCCCCTCAGAAAAAAACCTATTCAAGCACCTTGGCCCCTCCTGATTAGAACTTAAATAAAACCCTGACAGAAACTGGTAATTGGACTGCCCCTATAGGCCTCAACATCTGCCTAAACATCACAGAGAGTAACCTAACCTGTCTTACAGGCAGTCCCGCACCAGGGTCAAAGTCTAGTGGGGACATCCTTGAAACTTTGTGTACTTCCTGCCAGACCTTGTTAAACAATCAGACTCAATGCACACCCTGGGGACTGTTTTATCTATGTGGAAGTACTGCATAAAGGTGCTTAGTGGCCAAATGGACAGGAAGTTGTGTCTAGTGTTTTTAACACCTGAAATATCAATCTACAATGAAACATTACTGGAGTTGATGCTAAGTCCCCATCAAAAGAGAGCCAAAAGTGCCTTACCCACCGCCATCCTCAGAGGGACAGGAGTGGACACAGGGATGGGAACAGGGCTAGGAGGACTGGGATCCTCTGTTGGATTCTATTATAAGCTTTCCTGAGAACTAAATGAAGACATAGAGTGAGTGGCAGATTCTTTGATTTCTCTCCAAAACCAGATCAAATTGTTAGTTGGAGTAACCCTACAAAATAGGAGAGCCCTTGACTTGCTAACTGCCAAAAGAGGAGGAGCATGTACTTTCCTAGGAGAAGAATGCAGCTACTATATTAACCAGTCAGGGATAGTCACCACCAAAGTGAAAGAACTTAGTGATTGAATCCAAAGGAGGAAGGAACACATAAACGAATTCTAGGGTTGGGGCCTTGGATAGTAGACCTTTGGGCTCCTGGCCCTGGCTGGACCCATAATTATCTTATTCATGGCAGTCACCTTCGGCCCACGCATAATAAATGCACTCATCAGGTTCATCGAAACAACCATAACTTGCAAAGCTACTACCAAAATCCTAGCCTTGAGAAAGTATAAGCCTCTACGTACAGATGATACCCTATGGGAATTATAAGGGCATCAAAGGGGGGAATGATGAAGAAAGTGCTGCAGTCCTAACTCCCCTCAGCAGAAATCCACAGCCTTAGAAAAATAAGCACCCCCCTCCCTTTCTCCCTGGAATCCACAACTTAGGAAGATAAGTGCTTCTCCAACCACCCTTTCAACTAGAATTTACAACTTTAAGTAGATAATGACTTCTTTCCTCCCTAAGACCTTCTGCTTTAAGAAGATAAACAAAACTCCCACTTTCTGCTTTTGTTAACCCCACCTGGCCACTTGCTTAGGAATATGCCCACAAAAGGTCCCTATATGATCTCATGAAAGATAAAACTCAGGGCTCAGATTTTAGAGACTGGATTCTTCTCTGGGCCCGCACATAATAAAACCTTTGTTCCTCTGTCTCTCTGAGTGCACACTTGGGTTTTCCATCTAAGTTTTTCCATCACAACACTAGAGTCCTTCTCCTTCCTCCCTTCCTCCTGTTTTCTCTACCCAGTCTCACCTTCCTTTCCTCACTCTTTCTCTCCACACTTCCCTTTTGCTTCCCCTCCCCCATTCCTCTCTCTCTTGCCCCCAGGCTCCCTCCATTACTACTCTATTTTCCCTCCCTGCCTCTTCCATCTCTCTTCCAATCTACTCTATCTTTCCCTCTGTACCTCTCTCCCTCCCTCTCTCCTTACCTCTTCCCTTCCTCCCTTCTTTATTAGATTCTTTATTCAAGGAAAGACATAAGGTGATAATAGGCTAAGGTGGGGTTTCTCTCCTCAGAGCTTCTAGAGAAAACTATTCTCTAGACTACTCTGATGTTTTTAGGCGCCCCAGAACCAACCACCACAAAAATTAATCATAAGAATTCTCATGACATATCATAAATAAGAAAGAATCCCTGGCTCCCCAGAGGGGACAATGTTTGCTTTATTTTCCACTCCATAGACCAGAAGCTTCTTGTGGACTTGACTCAGCCATGTTTAGAGTGATACTGGGGTGGGATGTTGCTGCAAAACTCCCAGGGACAGGACACCAGCCCATGGTGCTTTTATCCCCTAAATGATGGGGTAGAGCCTGAAGAGAAAGCCCATCTCCTCCTCACCTTTTTGTTCTGTGACAGTCCTACTTCCCTGGCTGAGGGCAAAGGCAGGGTTTGGTCCTTCTGTTCTGGGGGCCTGGAGGTGTAGGCAGGCCAGGGGTTCATCGCCACTCAAAAATGACACACACAATTGCCTGGGTGCCAAGAATAAACTCAATGACCAGTGGTGGTGGAGGGCTTCAGACCTTAGATTCTTTACTTGTAAAAGAGGGTGTGTGACTTGTACATGTGTGTATTGCTGTGTCTGTTTATGTATACCTGTGTTTCTGTGTCCATGTGTGTATGGGTATGTTTCTCTGTGCATGTGTTACTGTACATGTGTTTCTAGGTGTATGCTTCTGTGTGTGTTTCTGTGTGTCTATGTGTGTCTATGTGTGATTCTGTGTATGTGTGTTCCTGTGCATCTGTGTCTGTGTTTATATGTGTACCTTTATGGAAGTGTGTGTTTCTTTGTGTGTGCATGTGTGTTATGTGTGTATTTCTCAGTGTGTATATGTGTTTCTGTGTGTCTGTGAGTGTGTTTCTGTATATGTGTGTGTTTCTTAGTGTGTACATGTGTGGGCATGTGCGTTTCTCTGCATGTATGCTACATGTTCTGTGTCTGTTTGTGTGTGTGTGTTTCTATGTGCATACATGTGAGTCTGTGTATTTTTCTGTGTTTCTGTGTGTACATTTCTTTTTTTTAAAGATTTTATTTATTTATTCATTTATCCCCCCCTTGCTGCTTGTGCTCACTGGGTCAGCTAACCACGCCGTGCGGGCGGCCTTGCCTTCACCAGGAGGCCCCGGGAACTGAACCCGGGGCCTCCCATATGGTAAACGGGAGCCCTACTGATTGAGCCACAGCCACTTCCCTCTGTGTGTACATTTCTATGTGTGCATGCATATGTTCCTGGTGATGTTTGTTTCTGTGTGTCTGTGCCTTGTGTCAGTGTGTATATATGTGTGTGTGCACATGTGAATTCTGAGCCAAAGGAGCTCACTGTCTGCTCTGCATTCATGGTCCTGCTGTGAATGCTGAGGTCTCTAAAGGGCAGTCTGGAGGCCCCAGGAACCTCTGAACTCTGAGCCTGGTATGCACAATGCTGAACTGCATTTTGCCATGGGGACTGGTTCCTGAGGGTCAGAGGCCCATCTTTAGGTTTTCTCTTGGAACAACAGCAGTATGAGAAGAGGACAGCCTTGCTACCCTATGGTCACCACTTCATCCCAGGTTCTGTGCTCCTGACCCAGGGAATAGGGAGTCCAGCTCCTGAAAAAGCCACCTAGTTGCTCTCCCAACTTGAGAGGTATATATGAACCTTACTACTGCTCAGGTGAGCACCCCTCTGCTCCCTCTTAGTGGTCCCACACTATGACTTTGGGGTCCTGGACACTTCTGCCTTTGCAGGCCCTTTCATCCATAAAAAATATTTAAAATTATATTTCTGGACTGTGTAGGTATAAAGATGAAAATTATCAGGCTATATTTTTTATTCTATATTTATTGTTATTATTTTCAGTTATTCTACTGATTAGCCAAAGTAAAACTAAATCAATGGGCCCCTAAAGGTGTGGAGGCCTTGGGCATTATGTTTTCCTAATGGTGGCATCACCCTAGCTGTGAGGGACATTTGGGACCATAACACATCCCAGCATCAGTGCCCCTGTCTGAATGAGTTTCCTGTTGTTGCTGTGACAAATTACCACCAACTTACTACTTAACATAACACAATTTATAATCTTACAGTTCTTGAGGTCAGAAATACAAAATGGGTCTTACTGGGCTGAATCAAGGTGGGGGAAGTACTGGTCCCTTCTGGCGGCCTTTGGGGAAATCTCTGCTCCCTCACTCTTTCAATCTTTTAGAGGCTACCCGCATTCCTTTCCTCAGAGTGCCCCTCAATCTTCAAGGCCAGCATCTTTGAGGTTCTCATTCTGCTATCTTTACATCTACCTCTTCTGTCCCCTCCTCCATATTTAAGGACCATGACAAATACATTGGGTCCACCTGGGAAATCCAGGGTCACCTTCTCATTTTAAGGTCAGCTGATTAGGTATACCTTAATTCCATCTGCAGACTTAATTCTACTTTGTTATATGACCTCACAGTTTCTGAGAACATGGATGTGGTCATCTTGGGGGAGTCATATTTCTATCTGCCTCATTATCCAAACTTTGGACTATGCCCACAGCACAGAGATTATCAGAGCCCCTTCTGCCCCTCTCCTTCTTCCAGATGCACCCTCTCTTGGCTACACATATGCATACAAAGCCTGGCACAGCCCCTGCCCTTAGGGACAGTGCAGTCCAATGGGACAATTCCTCCAAGAATAGTACAATAACCTCTGGCAGAATTGTCCTGAGGAATTTACAGGTATTAATTTCTGTTCGGAGGTGGGTTCTAGGCAGGCAGGGCTTCCCTGAGGGTGGGGTCTGGGTCACACGTGGGATAGTAGGGCCTTGGGACATGCATGTTGGACAGAGGGAACAGGGACCTTCCAGCTGTTCTCCCTCCTACACCTTTGTCTCACCCACTCCCACGGGCCAGCTGAAGTGCCTGCAGCCTGATACCCCTTCCACTGCCTCTCTGGTCTTTTCAACTCTATATTCCTGAGTTGTTGTCCACATCTGTGTAATGTGACATGGTCTCCTGGGCCCACCCCTCAATCCTTTCCAGGTTCTGCCTGACCATGATGGAACATCACTGCAGCTGCCTCAGTATCTCACCCACAGTCTCTGAGCAAACACACCTGGGATGACATGCCCCTCACTAGTCCCCTGCAAGCCCCTCCCTCTGACTTGTCTGTGGGTCATTTTGCATGCCACTGCCCACAGGCCCTAGTCTCTGTACATGTTTCTGTTGCAGGCCCTTTTTGTTGAATTGGAACATAGTATTGCAAGGGGATGGTACAAACCTCAGTATCTTGTGTTCTAATTTATATTTTAATTTTAGTGTCACTCAATATTGTCCTTTCTTCTTGAGCTAGTAGTCATTCAGGGCAGGCAATGAAATCTCTTCTAAGATTTATTGGGCAATTTATATTTAAAGGTTAGATTTTGGCTTAGGTTGGGAAGCAATTGTGTTTTATTTGACATCTTATGGAATTGTGGTGTGGAAATGTTGTACTTTTTATGTCTACTTTGAAGTTATTGAGGTGGGGTAGCATATTGGCCACTTCCTCAAGATCCTTGTTGAAGCTGCAAGGTAAGATCCCTTCCCAGCCTCAGGGAATTCACCCAGCTCAAGGCCAACCCCAGGCTCAGGCCCCTCCTCCATCTCAGGTGCCTTCCTACACTCAGGCACCTTCCTTAGGTCAAGACCTCTCCTCTGCATTAGGACACCTCTCAGGCCCCCTCTCAAAGTGCAGTCCCTCTCCTTTTGGCCCCCTGCCCTGTCTCAGTTCTGCTCCCCTGCTCAAGTCCACCAGGCTCTCTCCTGAGATCTCGGCAATGCAGCTTCTCTCATCCACACATTCCTGGCTGGAACTCCATAGAATCCATGTCCAGACTCCCTCTGACATTGGGCATTGTGCACCTTGGAGTTCCTATATTTGGGTTGCATGCTAGCTGGCCTCACACTCATTTGTGACTGACCTAACCCTTCAGGTCCCTGAGCACCTTTTTCAGGAAACCTGATTCTTTCCTTTCTGGAATTCCCACTGCCCCTCTTTCAGCCTCACATACTGATAACCCTCCCAAAGAATTTGCACAGTGACAAAGGGAGAGTTGTTTAAAAAGCAACAAGGCAGTATGTTTAAATATAATGAATAACCAGAGGTATTCTAGTCATGGCTGCTAGATTGGACATTAAATTCTGTTTCAGGTGGGAGGAATCACACTGCTGGACCCTTGTGAGAAGGAGATGCCACAGGCCAGGCAAGTGGAGGCTAGGGAGGCTGTACTTATTGTCCAGACAGCCTTCCTATGAATGGGGCCCTTTGAGGAATGATGAAACCATTTAGTCTAAGATGTGGGAGAATCCACAGGGGAAGTGGACAGGATTGAATTCACCTGTGTCCCAGGGTTCTTCCATGTCCAGTAGGATGAGCAAGGGACAGTGGGGCACCTACAACCTCAAAGTTCAGGGCAAGCAGAAGGAAAAATTCCAGTGCTCACCTGTACATAAGTCATTAAAAACCTGCCTCACATTCTAAACCATTTATCAGGGATGACTGGGTTCCTATTTGCTCAGAAATGAGGAATGAGTATGAAGACTGATTTCTGTTACCTATCTTTGCAACCTGGGCATTCCACCTTTCTGTCCTATCAGATAGGAAGTAAAGTAGACTCCTTCCATCCCTTCTCCCTCTGCTACCCATCCCAGTCTCTTCCTCCCCCTTTCTCCCACTTATCCCTCTCATCCTCTCTCTCACCTCCTCTGTCTCCTTCCTCCTCATTCTGTCTCCTTTTCCCCATTCCTCCCTCATTTCATCTTTGCTCTTCCTCATCCGCAGTGCATCCTGCTCAGTCAACCTCAGCCCCCCTCTGGTCTCTAGTGAGTGAGGCAGAAACTAAAATGGGAAGAGAGAAAATGGTCATTCTACGCTCAGGCTCTTGCCTTATTCTGAGGAATCCCCATTTCCTGTATAGAGACTCCTCAATTCACCATGTAGCCCAACCAAGCTCCTTCAGTCTCTCCAACACCTGTTTCTATCTGAAGTCTCACTAGGTACAAATTTTCACTCCCCTTTGGTAGAAACTGCAAATAACAGAAACTAAAGACTATTCTAGAGCATATTGAAAAAGAAAAAAAAAGTTATTGCAGTTTATTACGTCAGTAAATTTGCAAAGGTCCCTGTGGAAAGAAGAACACAAATGACCCAGTGGAAACATGCTCACTTGTTAACCACTCAGTTCTGTGGAATGGCCAAGAGTTCACCCAGGATGAGTATCACAGAATCCTGGTCCTGTTGTCTCTTCTCCCTCTTAGTCTCTCTTAAAGAATACCTGGCAGAAGGGCATAATCACAATTTACATCCCAAACATTTTATCTTTTCTCCAAGAAGTTCTCTGACACTGATGTACTTTCAGATCAAATTAAAAATAAGGAGTGTTATTTTTGTAAGTTATAAGTTTAAAATGCAGTTCTTTCCCTGAACATTTCATGTTGGCACCATATCTCAGCACTGGTTATTGTGGAGATGAAGTATTGGGACAAGCATCAGTGGTCAGTGAAGCACACAATGGTGTGTCAAATGGGGAACAGTGGGCAGTTCAGAGCAGGTTGGGGAGGGTCAGTGTGCATCAGAAGTGGGCAGTGGGCAGCATCAGGAGGTTGGGTCAGGCTAAACTCTCTATAGCCTGTGAGTTTGGTAGAATCTGTACATCATAAGTTTGGACCTGAGGCTCTGTGTTTTGATCTGATAAAAGTTGGAGGAGGCCAGGAAAGGGCTAGGTTAGAAGCTTGTCTTGAGAGATTTCACATTTCCCAGGAGGTGTGGACCATGAACTCCTCAGCAGCAAGAGGTTGAGTTGAAAGGAATCATTGAAAAGATAACTGACCCAGCCTTCCATTTCTCACATTACTCCCATAGCTTCAAAGTGCCCCTTACCAGGCTGGAAACCAGGCTATGGGAAGCACTCCTGCCTCCCAAAAGAAGTTCCTTGCAAGGGTAGGAAGAGGAGCAACCTATAGCTGCTGGCTAGTCAGCCAGTGGACAGTGCTCTGTGTTACCAGCCACTTTAACATCAGATCACATGGGGTCACTTCCACAGCTTAGAGGATCAATATGTGTCCCAATCTGGGGTCTCTTTCGAGGCTAGGATTTGGGAGCAGTTTGTTCATTTGTGAGGTACTCTCAGGACATTCTGTGATTGGGCAGGTGTGAGAGTGGGGATGGGGGGCATATGTTGTGTGGAGTGTAAGAAGGAAGCAGGGATTGGTATTATGCATTCATAAGCCAGGAAATGCATTCACAAGCCAGGGAGTTTCTGGAAACACCAAAAGCTGGAGAAGGAAAGGAAATATTCTACCACAAAGATTTTTAAAAATGAAAGATTTTTGGAGTTAAATATTGATTTGGAAAGAAGACATAGATATGTGGGCCAATAGGTATAAATTTTCAAGATATTTTGGCCATTCTCACAGTCAAATGTTAGAGAGAGAACATAAGAGGAAGTATTGGAAGTTATTAAGGATGAGTAATCAACCAAATTTCAAGTAGCAGACAATTACCTGTGTGAACAGGACAATAGGGTGTGAGGTTGTCCTCAGAGGTACTGAACCACCACTTCTGCATGGTGAGGTCATAATCCAGGCCAGTTTTGGATCAGCAAGGAAATGTTAGTTATGGGAAGAGAAATTTCAATGTTCAAACCCACTCTCTGTGGTCCATGTAACCCCTTGCCCTGGTTTCTGAGAGGGCCAAGCCACCACTTGCCCTGGCATTCTCCTCTTCTGTTGGGGCAACACTCTACTCTACTGGTTCCTTCAGTCATTTCTTCATGGTCTGGGTTTATGGAGTTTGTGGAGCTGAGGTTGGGTGTAATTACATGTCAACTCACGGATCTCCTTCAGGGATATGTCTGACTTTATCAGGTATTAATTGCTGGATGTACTGAAACACAAGGAAAGAAAAGTGTATTTCATGGAGAGAAAGAAACATGCAACTACTTTTTCAAATGGGGTGTGGAGTTAATCCCACCCCCATTCTGTTCTTTTCATAAAGTAATGGATCTCTCTGAATCATTGATCTTCCTCTCCCATGATTACATGCCCTCTGATTAGGATCCCAAGTTAACCAAAACATACAACTTATAAATGATGAATTTAGATTAGCACCCTTGAACACGTGCATTGGTAGACTCTTTGAGGATCTATCTCAACGACAGTATTAAGAAAGAGAAAGACAATATTTTTCCAGAAGTACAAGGAATAAAAGGCTCTGAGAATGCTACTTCTAATTCTTTGGCACTATAGATGAAAATATAAATAAGTATTATTTTCTTTCAAAATTCAAAGTACTATATTTTACAGAAGAGAAGGCAATTTCCATTAACCAATTAACATAGAAAAACTATTTTCTTTGCTATTTCATTGGGAATAGAAAAAAATATTACCAAATATTACAGAAGAAAGTCTAGAATATTTTAATTACTGCTTTACCATTAGAGCCGAACTTTCCACCTAAGTTAGAATAAATGTGAAAGTAACATGTTTGAACTAAAGATGAATAAATCAAATATTAATTTTTAAATGCCTTAGGCACAAACAAAGCTTCCATGACTGCTCATTCATATTCCTACACTAATTTATTAAAGTGGATTTCCTTGGAACCTTGTATCTTCAAGTACTACTTAGTATTTAGAAGGGTATATATTTATCCAGCACTGTCCTAAGAAATGTGATTAAAAATTAAAGACCTGAGGGGATTGTTGGAAGATAGCACCATATTAGGCAGACAAGTCTCTGCTCTCTCACATAAACAATGGAGAAAGAGTCAGAAGCTGCCTGAGGGACATGCTTTGGTGGTCAACAGAACAGGACTGTGTTTCACAACTCCCAAGAGGGTGAGGAATAGAAAGATGAAGAATTTAAAACAAGAAATTGTGAATTACTAAACCTCCCAGCAACAGGGAAGTGCTCCCCTAGGGTAAAACCCTTAGCTCATTGCACTTGACTAAGAGAGGAGCAGGTGTGTTCCTCACTGTCTGCTGTTACAAGGGAAAAGGGAGGGGGGTCAGTGGGCTTTTTTCAGTGAATTTGACCAGCAAAGCCTTCTGTGAATCTCTGCTCCAGCCAGACCAAAACAAAGGAAAACCAAGAGATACACCTCCATGGAAAGGTGAGCCAATGAGCATCATTTGCTTGTAGGTTTGAAATTTGCATGGAAAATACTGCACTTGAGTATCTCTGTTCTCTAACTTCTGGGAGAAAATCTGAGTCCCATTAGTTAGTCCCTGGAATGATTTTGATATCTAAAGCTGGGAAATTTTAAAGACTTATGATAACTTGAGCCAAATATCAAAGAAGAGCTTTAAAAAATAATAATAAGCAAGAGAGAGAAATTGGTCATCAGAGTAAATTCATCAACATATTCAGATGCCTAGAGATCAGCAAAAAATTACAAGCCATATGAAGAAACTAGAAGAGATGGTCCAGCTAAAGGAAAAAAACAAATATCCCGAAGAGATTCAGGATTTAAGATGATCAATGGTAGTCACACAACTCTCCTAAATCAATTTAAAGAATTGAGAGAAAATATGACTAAAGAGATAAAAGATACTAAGAAGACACTGGGTAGCATAAAGAACAATTTGAAAGTCTGCAAAGAAAAGGAACAGACCTTATGGGAATGAGAGACATGATGTATGAGATTAAAAATACATTAGAGTCACATAAGAATAGATTTGAATTGTTAGAAGACAGAACTCTTGATTTCAAAGACAGAACATCTGAAAGGGAAAAGACATGAGAATAGTAAGAGAAGAGATTGGAAAAAATGTAACAGGTTCTCAGGGAATTGGATGAAAACACAAAAACTAAATAGATATACATTATTGGTGTCCAAGAAGAGAAGAGAATAGAAGAGGTGCAGAAAGAATATTTGAGGAACCAATGACCAAAACTAACCCAAACCATTTTGAAAGATATAAATATCTATATTCAAGAAGGACAATGCACCCAAAAAGTATAAATCCGAATAAACTTACCTCAAGCAACTACTATTCAGAACAACAGATATCAGAGTTAAAGAGAGGATTCTAAATGCAGCAAGAGAATAACAAAGCCTCACATACAAGGGAAAGTTAATAAGAAAAAGTGCCAACCTCTTACCAGCAACCATGAATGTGAGAAGAAATCGGTATGATGTATTTAAGGTACTGAAAAAGACAAACTTCCAGGCAAGAATTCTGTATCCAACAAAGCTGTCCTTCTAAAATGAAGGGGACAGAGGCTATATAGCATCGGTTTAAGTGGATGCTCACCACCTCTCTCGGAAAAGACAGTTGACTTGGGACAAGATTCTGCCCAAGTGAGCTCTTCAGGGAACCCATGGAATGGGAGCATTTGGAGCACTGGTCTGAAGGGAGCTGGACAGGGAGATAGAATGCTCAAGATAAAACTGGAACATAAAAAACAGCAAGGAAATAGAACAAAGTGTCAAAGACAAAACTTAACACACTCACAAAACCAGCAGCTAAACAAAATTCTAGAGCAAAGAGAGAAGCTAATCAACTGAATAAACCCATCAAGATAAATGATGACCAGAGGGCAACAAGAAATTACAGTTTCTTGTAATTTCCAGTCCAGTTCAATGAACAAACTAAAAGCCAGGAAGAAATGCAGAACATTGAACAACTAATCAAAGCTGTCCAAACAAATATCATGGACCAACTTAATGAAGTAAAGGAGGAGATTAAGGATATTAATAAGACTCTAGGAGATATTGAAGATAGTGAAGAAATTGTAAATATACATAAAATGATAATGGATATGATGGTGATAAGTGGCAAAATCTAAGAAACTAAAAAGACACTGGAATCACATAACAGCAGATTTGAAAAGGCAGAAGATAGAATTAGTGATGTGGAACACAGTATATCTGAAATCATACAGATAGTAGAACAGAGAGATAAAAAGATATATAAAATCCAGCAGGGATTTAGGGGTTTAAATGACAACACAAAATGCACAAACATACACAATATAGGCATCCCAGAGGGAGAAGAGAAGGGAAAGGGAACAGAACGAGTGTTAAAGGAAATAATGGCTGAAAATTTCCCAGCCCTATTGAGGGAGATAGATGCACATGTCCAGGAAGCACAGCAAACCCCAAACAGTATAAATCCTATCAGGCCTACTCCAAGACATATACTTGCAAATTGTCCAATGCTTAAGACAAAAAGAAAATACTCAAGGAAGCAAGAGAAAAGAGAACCATCACATACAAGGGAATCTCAATAAGATTAAGGGCTGAATTCTCATCTGAAATGATGGAGGCAAGAAGACAGTAGCATGGCATAGTCAAAGTACTAAAAGAAAAAAATTTCCTACCATACATTCTCTATCCAGCAAAGCTGGCATTCAAAAATGATGGAGAGTTCAAAATATTTACAGATAAACAGAAATTAAGAGAGTATGCCAATAAGAAACCTGCCCTTCAAGAAATACTAAAGGAAGTTCTACAGGTTGAAAGGAAAAAGCAGGAGAGAGAGAGAGTTGGAGGAGAGTGTAAGAACAACTAAAAAGACAAAAAGAGAAATAAAAACAACATATGACATACATAAATCCAAAGAAAATATGGCTGATGTAAGAAATTCGTTGTTAGTAAATAACACTGAATGTTAATGCATTAAACTCACCAATCAAGAAATACAGATTGGCAGAATGGATAAGGAAATATGATCCATGTATATACTGTCTACAAGAAACTCACTTTATACCCAGGGATTCAAAGAGGCTGAAAGTGAATGGCTGGAAAATAATTTTACAAGCAAACAATAACGATAAAAGGGCCGGAGTAGCTATCCTAATATTGGACAAAATAGACTATAAATGCAAAACTATTGTAAGAGACAAAGATGGACTCTATATATTATGAAAAGGGGTAATCTATTTAACAATGACTTAGAATTACTTGTTAGAGCACTGAGGCAAGAAAAAGATATAAAAGGCAACCAAATTGGAAAGGAAGAAGTTAAAATTTCAATATTTGCAGAAGACATGATACTACACATAGAAAGCCCTGAGAAATCTACAACAAAGCTTCTAGAACTTATAAAGGAGTTCCGTAAGGCACAGGCTAAAAGAGGAATGCTTAAAAATCAGTAGCAATCTACTGCACATGAATAATGAGCAATCTGAAGAGGAAATCAAGAAAAAAAAAATACCATTTGCAATAGTAACTAAAAAAAATCAAATATCTAGGAATAAATTTAACTAAAGATGTAATGGACTTATATACAGAAAAATACACAATACTGTTAAAGGAAATCAAAGAAGACTTATATAAGTGGAAGAATATTCCCTGTCCATGGATAGGAAGAATAAACATCTCAAGATGTCTACCCTACCCAAACAAATAAACAGATTTAATGCAATCCCAATAAAAATAAAAGCTTTATTTTTTAATGAATTGGAAAAACTAACTACAAAATTTATTTGGAAGGATAAGAAGCCCCAAATCGCCAAAGACATATTGAAACAGAAAAATGTAGTTGGAGGTATCACAATACCTGGCTTTAAAACATACTACAAAGCTACAGTGGTCAAAACAAATGGAACTGAATTGAGAGTTCTGATACAGATCTTCGCATTTACAATCATCTGATATTCGACAAGGCCACCAATCCCACTCAGTTGGGAGAGAATGGCCTCTTCAAAAGTGGTGCTTGGAGAACTGGATATCCATATCCAAAAGAATGAGAGAGGAACACCATTTCACGCCTTATACAAAAATCAACTCAAGATAGATCAAAGGTCTAAATATAAGAGTCAAGACCGTAAAGACCTTGGAAGATAATGTAAGGAAGCATCTACAGGACCTTGTAATAGGAAATGATTTCATGAACTTCACACCCAAAGCATGAGCAGCAAAAGAAAAAATAGATAAATGGGATCTCAAAACTAAAAACTTCTGAACCTCAAAAGACATTTTCAAGAACTTAAAAAGGCAGACAACCTAATGGGAGGAAATATTTAGCAACCATATATCTGATAACAGCCGAATATCCTGCATATATAAAGAAATCCTACACCTTGAAAATAAAAAGACAAATAACCCACTTAAAAAATGGTCATGTGACCTGAAATGACACTTCTCCAAGGAAGGTATACAAATGGCTAAAAAGCATTTGAAAAAATTGTTCGACATCTCTAGCTTTTAGGGAACTGCAAATCAAAACTACAGTGAGATACCATCTTACAACCATTAGAATGGTGGTTATTAAAAAAACAGCAGACAATAAGTGTTGGAGAGCATGTGGATGAATGGCAACCCTCATCCACTGCTGGTGGGATTATAAATGGTCTAGCCACTATGGAGGACAGTTTGGTGGTTCATCAAATAACTAACTAGAAATTCCATATGATCCAGCGATTCCACTGCTGGGTATATATCCTGAAGACTTGAAAGCAAAGACAAGCACAGATATATGAACAGCAATGTTCATGCCAACATTGTTCGCTATTGCCAAATGTTGGAATCAACCCACGTGCCCATCAACATATGAATGGATAACCAAAATGTGGTACCTACATACAATTGAATATTACTCAGCTCTAAGGATGAATAAAGTGCTAACTCCCGGGATAACATGGATGAATATTGAAGACCTTATGTTGAGTCAAGCAACCAGGTCATTGAAGGATGAACAGTTCATGACCTCACTGATATGAATTAAGGAAATTGAGCAATCTCAAAGAGCCATTGTCAGTAAGATAGGTTTACAAGTAATAGAAAGAAAAGAGAAGGTTTGAGCTATCACTATTATGGACATAATCTATGGTAAAGTGATAGAGTGTAGTTGCATATTGAAGGGATAGGACAGGAAGGTAATCATATTATTGGGTTGGGTGGTGCAGGGTTGACAGGTGGATAGATTGGGAAGGATGGGTTAGAAGGTGCAGGATACTGGGGGGAAGAGTTGAGAGAGGGACCAGGTGAACACTGGGGATTTGTGGGTATGAGGTTGAAAGTACAGAGGTGGGAATACTTTTATGGCAATATGAAAAGGAAGGGTCACTAGTTTAGGGTGTTGGTTGAGGAAGCATTCGAGACAGGGTGCACCTGGAGCAGACTTCTAGGGAGTGTGTGAGTGTTCTTTCTTTCATAATGTGCTGTATCAGTGGCTGGAGACCCCCATAATGAGCGGGGAGGAGTTGGACTCCCATCTTTGAAAGAACTGATTTGTTCAGAAAGAGACAGGTGTGAGTCTCTCAAGATCAAGGGTGGTTCCTAATAGGGGAGGACAAACCAGTGTGTCATGACCTCTTGTTGCATGTATCTATGAATCTTGTCATCCAACGAGTCAAACCAGGGGGTCGTCGTGGGCCCTGTGGGGATGGGGTGGGAGGAATAGAATAGATCAAACAGGGAGTATTTAGTGATCATTGGAAATGTCCTTTATTACCATACAGTGGTGGACAGAGGACATAATAAATATCATCAAAATTTATTAAAGTGTATGGTCTAATATGTAAACTATAGTGTAAATCATTGACAATGTTTAATAGCTATGTTTCACTATTTTTATATCAGTTATATGCTACCATCCTCATATAAAATTATATTAATATGGTGGGGCAGGAAAGGTGGAAGATGTTGGGTATATGAGAGTCTCCTCTATTCAGTGTGTGACTTTGCTGTGACCTAAAACTTCCTTAAAAACAAAATGAAAAATAGTGAGACACTGGGGAATGAGAGGGGGAAGGTCTCAGAGGACAGACTGGATGCCAGATATTGCAGTGATGAAAGGCAAAAGTAAAAAAAAAAAAAATAGTTTTATATTTTTCATTTATTTAATATACCAATATTTTTATTTTGTTTTATTTTTAGTTTTTAAATTTTTTTTTACATATTTTATCTCTTACATTTGAACTTATCATTGTTCTTTCATTTTCCTGTTAATTGTATTCAGCTTTTGTAAAACTTTCATCTTTGGGGAGGCTTTGGATCAGGCTTTGGGGAAGCGGAGGGTCCTTGTTGTGGGGTGTCAGGGATGAGGGGTCCAGGGAAGGAAGTTCACCGGAGCATAAATATAAGGTATGTGAAAATGTTTGAATGTTCACAGGGCATTGTCTCAGTGGGTGGAGACTTCAGAATGAGTTGGGAGGTCATTCCAGAGTTAACGCTTATGCACATCTCAGTAGGATCTCATAGAATTCCAAAGTGGACATCACCCTAATTAGTGGGGCTCTAGAGGCCTCTGGAGACACCCAGGTACTATGTCAGGGCAGATATCTCTGGAGTTTGGAGCCTTGCCAGTGGGTCATACTTTGGAGTTTGTGCTCCTGAGAGTGACAGAGTTGGACTCAACTAAATCTTCCCTGTACACGGCTCATCTGTCCCTTCTACTCAAACCTATAATTGGTGCTGGAGTTTGTAGCTGGACATCTAGAGAATTGAGTCTTTGGGCTGTCCATGTGCCAGCTGGGCCTGGGAACCTCGGTTGGGCAGCAACTCCTACTCTACAGCTTATTGGACTCACCCATGACAACTGGCGAGGAGATGATGATGGACAACGGCCATCCCAGAGAATGGAGAGAGTCTGCAGCTGCAGACAGGATAATCCCATCCATCTTTCCCATGGGATATAAGCCCATTCTCAATTGGAAGTGGAGCGGACATCACCATCCCAGACTCCTCAGGATGGGGTGAAGAGCTATGGACTAGAGTGGACTTACTGGCATTCTACAATAGACATATTGTGATTCAACAAATGGAAGAAATTACAACATTGATGTGGTGCCAGTGGCCACTGGATCTCTGGGTGCAGGGAGTGGGAAATGCAGTTGTAATACAGGGGCTTTTTTGGAACTTGGGAATTGTCCTGAGAGACATTGCAGTGACAGATACAGGCCATTTTATATGATATAAAATGCAGAACTGGTGGGAGAAAGTGTGGTCTACAATGTGAACTATGGTCCATGCTTAATGGCAAATCCCCAGGATGTTTTTATCAATTGCAATTAATGTGTGACATTAATGAGGATGTTTATGTGGGGGGTTGTGGGAGGTGGGGCATATAGGAATCCCTATATTTTTTGTGTAACATTTATGTAATCTAAGTATCTTTTAGAATAAATAATAAATAAATAAATAATATGCCAATAATGTCAAAAACAAACAAACAAACAAACAAAAAACATTAAGGGGTGTTCAAAGACTTCACAAAGAAAAACTGGTGGAATCTATTCCCAAAAGAACAGAATGACAAGAGACACAACAGTGAGTGCTGCAGCCTGAAAGAAATAAACAAGGGTAAGAGACTTAAAGAAGACTGTAAAATGAAGATATTAGAAAGGTTTAATTAAAGGGTAAAAAGATTTGACAACAGAAAACCAAACGTCAAAATGAATAAATCAACTAATGCCTTTACAGTAATAACGTTTGAATGTTAATGATTGAATCATCAACAAAATGATAGACTGATGCCATGAATAAAAAAATATGAACCATCTCTTGGTTGTCTACAATAGACTCTCCTCAGATATAAGGACATAACCGGGTTAAAAGATAAAAGTTTGGAAAAAGATAATCCATGCAAATAGTAACCAAAAAAGAGCTAGATTTGTGATACTAATATCAGATAAAATAGATTTTAAAAGTAAAAGTGTCATAAGCAATAAAGAAAATCATTACATATTAATAAAAGGGACAATTCAACAAGAATAAATAACTATACTAAAGGAATTTGCACCTACCCACAGTGCCCCAAGACACAGAGGCACACACTAGCAAAGGTGAAGGGAGAAATAAATATCTCTACAATAGTTAGAGCCTTCAATATAGCACTACTGGTATTGGATAGAATATCTGGAGAAAGGATAAATAAAGAAATAAAGAACTTGAATAATATGATAAATGAACTAGACCTAACAGACATCTATAGCGTATTGTACCCTAAACCAACAAAATATACAATATTTTCAAGTGTTTATGGATCCTTCTCTAAGAGTCTATTTGTTAGTTCACAAGATAAGTCACAATAAATTTAAAAGATTGAAATTATTCAGAACACTTTGATCATAACTGAATGAAGCTAGAAGTCAATAATGGATGAAAAAGGGAAATGCATAGATATATGGAAATTAAACAACACATTCTAAAATAAGGTATCGAAGAAGAAATTGCAGGAGAATTCAACAAATAACTTGAGATGAACAAAAATGAGAACACAGCGTATAAGAACTTGTGAGCCTCTGGTGACTAGTTTTTCAGACTTTATTTGAAACTGTTTAAAGAATGCACTTTGTGAAGGAAAAAACTGAATTACTAGGCCTTAAATGTATTCACAGGTTTCTATTTTGGGAAGACATAGAATTGGTAGAGCCTTTTCCTAAGGCCAAGGAGAATGTACTCATTGTTAAAGTGGAAATAAAACTGAATTGAAAAAAAAAAAAAAAAAAGGACTTATGGAAACTGTAAATTTTAAAATGACAGAAGATGACCTTGAAGGAAGAATCAAAGAGCTAGTACAATTTTATATTTGGCTGGATAATTTAAGTACTCTCATGTCATTAAATTGCATTGCAATGATCAGTTGACTTTTGAGATTCTGAGATCATTAAAATTCCAACTATCCTTGGGATTCTCTCATCAAAGCTTTACAAGAGCTATCTGTGTAGGAAAAAATCAGTGATGTTAAAAAAGCAATCATTCATAAGAAAAATTCCAAAGAGAGTAGTAACATGTTATGATGAGAGTGCCAAAGATGAAAAACAAAGACAATTGTTACAAGAAAAAAAAAATCATATGGGACATCACAAAGGCATTGTTGGGGTGAAATTTATTGCTCTCAATGCTTACATTAAACAAGAAGAAAGACCTAAAATTCAAGACGTAACTGCACATCTGGAGGGGCTCAAAAAACAACCTCAAACTAATCCCAAAGAGGCTGAAGGAAAGAAATCGTAAAGATTAGAGCAAAAATAAGTGAACTGGAGAACAAAAATACAATGGAATAAAAAAAAACCAAAGTTGGTGTTTTCAGAAGATCAACAATATCGATCTAGACTGACAAAATCTACCTAGACTGACAAAGAAAAAGTGAGAAGACACAAATAAATAAAATCAGAAATGAGAGGAGGAACTTAACTACTGACCCACAAAAATAATAGAGATCATAAGAGGATACTATGAACAACTGTATGTCAAAAAAAAAAAAAAAAGTAGAAAACGTAGATGAGATGGACAAATTCCTAGAAACACATGAATCACCTACAGTGACCCTAGGAGAAATAGAAGACTTTAACAAATCATCACAAGTGAAGAGATTGAAACAGTCATCAAAAACTTCCTAAAGATGAAATGCCCAGGTCCAAAATGGCTTCACAGGTGAATTCTACCAATCAATCAAAGATGATGTAATATCAATGTTGCTCAAGCTCTTCCAAAAAAATTGAACAGGAAAGAATGTTACCAAACTCATTCTACGAAGCCATCACTCAAACACCAAAACTACATAAAGATATTATGAAAAAAGAAAATTAAAACCAATACCTTTAATGAATATAGATGCACGATCAAGTGGGTTTATCCCATGTATGCAAGTGTGGTTCAATACAAGAAAATTAGTGTAATAAACCACATTGATAAATTGAAGAAGAAAAATCATATGATCTTCTACATTGATACAGAAAAGGCATTTGACAAATACAGCACCCTTTCTAGATAAAAAACATACTCTAAAAGATAGGAATAGAGGGATGCTTTCTCAATATACTTAAAATTCATATGTGAAAATCCTACAGCTAGCATTGTACTCAATGGTGAAAAACTGAAAGCTTTCCCACTGAGATCAAGAACAAACAAGGATGCCCACTGTCACAATTATTATTCAATATTGTGCTAGAAGTTTTACCTAGAGCAATTAGGCTAGACAAGAAGTAAAAGTCAACAAATAAGAAAGGCAGAAGTAAAACTTTCCCAATTTGCTGATGACATGATCCTATATCTAGAAAATTCTGAAAGATCCACAACAAAGCCAGTAGAATTAAAAGATGAGTTAAGCAAAGTGGCAGGATATAGGATTGATATGCAAAAATCACTATTGTTTATATACACTATGGATGTGCAATCCAAGGAGGAAATAAAAAAAATCCATTTATAAAAGCTACTAAAACAATCAAATAGGAATAAACCTAACCAATGGCATAAAGGACCTACTTTCAGAAAACTACCAAATACTTCTAAAAGACACGGAAGAAGACTTAAATAAATGGAAGGACGTTCTGTGTTCATGGATTGGAAAACAAAATATCATTGACATGTCAATTTTACCCAAACTGATTTACAGATTCAATGCAATCCCAATAAAAGTCTCAACAGCCTTTTGCAGAAATTGAAATGCCAATAATCAAACTTATTTGGGAGGGTAATGGGCCACAGATAGCCAAAAATATCTTTAAAAGAACAAATTTGGAGAACTCTCACTTCCTGACTTTACAACATATTACTTATTTATAGTGGTCAAAACAGAATGGTACTGGCATAACGATTCAGAAATTGACCCTCACATCTACAATCAAGTGATGTTTGACAAGACTGTTAATTCTACCAAACTGGGCGAAAACACTCTATTCAACAAATGGTGCTGGGAGAACTGGGTAGCCATATCCAAAAGAAATAAGTATGACCCCTATCTAACACCTTACACAAAAATTAACTCAAAATGGATCAAGGGCATAAATATAAAAGCAACAACCATAAAACTTCCAGAGGAAAATGTAGGAAAACTTCTTCAAGATCTTTTTGTAGGTGCCATATTCTTAAACCTTATGCCCAAAGCACAAGGAACAAAAGAAAAAATAGATAAATAAGACCCGTCCTCAAAATTCAACACTTTTGTACCTCAAAGGACTTTGTCAAAATAGTTAAAAGGCAGCTGACTCAATGGGAGAAAATGTTTGGCAATCACATATATGATAAAGGTTTAATATCCATGATATATAAGGAGATCACACAACTGAATAAAAAGACAAATTATCCTATTATAAAATGAGCAAAAGACTTGGAAAGACAAGTGTCCAAAGAAGAAAGACAAATGGTCAAGGAACATATGAAAATGTGTTCAATATTACTAGTGATTAAGGAAATGCAAATCAAAACTACAATGAGGTATTATTTCACACCTATTAGACTGGCCACTATTAAAAAGTCAGAAAACTGTAAATGCTGCAGAAGATGTTGAGAGACAGGAACACTTATTCACTGTTGGTGGGAATGTAGAAAAGTACAGCCACTGTAGAGGACTGTTTGGCAGTTAGTTCCTAAAGAAGTTGAATATAGACCTGACATGGGACACGGCAATACCATTGCTAGGTATAAACCCAGAAGAACTTAGAGCAATGGCACGAATAGACATCTGCACATTGATGTTCATAGAAACATTATTCATGATAGCCAAAAGTTGGAAACAGCTCAGATGTCCATCAAATGATCAATGGATAAATAAATTGTGGTGTATACACACGATGGAATATTATGCAGTGGTAAGAAGAAATGAAGTTGTGAAAAATACAACAACATGGACAAATCTGGAGGACGTTATGTTGAGTGAAGCAAGCCAGACACAAAAGGACAAATACTGTATGATTGCCCTATTAGGAACTAAATATATTATGTGAAATATAAATATATTATGTGAAATATGAATATGTGTAAAATTGCATATGTAAGACCAGTTTTCTTCAAAGCTGAACAAATGTAGTTAATACTACAAAATATTAATATCAGACAAAAAATACATTATATTAAGTGAAGGAGACCAGACACAGAATACTACATATTGTATGATCCCATTTATATGAAATGTAAATATAAATCAATTAAAAAGATGAAAGTAGATTAGTGGTTATGTAGGGCTGTGGAAAGAATGCTAAGTGCCCTGGAGTCTTTCTTTTTGGAGTAAGGAAAATGTTCTAAAATTTTTGAGATGATGAATGTATATTGTAATTATACTAAAAACCCTGATTATATACTTTAGATAGGTTATATTGTATGTGAACTATCTCAATAAAACTGCTTATTAAACAAATAAATAATTGTGCAATAATAGCCAGAAATAGTAGCTATGTACAGCAGGAGAAACAGAGAGAGATTGAGAGGTGAGGTATTTTCTAGTTTGTTGGTTTATTATAATTGTTATTGAAATAATGAAAATGCTCTAATCTTGATTCAAGTGATGAATGAACAAGTATGTGGTTTCACCAAATATCATTGATTGTACACTTTGGATGAATTGTATGCTTTATTAATATGTATCAATAAAATTGATTTGTTTGAAAAAACTTATAGAACCTTTAATCCAAAATCTAAAGCCATACAACTACATATTTCTCACACTATGCTATTTCTCTGAGGAATAAAGTGAGGAAAATAATTGAAACCAACCAAAAACCCTGCTGTGATCCTGCTGCCTACCATTAGATGTCAGACTGTAAGACAAACTTTAAAAAATAATTGAGCAGTTGAAATACAGGGGCTTCTTTGGGAGTTGGAGGTTGTCCTGAGTACTGTTGTGGCAATGGATGTAGGCCATTTTAAATCAGCACACACCACTCAGAACTGAGTGGGAGAGAGTGTGGTCTACAGTGTGAACTGTGGTCTATGGTTGGTGGCAAGGCTCCAGGATGTGTAAGTTCATTGAGGGTGGTGGGCCACACTTGTGGGAGAGGTTTGTGTGGGATGTGGTGGGAGGTGTGGGACGTGGGCAACTTGGAAATTCCAGTGGGTTCTGTGTAATATTTTAGGTATCTAAGCACCTCTTAAAATATATGTATATATATATATATAAAATAACATTTTTGTAAGCAAATACACATATATGCATATATATTTA
>JAKSZT010053973.1:103447-224110 GCA_026826555.1 Tolypeutes matacus | reverse complement strand
GTAGTAGTAGTAGTAGTAGTAGTAGTAGTAGTAGTAGTAGTGGTAGTAATAGCAGTGGTAGTAGCAGCAAGACTGCGTTGGGCACTCATTATAGACCAGGCCTTATGTGGATCACTCAGCATTCATTTCTCATGGGTTGCACAGTACAACCCCTCCTTAAAGATGAAGAAACCAAGTCTTAGTATCAGTGATTTTCCCAAGGTTATATAGCTAGTAGGTGAGAAAGCTGAGATTTAAATCTAGGTGTTTTTGGTTTTGTGGCTAACTTGTAACCAGTCTTCATTATGGATTCTTTGGATCTCCTGTGCTTATCAGTATTGTCCAGAAGAAACAAACTCATATAAATTGTATTTATCTTGAGACTACAGGGTTCAATTTAGTGATTAGATTCAAAAGATCCAAATTAAGCACCATACTGGCTCTATTTATCTACTTCCAAAAGAAGGTGCACTGGCAGAGACCAGAATCTGTGGCTTGCTGCATTCTCAGTATTTTTGAATCTCCTCAGAAATCGTCTCCTAATTTTCAGACTGGTTATAGAAGTTCCTTTTTACACAAACCAATATAATTATGCAACACCATTTTTTTCTTTCTTCTATCATATATTTTACTTTCTACAATGTGACTAGCCAATCATTAATGTATTATTCACAGTATAAAACTGGTTGCTGCAACTCATTATTTTTTACAGCTTGGGGAATATGCTTATGGGTGAAATGATTCTTTGCCTAGAATAAATTAGAACTTTTTCAAATGATAAATGCATTTCAACAGTATTGAGGTTGTAGGTTATAGCTTCTTGTTTAATGAGATTCAATAGTTTAATTTTGATTGCATATGCTTTTCATTAAAAAAACATTGAGAAACTTAAAAAAAAAATAATTGAAAGCAGGGATTGGAACAAATATTTGCACACCAATGATTTTAGCAACATTATTCACAACTGCTGGAAGGTAGAAGCAACAGAAAATTCCATGAACAGATAAATGGATAAACAAGACATGTATATACATACATTGAAATATTATTAGGCTATAAAAAGAATGAAGTTTTGTGGCATGCTACAACCTGGATGAAACTTGAAGACCTAACGTTGATTGAAATTAGCCAGACACAAGAGGACAAGAATTGTACGACCTCACTTGTATGAAATAAGCAGATTATGCCATTTCATAAAGTCAGAAACTAGAATACAGGTTACTAGAGCCTGTTGGGGATATCAAATGGGGAATTAATGTTTAATAGGAATGGAGATTCCATTAGCAGTGATGGAAAAGTATTGGCAATGGATGATGGTGACAGAGCACGACATTGTGAATATAATTAACACTGCCAAATTGTGTATTTGAATGTAAAAAATGGGAAAGTTTCGGTTATATGTAAGTTACCTGGAAAAAATCCATAGGACTGTACAATGCACAAATGAACCCTAATGAAAACTATGGTTATAGTTAATAGTATAATTATAATAATAATATAGTTTCAGAAATTGTAGAGAAGGTAAAATAATAATGAAAACTGTTAAATAGGAAAACTGTGTGTGAGGGTATATTTTGGAACACTCTATTTTATGCATGATTTTTCTGTAAGCTTATGCCTGACCTAACAAAAAATATGTTTATTAAAGCGGAGTGATGAATTGTGAACAAAGGTGAATGATAGAAAACACTACATTAAAAACCCACATCTGGCCAAAACTCATCCAGTTATGTAAACTTGGTCAGCCAGAGGAAATCCACAGATGAGAGCGAATAGTCAAACATGAAATACTTTTCATAAACATTACTCAGAATTCTAAAAACGACAACTATGAGAAAGCAAGAGGAGGAGAATCTAGTCATTCATTAATTAAACTAACACAGGTAAAGTATCAACTCTATGCCAAGCAGTATATACACAATTTTGTCATATGGCTCTTACTTTTAGGAGACATAGGCATAGATTTGATTATCAACACCCAGTTTGAGGTAATTAATTATTTCATTAATAATAAAAATCGCATTATAGCCCAGGATACTCTAGAGCAGAGGCTACCAAATTTTTCCATGAGGGCTGAGAAGGAAAGTATTTAAGGCCATGTGCGTTTTGTGGTCTCTTGCACAAAGATGAATCCCTGCCGTTGTGGATGGAAACAACCATAGACCATATGCAAAGAATGGGTAGGCTTTGTTCCAATAAATCTTTATAAAAACAGAGTGGATTTGGTCCAGGGCAAAATTTTGCTCACCCTGCTCCAGAACAGTTGTCTAATAAGAATTTCATTAATAGAAATGTTTTATAGCTGTGCTATATATTTGATATCATTCCACCAATCATATATTTGTGACTAGTGCCACAGGTCGAAATAATATTCGGATATATTAGGTTTTATATATATATATATGCAAATAAATATATAAATTAATTCAAATTAATTAATTCAAATTAATTCCACCTGTTTTTCTTTACATTTTAATATAGCTAGCACAAAATTTAAAACTATATACAAACCTTGCATTATATTTCCATTGGAAAGTGTTGCAAGTTGTGTGCAAAATTTTGTGCTACCCTTGAGTCCCTAAAATTTTCAGTCCTATGCTGGGTTAATGGCTCAGTTAGGCAGGACTTGCAAGAAGAGCTGAAGACCCAGATTAGTTTGGATGTTTCCTCCACCTCATCTCCAAGCTCAACAATAATTCAAGTCTTTAATACCAACTTGCATTTGATTATATATAAATTTGGGCATGTGGCCTTTATACGTGTGTGCTCATTGCTCAGCAACAGTAATAAACATAATTAACGCAAATGACTTATTTGCATGTAAAGAGTAGAGACATTCAGGAAGCAATAGCATTTGTTTTATATGCATAATTTATTCCCCAGGGAGTGGTCATTGTGGTACACTTTCAGTAGGAAGCAGATATTGTATAAGCATGGGCCATCTTGAGAAACTCATGTTCTTGGAATGTAGCTATAACTTTTGTCTCCAGTGCAACAATTTACTGCAAAAGTACCCTATGAGGATATTTTATTTTGCCCCATTAGATAACAAGTTCAATTGTAGCATCACATGAAAACTATTTTCCAGAAGAACCCAAGGATGCTGAATTTCCAAGATAAGGAACCTTGTCTTCCCTGCCCTCTTCCTCACTAAAAACTCAAGGATAATCAACATTGCACTTAGCACTCAAACAAAAGTGGAAATTATCTGAATTCACCGATGATCATCTCTGTCCCTTAAACCTAAGTATTTAAAGTAGACTCACCTGTTGATACATGAGAAAGATGATGCCTGTATCCTGCTCTCAGCCTAAGTGAGCCACATGGCATAGTTGGTCATCAGGTTTCTTCAGAGGCATCCATTATTTAGTAGGACTGTAGACAGAGAAAGCCCTTCCTATACAATGCTTCGCACTTCCTTGGGCTTATCCTGGATCAGGATATGGATTTTAATTGGTCTTCCCCTGCCCATGTCTATGCTTTCTTCATTTGACATGAGAAAGCACCTCTATCTCTATTCTTAATTTCTTCAAGGCCATTATCATTTTCCTTAAGGCACCTTACAAAATTGCACCATTTTGCTTAAATACAAGGAAAACAATATTTTAGTACAGAGTTATGGCTAAGAAGTTGATTTTGAAAAAGGTACAATTGGGCACACAGAGATAAAAACAAAGCTATATATTTAAGCATTTTACTACCACATCTATAAGTTAAATCTTCATGCATGAATTCAGTAAAATTACTAATTACCTACCCTGTGGCAGAATCTGTGCTAAAATGGAATAAAGATTGGGAAAATGTTGGTACATTTTCCAATCACATGTAGTTCACACACTGAAGAAAAGAGAGGTTTTACTCAAAAGATCACAAATTTAAGGGAAAAGCAAAAATAAATATTATGAAGCATAAATTAATACAAAACAAGGAGGTCAGGAAAGATTTTGCTGCAAAATTGATACCAACTAAAGAAAGGCCATATTAAGCCAAAAAAGAAAAAAAAAAGAAAGATATTCTCAAAGAGGTAAAGAACAAGACATTCATTTGATAAATGAGTTATTCCCAGAGGTATGAATAAAGATGTTGACATGGCCAGTGATTTTCTCCCCACTTCTGATGATCTAGGTATATGTAATGTGGACATATCAAAAATTGACATAAGGAATACCTAGAGATTCACATCCTCCACCTGTGTCCTGAGTTCCTCTTGGCTCAACACTGACCACAATTGATGATAGGTGGACTTGGGAACAAGCAAAGTATGGGCTCAGGGTGTTTGCAATAATGCTCTAAACTGAAAATGGAGGGCCCTATTCTCTTCAGAACTTGGATTCTGGACTGTAAGTTTGAGAAATGCAACGTTCTTTTCAGCCAGCACTTTTCCTGGGACTTCCCTCTGTATGAACATCAAATTATACCAGGTAGAGATTTTCCTGAATGTGGACACTGGAAACATTTCCTTTTCAAATAGTGAAAGGGTGAAAATTATCTGCCCATGATCAGAAACAAGAAAAGAAATTCCTTTTTTGACACTTCTAAGACTTTCTCTCCCACTCTCCCCTATGAATAACATTTAAAAAGTTTACAGTGATTTGTTCAAATTCATGTACAAATATTGAAGTATTGCTACTAACCATGGTCAATGGTTTACATTATGATTTGCAATTTGCCCAGACTCTTTTATGAATGGCCTGTATCCATCATTGCAAGACCATGAAGAACAATTCCAATGTCCTGAAAATGACTTGTGTTCTATCTATTCTATTCTAAACTTCCCCTCCCCTCAGAACCTATGTTTACCACTAAGTTTCAATTTTTTAAACTGTTTTATTGAGGCATAATTGACATACAATAAACTGAATATATTTTAAGTGTAACATTTGATAAACTTTGATGCATCAAACCATCATCACATATAAAACTATCACCACAAACCCAACTTGGTCCTCATGCATTATCCTTTTTATTTATAATTGAATTCAATTTGCTAGCTTTTCTTTTTTGAATTTTTATATTTATGTTCATGAGGAATCTTGGCCTGTAGTATTGTTTTCACATAATATCTTTATCTGGTTTTGCTCTGAAGGTAATGCTGAGTTTTAAAAATAAATTGAAAATTCATCGCGCCTTTTCAATTTTTTGGAAAAGTTTGTGTATAATTTTTTTTTTAAAGATAGGAAGATTATACAAATGTCAGATAAAAAATATAGGAAATTCCCATATGTCCCAATCCCCACCTTTCCCACATTTTTCCACATTAATAACATCCTTCACTAGTGAGGGACATTCATTGCAATTGATGAACACATTTTGAAGCATTGTCACTAAGCATGGATTATAGGTTACATTGTAGTTTTCACACTTTCCCACCCAATTCTGTCAGTTATGGCCAGATGCATAATGGCCTGCATCTATTGTTACAATGTCATGCAGGACAATTCCCAAGTCCCTAAAATGCCCTTGTATTGCTCATGTTTTTGCCTCTCCAACCATTAGAACTTCCAGTAGCCACTGCCTCCACATCAAAGAGATAATTTCTCCCTTTGCTAGAATCACAAGTCTATAGTAGAATACCAGTAAGACTACTTTAGTCAAGTGTTCATTCCTCAATCCTGATGATTCTGGGATGATGATGTCCACTCCACCTCTAATTAGAATCACAGCTCCCTCTCTATTTCCTATAAACCTGTTTTCCAGACTCTAGCTCTGTGACTCTGCTCAATTTGTTTAATTCATATCAGTGAGGTCATGAAATATATGTCCTTCAGTGCCCAGCGTGCTTCACTCAATATAAGGTCCTCAAGATTCATGTTATCCCATGTGTTACTACTGTATTCCTTTTTACAACTGAGTAATATTCCATTGTATGCATATACCACAATTTGTTTATCAGTTCATCTGTTGAAGGGCATTTGGGTTGATTCCAACTTTTGGCAATAGTGACTAATGCCACTATGAACATTGCTGTGCATATATCTGTTTGTGTCCTTGCCTTCAATTCTTCTGGTTATATACTCAGCACTGGAATTGCTGGAGCATATGGCAGTTCTACAGTTAGTTTTCTGAGGAACCACCATCCTGTCTTCCACAATGACTGCACCATTCTACATTTTCACCAGCAGTGGGTGAGTGTTCTCATGCATCCACATCCTCTCCCACACTTATAATGCTCTGTTTTTTTAATATCCACAAGTCTAAAGGGTGTAAGACAATATCTTATTGTAGTTTTGATTTGTGTTTCCCTAATAGGTAGTGATGTTGAGCATTTTCTCATGTGCTTTTTAGCCATTTGTATTTCTTCTTTGAAGAAGTGTCTATTTAAATCACTTGCCCATTTTTTAAATGAGTTATTTGTCTTTTTACTTTTGAGATGTAGGATTTCTTTATATATGCAGGATATTAGGCCCCTATCAGATGTATAGTTACAAAATATTTTCTCTCATTGAGGAGGCTGCCTTTTCACTTTATTGACAAACTCCTTTGAGGTGCAAAATTTTAATTTTGAGGAGGTCCCATTTCTCTATTTTTTCTTTCACTCTTTGTGCTATGGGTTTGAAGTTCATGTTACCATTTACTATTACAAGATCCTGGAGTTGTTTCCCTACATTATTTTCCAAGGACTTTATGGTCTTCTCTCTTATATTTGGGTCTTTGATCCATCTTAAGTTAATTTTGTTTATGGTGTGAGATGATGTTCATCTCTCCTTCTTTCCGATATGGATACCCAGTACTCCAAGTACCATTTGTAGATGAGGCCATTCTTTCCCAGTTGAATGGGCTTGGTGGCCTTGTTGAATATTAGATGACTGTAAATGCGAGGATCTATATCAGAACTCTCAATTCAGTTCAATGGATTGCTATGTCTATATGTGTGCTAATACCATTCAGTTTTGACCACTGTAGCTTTGTATTATGTTTTAAAGTCTGGTACTGCCAATACTCCAATATCATATTTCTTTTTCAATATGTCTTTGGTTACTCAGGGCCTGTTTCCCTTTCAGATAAATTTCATAGTTAGTTTTTCCAATTCAGTAAAAGATGTTATGCTGATTTTTATTAGGATTGCATTAAATTTGTAGATCAGTTTGGGTAGAATAGACATCTTAATGCTGTTTAGTCTTCTTATCCATGAACAGGGAATATCCTTCCATTTATTTAAGTCTTCTTTGATTTCCTTTACCAGTGTTGTGTAGTTTACTTTGTATAAGTCATTTACATCTTTAGTTAAATTTATTCCCAGGTATTTGATTCTTTTAATTTCTCTTGTAAATAGGATTTTTTTACTTGATTTCCTCTTCAGATTGCTCAGTATTGGTGTACAGAAATGCTACTGATTTTTGCACTTCGATCTTATAACCGTCAAATTTATTGAACTCATTTATAAGCTCTAGAAGCTTTCTTGTAGATTTCTCAGGGCTTTCTATGTAAAAGATCATGTCATTTGTAAATAGTGAAATTTTGATTTCTTCCTTGACAAACTTGATCCCTTTAGGATCATTTTCTTCTCTAAGTGCTTGAGCAAGTACTTCTAACAGAATGTAAAATAGGAGTGGTGAAAGTGGGCATCCTTGTCTTTTTCCCAATCTTAGAGGAAAAGCTTTTAAAATTTCTCCATTGAATATGATGTTAGCTGTCGGTTTTTCATATGTAACCTTCATCATGTTGAGGACATTTCTTTCTATTTCTATCTTTGGTAGTGTTTTTATCAGGAAAGTGTTTTGAATGCTTTTTTCCATCTATAGAGATGATTGTTTGTTTATTTTCTTTCAAAATGTTTATGTGGTGTATTACATTGATTTTCTTATATTGAATCATCCTTACATACCCTGCATGAAACCCACTTGGTCTTGGTGCATAAGTTGTTTGATATATAGTTGAATATGAGTAGCAAGTATTTAATTGAGAATTTTTGCATCTAAGTTCATTAGAGAGATTAGTTTATAGTTTTCATTTCTTGTGGCATCTTTGTTTGGCTTTGGTATTAGTATAATATTGGCATCATAGAATTAGTTAGTCAATGTTCCCTCCACTTCTATTTTTTAGAAGAGTTTAAGCAGGTTTGGTGTTAGTTCTTCCCGAATGTTTGGTAGAATTCACCTGTGAATATGTCTTGTCCTGGGCTTTTCTTAGTTGGGAGGTTTTTGATGATTAAGTCTATCTATTTGTGATTGGTATGTTAAGTTAATCAATTTCTTCTTTCATCAATGTAGGATGCTTGTGTGTTTCTAGGAATTTGTTCATTTCCTCTAAATTACTCACCTTGTTCCTGTATAATTTTCCAAAGTATCCCCTTACGATAGTCTTTATTTCTGTGGGGTCAGTCATGATAACTCCTTCCTTGTTTCTTATTTTATGTATTTGCATGTTCTCTCTTTTTTTCTTTGCTACTCCAGCTAAGGATTTGTCAATTTTATTGATCTTCTCAAAGAACCAACTTTTTGTCTTATTTTTTTCTAGAGATTTCTTATTTTCAATTTCATTTAGTTCTGCTCTAATATTTGTTATTTCCTTCTTTCTCCTTCCTTTGGAGTTAGTTTGTTGTTATTTTTCTAATTACTCCATATGTGCACTTGGGTCTTTAATTTTAGCTCTTTCTTCTTTTTAAATATAGTCTATGAATTTTCTCTCAGTACAGCTTTTGCTGCATCTCATAGGATTTGATATATATTTTTGTCACTTTCATTTGTTTCAAAGTAGTTACTAATTTTTTTGTAATTTTCTTTTTGACTCACTGTTTGTCCAAAAGTGTGCTGTTCAACTTTCATATCTTTGTGTCTAATCTGGTTTTCTGTCCCTTATGGATGTCCAGTTTCATTCCATTGTTGTCAGAGAAATTACTTTATATGATTTCAGTCTTTCTGAATTCATTGAAAATTGTTCTGTGGTCTAGCATGTGGTCTATCCTTAAGAATGATCAATGTGCTTTTGAGAAGAATGTGTAACCTGCTATATTTGGGTGTAATGTTCTGTATATGCCTATTAGGTCCAGATCTTCTAATGTATTATTCAAAGTCTTTGTTCTTTTATTGATTCTCTGTAGAGAATGTCTAAAGGAGATAATAGTGTATTAAAGTACCTCACTATAATTGTGGAGGCATCTATTTCTCCACTTATTTTTTTCAGTGTTTGCCTCATGTATTTTGAGGTGCCCTGCTTAGGCGCTTGAATGTTTATGATTGCTGAGTTTAATATATTAACACAAAATATTATTATTGCCAAGGAATTACATATATTAGCCATATTTTCTTTGGGTTTATATATGTCATGTGTTGTTTTTAGTTTCTTCTTATCTGTTTAGTTGTTTTTAAAATCTCCTCCAACTTTCTCTCTCCTGTTTTATTTCCTTTTGACCTGCAGAACTCCCTTTAGTATTTCTTGACGTGTAGGTTTCTTATTGCCATACTGTCTTAATTTCTGTTTGCCTGTGAATATTTTGAACTGTCCCTCATTTTTGAATGCCAATTTTGTTGGATAGAGAATTCTTGGCTGGGGGTTATTTTCTTTTTGCACCTTAACTATGTCATGCCTCCTTGCCTTCATGATTTCAGATGAGAAATCACCGCTTAATCTTATTGAGCTTCCCTTGTAAGTTTTAGTTCACTTTTCTCTTGTTATTTTCAGTATTCTCTCTTTGTCTTCAGCATTGGGCAATTTCACAAGTATATATCTTGGAATAGGCCTGTTAGGATTTATACTGTTAGGATTGCACTGTGCTTCCTGGGCATATACATCCATGTTCTTCAATAGGGTTGGGAAGTTATCAGCCTTTATTTCCTCCAACACACCTTCGGTACTCTTTTCCTTCTTTTCTCCCTCTGGAATGCCTATAATGTGTATGTTTGTGTGTTCCATGTTGTCATTCAAATCCCTGTTTTTTTTCCCCTATCTTTCTACTATCTGTTTTATTTCACCTATAATGTCTTCCACATCACTGATTATTTCCTCTGCATGTTCAAATCTGCTTTAATGTGCTTCCAGTGTATTTTTTGATTTCTTGTATTGATCCATTCATCACCATCATATCTTTTTACTTTTTTGTATTTTTACAATTTCTTCAGTGTGTTCTCCCAGTGCTTTCTCCATATCTTTAATCTCTTCCTTCACTTCATTAAGTTTTCTCATGATATATGTTTGGACATCTCTGATTAGTTGTTCCATATTCTGCATCTCCTGTTTTTTAGTTGGTTTGTTGGACTGGCCATGTCTTCCTGTTTCTTAGTATGGGTTGTATTTTTTTTTTTTTTTTTTTTGGTGTCTAGATATCTATTTATCTTGTATGGTTTGTTCAGTTGATTAACTTCTCTTTCTAATCTAGGGTTTTATTTTCTTGTTTTTGTGTATGTGGTCAGTTTTCACTTTGACACTTCATTCCTCTTATTCTATTTCCCTTCTGTTGTTTATATTCCCTTGAAGAAAAATTAGGGCAAGAAGAAAGGAAAGAAGAAGAGAAAAGGAATAATAGTAATAATAATAGTATATGGTAGAAGAGGAACCATACAAGACCTAGGAAAATGTGTAATTAACAGGATTAAGAATTGCAGAGGAATAAGAATTAAAAAGTGGAGTACAAAAATGAAATGAGAAACTTAAGAATAAAAAATATATAGAATTAATTAAAGTCTGGAATGATGTGAAGAGAGGGAAAGAGAAAAGAAAAGAAAAAAGAAAAATAGTAAAAATAGAAAATAAATAGAGAAAAAGGGAGAGAGAAATTAGAATAAGAAAATTTGAAGATCAAACAAAAAGTAGTGGAATGAAAGAACAAGAGAAAGCAGAAGATAGAAAGATGGAGAAAGGAAAAGAATTAGTGTAGTTAAACAAAATTGGTAAACAGAAAAGGGAAACAAAGGAAGGGGAAACACAAAAAAGAAGAAACAAGACAGCAGCAACTAAATAGCAAAAAAGGGGGGAGAAATAGGATTTTAAAAGAAATAAAAGAAAAACAAACAAACAAGCACACAAACAAAAACCATGGAAAAACAGCCTTCCCTTTTAGGCTCTGAAGGAGCTTCTCAGGCAGCTAGTGTTCATTAATCAATTACACTGTGCCTACTCTCTGCAGGTTTTGAACTAGATTTTAGCAAGTAAACTAAGTTAAATTAAAAAAAGGAAAATTTTTAAAGAAAAATAAGAGATCTAAGAAAAGCTAATACAAAAAGAATGTTTATATGTTTCCTGTCTTAAAGTATCAGCTGGATGTGTGATAACCCAGTGGATCACTTCTCTAAGAAGAACCAGGAATTGAGCAAGGGACCTCATATATTCAAGGCTGGAACTCCTCCACTTAGCTAAATTTTCTCCTTGGATTAGTTAGCCTTTTGGAAACCTATCCATCCACGTTCCGTCAGGCAGGTTACAATCTAATCAGCATTTGTCCAGAGTCCTGCTGATTAGGCACCTGTCTGTTCCTGCCCCCTTTCTATTCTAATTGCTTTCTCTCTCAGGGTAGCTGGACATGACAGCATGTGTAAGTGGAATCACCACCCCCCCCCCGTCAGATCTAGTTCCCTTCTGAGACTAAAAGCAGAGCCTGGTGACCAAACTCACCACAAAGAAAGCACTCTTGACACTCTTCCATGACCCTCTTTCTCTCAGGGGACCCTAAATAGACCCTTGAAAGCTTATTGAGGCTTCCTACCATGTGCGTCCCTTAGGGGAGCTGTAATTTTGATAGTTTTCAGTGCCAGACTAGTCTGTTGCCTATCTTCACCCTCTTTAAGCTCAAGGTCCTCTCTCCCAGGGTGGCTGGATGTGTCAGGATGCCTAAGCATATTCCCCTCTCCCCTTTTCTACAGGCTGCCTCAGTGTGAGCTGGTATGCTCCCAAAAGTTCAAAGAGGGACCAGGTAACCAAACACACAGAAAGAAAAACCCTCTCCACCTTTCACCAGAGCCCTCTTCCTCCCAGAAAATGCTCCATCCCACTTGGTGGCTGGTGAGAGTCAGGGGGTTTGTGGAGACTTTTTGCCTTGAGGGTGGGGCTTAGCTGCCTGCTGTTTTCAGCCACAGGGTCAGAAACTCATGGTTGTCCTTGCGCTCTTTATCTCTTTGTCCAATTCCCTCTAGATAGATGCACTGAAGCCTCTTGCTCTGTGAGTTCCCAAAACAGCTCATTCAGGTATGATTTTGCCCCTTCTCAGCTGTTTTTTGCGAGAGACCTGGGGAGTGCACACCTCAGCTAATGCCATCTTGCTGGAATTTTCAATTTTTTTGAAGAATAAGATTTCATTGTTACATGCAATAATACTGAGGGCTTGATATATTGGTCTATTTTCTTTTATTAGGCACTATCTATGATCAGGAGAAATTCTTGCCCTGCTAATTGAGAAGTAGTACTCCCCAGGATGGAAGTTTAATATTTTCTTGTTTATTGTGTCAGTCTCCACCCACAGAGATAACATTCTGTGACAAGATTAAAAATTTAATATTCCATAGAGGCATGACCAATGTGTGCCCTATCCTAAATATCACCTCACTGCTGATGCCCTGCACCAGTAATCTTCCCCTGCCATATTTGCCAAAAGAACATTCCCACCATTATAATTTTAATCACAGACGTGCATATTCCCAGAGTTCATCTGCTCCTTTCTCCAACCCTCCCCCAATTTTCATGGATAGTCCAACACAAGCCCTCACTTTAATCCCCCTCAAATTCCTGCACCCTTGAGCCCAATCACATCACTGCACCACTATCAGCAATATCCAATGCCCAACCAATTCTTCCACCTTAGCATAGATTTTGCCCATATTGAGCACTAGCTCACCCCCCACTACTCTCTTTCTGTCACCTGGTAACCTATCTTCCAGACTCTAACTCTGTGAGTCTGCTCAATTTGCTTAATTCATATCAGTGATGTCATATAATATTTGTCATTCAGTGACTGACTTACTCCACTCAACATAAATAAGGTCTTCAAGATTCATCTATGTTGTCCTATGGGTTAATACAGCATTTCTTCTTAAAGCTGAATAATATTCCATTGTATGTATATACCACAATTTGCTTATCTTTTCATCTGTTGATGGACACTTGGTTTGCTTTCAACTGTTGGCAATAGTGAATAATGCCACTAAGAACATTTGTGCGCATATATCTCCTTTTGTACCTGCTTTCAATCCTTCTCGGTGTATTCCAAGAAGCAGGTTTACTGGATCATATGACAGTTCTATAGTTAGTTTCCTGTTGAACTGCCAATATATCCTCTATGATGGCTGTGCCATTCTACATTCCCATCAGCAGTGGGTGAGTGTTCCCTTTCCTCCACATCCTCTCCAATACCGATAGTCTTGTTTTTTTCTTTTTCTTTTTTTTTTTGATAGCCACCAGTCTAATAAGTTTAAGATGATATCTCATTGTAGTTTTGAATTTGCTTTTCCCTAATAGCTAGTGATGTTGAGCATCTTTTCATGTGCTGTTTAGGCATTTGTAGTTTTTCTTTGGAAAAGTATCAATACAAATCTCTTGCACATTTTTTAAAAGCTGTAGTTATCTTTTTCCTTTTACAATATAGGATTTATTATATATGCTGGATATATGGCAAAAATATTTTCTCCCTTTGAGGAGGCTGCTTTTTAACTTTCTTGATAATGTCCTTTGAGGTGCAAAAGTTTTTAATTTTGAGGATATCCCATTTATTTATTATTCCTTTTCCTGCTCATACTTTGGGTGTGAAGTTCATGAAACCATTTCTTATTACAAGGTCCTGTAGATTATCATCTAAGGTCCAACATTATAATGATAATGTAGGTCCTAATTCCGTCCATCCAAGGTCTTTATGATTTTGGTTCTTATATTTGGATTTTTGATCCAAATTGCGTTCATTTTTGTATAATGTGTGAGATGGTGTTCCTCTCTCATTCTTTTGGATATGGATATCCAGTTCTCCAAGCACCATTTGTTGAAGAGGCCATTCTCTCCCAACTGAGTGGGCTTGGTGGCCTTGTCAAATATCACATGACTGTATATGCGAGGATCTATATTGGAACTCTCAATTTGGTTCCATTGGTCAGTATGTCTATCCTTGTGCCATACCATGCAGTTTTAACCACTGTATACTTGCAGTATGTTTTAAAGTCAAATAGTGTAATACCTCCAAATTCAGTTTTCTTTTCAATATGTCTTTGATGATTCATGGCCTTTTACCCTTCCAAATAAATTTTGTAAGTTTTTCCAATTCCTTAAAAAATTCAGTATTGATTTTTATTGGGATTGCCTTAAATCTGTAGATTAGTTTGGGTAGGATAGATATCTTGATAAGGTTTAGTCTTCCTATCCATGAACAGGGATTATTCATCCATTTATTTAAGTCTTATTTGATTTCCTTAACAGTGTTGTGTAGTTTTCTGCATATAAGTCCTTTACATCTTTAGTTAAATTTATTCCTAAGTATATGATAATTTTAATTACTATTGTAAATGGTATTTTCTCTTGATTTCCTGCTCAGATTGCTCATTCTTGGTGTATAGAAATGCTACTGATTTTTGAACATTGATCTTATAACCTGTGCCTTTACTGAACTCCCTTATAAATTCTAAAAGCTTTGTTGTAGGTTTCTCAGGATTTTCTATGTATAGGATTATGTCTGAAAATAGTGACATTTTTACTTTTTCCTTTCCAATTTGGAAGCTTTTATATCTTTTCCTTGCCTCAGTGTTCGAGCAATTACTTCTGGGACAATGTCAAAAAGGAGTAGTAATAGTGGACATCCCTGTCTTGTTCCCCATCTTAAAGGGAAAGCTTTACGATGTCATCATTGAAGATCATGTGGGCTCTGGGTTTTTCATAAATACCCTTTATTATGTTCAGAATATTTTCTTGTATTCCTATCTTTTCCAGTGTTTTTATCAGGAAAGAATACTGTATTTTGCTGAATCCTTTTTCAACATCTATAGATACATGTGATTCTTTTCTTTCATTATGCTTATATGGTGTATTACATTGATTGATTTTCTTATGTTGAAACATCCTTGCATACCTGGGATGAAACCCACTTGGTCATGGTGTATAATTCATTTGATATGTTGTTGAATGTGATTAGCACGTATTTTTTTGAGGATTTTAGCAGTTAGTTTCATTAGAGAGAGATTGGTCTTAATTTTCCTTTCTTGTGGCATCTTTGTTTGCCTTTGGTATTAGGGTAATTTTGGTATTATAGAATGAGTTAGGCAATGTTCCTCCTAATTCTATTTTTTGGAAGAGCTTACACAGGATTGGAGTTAGCTCTTTCCAGAATGTTTGGTAGAATTCAGCCATTAAGCCATCTGGTACTGGGCTCTTCTTAGTTGGGAGTTTTTTTTATGACTGAGACTCTCTTTTTACTTTTAGTTGGACTGTTGAGTTCATCAATTTCTTCTTTCATCAATGTTAGCTGCTTGTGAGATTCTAGGAATTTATCCATTTCCTCTAATTTATCATTCTTGTCAGCATATAATTTTTTCAAATTATCCTCTTATGATACTCTTTATTTCTGTTGGGTCCGTGGATATATCCACTTCCTAATTTCTTATTTTGTGTCTTTCCATCTGCTCTCTCTTTTTCTTTTTTAGTATTGTGAAGGGTTTTTCAATTTTATTGATCTTCTCGACAAACCGGCTTTTGGTTTTGTTTATTTTTTTCTAGTGCTTTCTTAATTTCGATTTCATTTAGTTCCATTCTAATCTAGGTATTTCCTTCTTTCTACTTCCTCTGGGGTTAATTTGTTGTTGCTTTTCCAATTCCTCCAGGTGTGCACTTATGTCTTCAATTTTAACTCTTTCTTCTTTTTTAATATATGCATTTATGGCTATGAATTTCCATCTCTGTACAGCTTTGGCTGAATTTCATATGTTTTGATATGTTGTGTTGACATATTCATTTCAGGATAGTTACTGATTTATTTTGAGATTTCCTCCTTGACCCACAGTTTGTCTAAAAGTGTATTGTTTATCTTCCATATCTTTGGGCTTTATCTGGTTCTCTGGCCATTAGTGATTTTCAATTTCATTCCATTGTGTTCAGAGTAATTACTTTGCATCCTCTCAATCTTTCTGAATTCATTGAGTGTTGTTCTGTGGCCTAGCATGTGGTCTATCTTGGAGTATGATCCATGTGCACTCAAGAAGAATGTATATCTTCCTGTATTTGGGTGTAGTGTTCTATATATATCTAGTAAGTCCAGATCTCTAAAGTATTAGAATCTTTGTTTCTTTATTGATTCTCTGTTGAGATGTTCTGTCTAGTGGTGATAATGGTGTATTAAAACCCCTCACTATAATTGTAAAGGCATTTATGTCTTCAATTAGTCTTTCCAGGGTTTGCCTCATGTATTTTGAGGCACCCTCATTAGGTGCAAAATGTTTATGATTGTTCTTTCTTCTTAAAAGATTACCCCTTTTAGTAATATATAGAATCCATCTTTGTCTCTTTCAATACTTTTGCTATTAAGTCTATTTTGTCTGATATTTGTGTAGATACTCCTGCCATTTTTGGTTATTGTTTGCTTGTTAAATTATTTTCCAAAATTAAATTTCAGCCTCCTTAAATCCCTGGATCTAAGGTGGGCTTCTAGTAGACAATACATAGATGGGTCATATTTCCTTAACCATTCTGCCAATTTGTGTCTCTTGACTGGTAAATTTAATCCATTAACATTCAGTGTTATTACTCTTAAGGAATTTCTTACGTCAGCCATTTCTTTTTTGTGCTTCTGGGTATCATATGTTGTTTCTTTTTCTCTTTTTGTCCTTTTAGTTGTTCTTACACTCTCCTCCAAATCGCTCATTCCCGCTTTTTCCTTTCTACCTAGAGAACTTCGTTTTGTATTTCTTTCTATTAACAATTGTTTATTGTTTTACAAATTCAAATGGCCTAATGGAAGAACTATTTTAAAATTTTGTAAATTAAGCTAAATACACTGGTTTTCTTTTCTTTTTATTGTGAGTAAAATTCAAATTTTTCAGAATACAAACCAATATTTGTAAAATAATATATAAATATATATGCATATGTATGCAACTGCTTACATAAATGTTATTTTTTAATATATATTTTAAAAGATGCTTACATTACATAAATGTTACACAAAAATTACAGGGATTCCCATGTACCCCACGTCCCACACCTCCCATAACATCCTACATAAACATCTTTCATTAGTGTGGCACATCACCTGCAATGCTTATACACATCCCGGGGCATTGCTATGAACCATAGACCATAGTTCACATTGTAGCCCACACTCTCTCCCACACAGTTCTGCATGGTATAAGCTGATGTAAAATGGCCTATATCTGTCATTGTAATGTCACTTAGGATAATTCCCAAGTCCTGAAAAAGCTCCAGTATTACAACTGCTTTTCCCTTCCCTGCCCTAAAAGCATCTAGTGGCCACTGGCTCCACCTCACTGTTATAATTTCCTCCATTGCTTGAATCACAATATGTCTACAAATGAATACCATTGAGTCCACTCTAGTCCATAGCTCTTCCCCCAAACCTGAGGAGTCTAGAATGGTGATGTCCACTCCACCTCTAAGTGAAAATAGGCTTATATCCCATGGATATGGTGGATGGGATTATCCTGCCTGCAGCTGCAGGCTTTCTCCATTCCCTGGGATGGCTGTTGTCCATCATCGTCTCGTCACCAGGTGACTTGGGTGAGTCCATTGAGCTGTAGAGTAGGACTTGCAGCTCTACCGAGATTACTGGCCCAGCTGGCACATGGGCAGGCCAGAGGGTCCAGACTCTGGAAGTACACCTACAAACTCCAGCATCACATATAGGTTTGAATAGAAGGGACTGATGGACCATGTGCAGAGAGGACTTATTTGAGTCCAACTCTGTCACTATCAGGAGCATAGATTTCAAAGTAGAGCCCACTGATAAGGCATAATATCTGCCCTTATATAGGACCTGAGTGTCTCCAGAACCCAGAGGAGCCCCTCTCTGTGGGGTGATATCCACTTTGCTGTTCTATGAGATCCTACTGAGGTGTGCATAATCGTTACCTCTGGGATGACCTCCCGACTCTCTTTGAAGTCTCTTAACCACATGAACTCATTTGTCTTTACCCTTTCCCCCTTTTATTCAAGTTGTGTTGCCAGTTGTAACTTGATATTAATCCCTCATTGCCAGGAAGGCTCATCCCCAGGAGTCATGTCCCACTTTGTGGGGAAAGTAATGCATTCATATGCTGAGTTTGGCTTAGAGAGAGGTCACATTTGAGCAACAAGGAGGCTCCCGAGTGGCAACCCTTAGGCACACCATAACAGTAGGCTGAGTTTCAATTACAAGAACAGAGACTCATAAGGTGAGTCATCAATAACAAGAACCCATCAGTGAACCATCCTTTTTTGCCAGACACTGCCTCTGCACTCAGGGGACTGTTGCTGCTCCCTTGGAGAATGTGACAGAGCTCTCCAGGCTGGGAATTCAGTATTCCCTCCTTTATTGAGTGATATCCCATGATAATTTGAACAAGTTTGTATATCTTTCATGTATATTCAGATGAACTACCTCCCATGATTCCCCCATTCCAAGCACCCCCAACCAATGATCCTCTGCAGCCCCCATTGTAACCCTTCTGTGATCTAAACCTTCCTTGAAGAAGAAGCCTATATCATAACCAAATACAATTAATAGGAAAATGAAATAAAAATGGTAAGCTTAAATGAAAGAGATGAAATATATTGAAACTCAGGGAAAAAAAACAAAAATCAAAAAATAAAATATAATTAATGGATTGGGACTTTCAGAAAATGGGAAAAAACAAAAATTTTTTAAATTATTTTTTTTCATTTTATTACTGCATTATCAGCATTATCGGATGTCTAGTGTGTACTGTGACACCTTCCCCCTCTCATTTCCCAGAGTCTCCCAAATTTTCATTTAATTTTAAAAGAAGTTTTAGGTCACAGCAAAGTCACACAAAGAATAACAGAGACTCTGATATATCCAACCTCCTCCCCCTTTCCTCACCCCATATTAAAAACTTTTTTTTCTGTGTGTGTGATTGGTAGCATTGTTATAGCTGTTATACAGATAGTGAAACATAGCTACTAAACATTGTCAATGGTTTACAGTATAGTTTACAATTTACACGGTACAGTTTAATAATTTTTGGTGAGATTTAACATGTTCTGTGTCCATTACTGTAAGGTAATGAAAAATATTTCCCATGACCACTAAATACCCCGTTTGATCTTTTCTGTTCCTCCCCATCCCTCTGGGACATATGACACTCCCCTGTCTTGACTCATTGGATGACAAGATTCATAGTTACATGTCCTGGATATTCTAAGCAGCTCTTCCTAATCTACTCACCTGTCCACCCTTCACCACCAAACACAGTAATATCATTACCCACCTGTCCTATCATTCAATATGCAACTATACTCTATCGGTTTACCATAGATTATGGCCATATGGGTGATGCTTCACAACGTTCGCTTCTCTTTCTCTCCCTTGATAAACTATATTTCAGACAATGGTTCTCATAGACTGCTCATTTTGCCCAATTCAAATCAATGAGGTCATATACTGTTCATCCTTCAATGCTTGGCTTGCTTCACTAAACATAAGGTCTTCAAGATTCATCCATGTTATTCCGTGTGTTAGCACTTTATTCTTTCTTACTGTTGAGTAATATTACATTGTATTTATGTACCACATTTTGTTTATCCATTCATCTGTTGATGGGTACCGGGGCTGAATCCAAATTTGGCAATTGTGAACAATGGTGCTATGAATATTGGTGTGCATATATCTGTTCATGTCTTTGCTTTCAATTCTTCTGGGTATATATCCAGCAGTGGAATTGCTGGATCATATGGAAGATCTATTGCTAGTTTTCTGAGGAACTGTCAAACTGGCCAACACAGTCAGTGGAACATTCCACAAAACCACCAGCAGTGGATGAGGGTTCCTATTCCTCCACATCCTCTCCAACACTTATACTCTACTGTTTTTTTAAAATCTGCCCTTCTGATGGGTGGAAGATATTATCTCATTGTTGTTGTGATTTGCATTTCGCTAATAGCTAGAGATGTTGAGCATTTTTTCATGTGCTTATTAGCCATTTGTATTTCTGCTTGGAGAAGTGTCTTTTCAGGTCATTTGCCCATTTTTTAAATGGGTTGTTTGTCTTTTTATTTTTGAGGTGTAGGATTTCTTTATATATGCAGGATATTAGGCTCCCACCAGATATATGGTTCCCAAATATTTTCTCCCATTGGGTAGGCTGCCTTTTTATTTTCTTAATACTGTCCTTTGAGGTGCAGAAATTTTTTATTTTGAAGCGATCCCATTTATCATTTTTTCTCGTGCTGCTCGTTCTTTGGCTGTGAAGTTCATGAAACCATTTCCTATAACAAGGTCATGTATTTGCATCCTTACATTATCTTCAAAGGTCTTTATGGATTTGGCTCTTATATTTAGATCTATGATGGATTTTGAGTTGATTTTTGTATAACGTGTGAGATGGTATTCTTTTCTCATTCTTTTGAATATGGATATCCAGCTCTTCAAGCACCACTTGCTAAGGAAGCCATTCTCTCCCGACTGAGTGGGCTTGGTGGCCTTGTCAAATATCAGATGACTGTATATGTGAGGATCTATGTCAGAACTCTCAGTTTGGTTCCATTTGTCAGCAGGTCTATCCTTGTGCCAATACCATGCAGATGTTTTTTTTTTTTCCTCATATATATATAATTAATTGGCAAATTTGACTTTGAATGATTTATCAGTATACAGTATTTCTCTTGCCCCTAGGTAGCAGTTTTATTTTTACTTATACATGTTATGGGTTACAGAAAAATCATGTATAATGAACAGTGTTCCTGTACACTCCACCCCCAAATGCATAGATTCCCTTACCAATGGGAATCCCAGTGGGTTCCGTGTAATATTTTGGGTAATCTAATCACCTATTAAAATATATTTATATATATATATATAAATAATATTTTTGTAAGCAAATGCACATATATGCATATATATTTATATATCATTTTGCAAATGTTGGTATATATTGTGAAAATTTTGATTTTTACCCACAATAAAAAATAAATAAATTAAAAAAAATAAAAAAAAATAGGGAATAGGAAGAATATACATGTCTATAGACTACAGTTAAACTTATAATAAGAATCCAGGTTTATGAATTGTAGCAAATTTACCATACTAATGGAAAATACCATGCAGTTTTGATCACTGTAGCTTTGAAGTATGTTTTAAAGTCAGGTAATGTGATACCTCCAACATCATTTTTCTTTTTCAATATGTCTTTGACAATTCAGGGCCTCTTACTTTTCCAAATATATTTTGTAGTTAGTATTTCCAGTTCCTTAAAAATTACAGTGTTGATTTTTATTAGAATTGAATTAAAGCTGTAGATTAGTTTGGGTAAGATAGACATCTTGATGATGTTTAGTCTTCCTATCCATGAACAGAGAATATTCTTCCATTTATTTAAGTCTTCCTTGATTTCCTTTAACACGGTTGTGTAGTTTTCTGTATTTAAGTCCTATACATCTTTAGTTAAATTTATTCTTAGGTATTTGATTCTTTTAGTTATGATTGTAAATGGTATTTATTTTTATTTCCTCCTCAGATTGCTCATTATTGGTGTACAGAAATGCTACTGATTTTTGAGCATTGATTTTATAGCCTGCAACATTACTGAACTCCTTTATAAGTTCTAGTAGCTTTGTTGTAGATTTCTCAGGGTTTTCTAAGTATAGGATCATGTTGTCTGCAAGTAATGAAATTTATATTTCTTCTTTTCCAATCTCAATGCCTTTCATATCCTTTTCTTGCTTAAGTGCTCGAGTAAGTACTTCTAAGACAATGTTAAATAGGAGTGGTTATAATGGGCATACTTGTCTTTTTCCCAATCTCAGAGAGAAGACTTTTAGGATTTCACCATTGAAATTGATGTTAGCATTGGGTTTTTCACATATACCCTTTATCATATTCAGAAATTTCCTTCTATTCCTATCTTTTGCTGTGTTTTTATCAGGAAAGGGTGCTATATTTTGTCAAATGCTTTTTCTGCATCTATAGAGATGATCATGTGATTTTTTTCTTTCAATCTGTTTATGTGGTGTACTACAGTGATTGCTTTTCTTATATTGAAACATCCTTCCACACCCAGGATGAAACCCACTTGGTCATGGTGTGTAATTCTTATGATATGTTGTAGAATGCGATTAGCAAGTATTTTGTTGAGGATTTTTGCATATAGGCTCATGAGAGAAATTGGTATGTAATTTTCTTTCTTTTTGTATCTTTGTTTGGTTTTGGTATTAGGGCAATGTTGGCATCATAGAATCAGTTAGGCATATTTCTTCTACTTCTATTTTTTGGAAGAGCTTTAGCAGAATTGGTGTTAGCTCTTTCCAGAATGTTGGTATAATTCAGCTGTGAAGCCATCTGGTCCTGGGCTCTTCTTAGTTTGTGAGGTTTTTGATGACTGAGTCTATCTCTTTACTTGTAATTTGACTGTTGAGTTCATCAATTTCTTCTTTCATCAGTGTAGGCTGTTTGTGAGTTTCTAGAAACTTGTCCATTTCCTCTAAATTATCATTCTTGTTGGCATATAATTTTTCAAAGTATCTTATTATGATACACTTTATTTTGGTGGAGTCAGTAGTGATATCCCCTTGCTCATTCCTTATTTTGTGTATTTGCATCTGTTCTCTCTTCTTCTTTGTTAGTCTGGCTAAGGATTTGTCAATTTTGTTGATATTCTCAAAGAACCAGCTTTTGGTTTTGTTTATTTTTTCTAGTGCTTTCTTATTCTCTATTTCATTTAGTTCTGCTCTAATCTTTATTATTTCCTTCTTTCTACTTCCTTTAGGTTTAGTTTGTTGTTGTTTTACAATTCCTTCAGTTGTGCAGTTAGGTCTTCAATTTTAGCTCTTTCTTCTTTTTTTAATATATGTATTTATGGCTATGAACTTCCCTCTCAGGACTGCTTTCACTGCATCCCATAGGTTTTGATATGTTGTGTTGTCGTTTTCATTAGTTTCAAGGTAGTTATTGATTTCTTTTGAGATTTCCTCCTTGACCCACTGTTTGTCTAAGAGTGTATTGTTTAGCTTCCAAATCTTTGTGCCTAATCTGATTCTCTGGCCCTTAGTGATCTCCAATTTCATTCCATTGTAGTCAGAGAAATTACTTTGTATAATCTCAATCTTTCAGAATTCATTGAATGTTGTTCTCTTGCCTAGCATGTGGTCTATCTTGGAATATGATCCGTGTGCACTTGAGAAGAATGCAAATCCTGCGTATTTGTGTTTAGTGTTCTTTATATGTCTATTAGATCAAGGTATTCTAATGTATTGTTGAAAGCCTTTGTATCTTTATTGATTCTCTGTCTATATGTTCTGTCTAATGATGATAATGGTGTATTAAAGTCCCCTGCTATAATTGTAGAGGCATTTATTTCTCCACTTAGATTTTCCAGACTTTATCACATGTATTTTGAGGCACCCTGATTAGGTGAATAAATGTTTATGATTCTTATCTCTTCTTGAGAGATTACCCCTTTTACTAATATATGGTGTCCATCTTTGTCTCTAACAATAGTTTTATATTTAAAGTCTATTTTGTCTGATATTAGAATAGCTACTCCTGCCTTTTTCTGGCTACTGTTAGCTTGTAAATTTGTTTTCCAGCTATTCACTTACAGCCTTCTTGAATCCCTGGTTCGAAGGTGAGTTTCTTGTAGACAGCATATAGATGGATCATATTTTCTTATCCATTCTCCCAATCTGTGTTTCTTGAATGGTGAATTTAATCCTTTAACATTCAGTGTTATTACTCACAACAAATTTCTTACTTCAGCCATATTTTCTTTGGCTTAATTTATGTCATATATTGTTTTGTTTCTGTTTTTATCTTTTGTTTTTAAACTCTCTTCCACCTCTCTCTCCCTTGTTTTTTCCTTTCAACTTGTAAATATTCCTTTAGTATTTCTTGAAGTGCAGGCTTCTTATTGACATACTCTCTTGATTTCTGTTTATCTGTGAATATTTTGAACTCTCCATTATTTTTGAATGCCAGGTTTGCTGGATAGAGAATTCTTGGCTGGAAGTTTTTTTTATTTTAGTACTTTGACTATGTCATACCACTGTCTTGCCTCCAAGGTTTCAGATGAGAAATCAGCACTTAATCTTATTGTGCTTCTCTTGTATGTGATGATTCTCTTTTCTCTTTCTGCCTTGAGTATTTTCTCTTTGTCTTGGGCATTGGACATTTTGACAAGTATATGTCTTGGAGTTGGCCTTTTGGGATTTATACTGTTTGAAGTGTGCTGTGCTTTTGGATCTGCACATCCATCTCTCTCAACAGGGTTGGGAAGTTTTCATCTATTATTTCCTTCAACACTCCTTCTGTTCCCTTTACCTACTCTTCTCCTTCTGGGATGCCCCATTATGCATAGGTTTGTGCATTTGAGTCCCTGCTCGATTTTTTCTATTTTGTTGTCTATCTGTTTTACTATCTGTTTGATTTCAGATGTATTGTTTTCCACATCACTAAGTCTTTCTTCTGCCTGTTAAAATCTGCTGTTATGTGAATCCAGCATCTTTTTTATTTCTTGCATAGAGCCATTGATCACCATCGTATCCATTATCTTTTTGTGTATGTTTAAAATTTCTTCAGTATGTTCTCCCAGTGTCTTCTTTATATCCTTAATCTCTTCCTTCACTTCATTAAGTTGGTCCATGATATGTGTTTGTAAATCTTTGTGTAGTTGTTCAATGTTCTACATCTCTTCCTGGTTTTTAGTTTGTTCATTATACTGGTACATGTCTTCATATTTATCAGTGTGGTTTGTAATTTTTTGTTGTCCTCTAGTCATCATTTTATCTTGATGGGTTTATTCAGTTGATTAGCTTCTCTTGCTGCTCTAGAGTTTTATTTAGCTGGTGTCTTTGCGTGTTAAATTTTCTTTTCTTCTTATTTTATTTCCTTGCTTCTTTCTATGTTACAGCAAAAGCAAAAGATTAGTGCTAGAGGTATCTAAAGATGTGAGAAAAGAAGAAGGATAATAGTAATATTGATAAAAGTTAGAAGAGGGGCCAAATAAGACTTCTTGAAATGAATATTTAACTCATGTAGGCAGTTCAGAGTAATAGGGAAGAAATGGAGTACCTACAATGGACTGGGAAACCAAATAGAGGAATATATATATAATGATTTATAATGCTAGAATGATGAGGACAGAGAGAAAGAGTAAAGAAAGGGCTGAAAGGAAAAAGTTACTATTAATAAAAAAAAGAAGAAAACAGAATAGATAGAATAGAAATTGACACCCTTAAGTTGTGGGCTAATGAAAAAATATGGTATATAAGAACCACAACAGGAAGCAGAAGGCAGAAAGATGAAGGAAGGATAATAGATAGCTTGGGATACAAAATCAATATAGACAGAGAATGGGAAATCACTGAAGGAGAAGCACAGCAAAGAAGAGACAAGCTAGCAGCACCTAATTTAATAAAATGAAAGTAAAAAGAAAGGGGGGAAGAAAGAGGAAAGAAAAACAGGAGACAACAAATAAACAGAGAAAAACCAAACAACCACACAAGTAAGCAGTCAAACAAAGCTAAGGAGGAACAGTGTTCCTTCTACGGTCCTTGTGGAACCTCTCAGCTTGCTTGTGTTTATAAATCAATTTCCCTGTTCTATCTGCAGGTTTTGCAGCAGATTTTAGCTATTAAACTAAACTAAAAAGAAGAATTCATTTTTCATTTTTTAATGTGACTGTCTTTTCTTTTCTTTTTTTTTTTTTTGCCGAAATATGGATCCCAAAATAAGTCCTCTTCTAGACCACCCCCTTCACAGAGGGGACACTAACTAGGTTCGTGGAAACTAATCAAGCACTTCCCACTTCCTGGCCTTCACAGGGGAGCTGAAGCTCTGATGCTTGTCAATGCAGAATAATAAAATTGGCTAACTCCGCCCCCTCTGGAGTCAAGCCTCGGTGTCACTGAGCTGCTAGGTAAATCAGGCTTCCTCAGTAGATTCACCTGTTACCTGAGACTGGTGATGCTTCAAGATGGCTTATCTGCTCCCCAAAGCTATGAGGGGATTCAGGCTAACAAATTCACATAAGGGAAGCCCTTTTCCACCTTCTGTCAGAACCCTCCCTCTCTTGGAGAATGCTCCCTCTCGCCAGCTTGGTGGGGTTTGGGGCTTATCCCTGGACAGCTAGGTAAATCAACTTCCTCACCAGATTTACCCCTCCCTTCTGCCTGGTATTGATTCAATCCAGCTATTTTGTTTGCCCAAGCTACAAACGGTTCCCAGCAGCCAAATCTACAGCAAGGAAAGCCCTCTCACCCCTTCGCCAGAACCCTCCCACTCACAGAGAATGCTCCCTCTCACTGGGCCCTCTCACCAGGTTGCCGGGCAGGAGTCGCGGCTCAAACCAGCCTTTTTCCCTGAGGGTGCGGCTCAGCCTTCTGTGTTACCCACCACAGGCAGGCTTAAAACTCACGAATCTCTATCGATCATTCCAAGCTGTCTATCTGCCTGCAGATAGATGTCCCAAGCTTCTCATTCTGTGCGCTCACAGCACAACCCCCAGGCAGGAACTTGTCCACAATCCACCATCCTCAGAGAGCTAGTCAGCTAGTGCCCTCCTGAACCAATGCCATCTTGCCTCTCTCTGCTTTAGTATTTCTTGAAGAACCGGTTTCTTACTGGCATACTCTCTTAATTTCTGTTTTTCAGTGAATATTTTGAACTCTCCATCATTTTTTAATGCCAACTTTGCTGGATAGAGAATTTGTGGCTCAAAGTTTTTTTTCTTTTAGTACCTTGACTATGTCATACCACTGTCTTCATGACTCCATGGTTTCAGGTGAGATATCGGCATTTAATCTTATTGTGCTTCCCTTGTATATGATGGTTCTGTTTTTTCTTGCTGCCTTAAGTTTTTTCCCTTTGTCTTGAGCATTGCACTCTTTGACAAGTATATGTCTTGGAGTACGCCTTTTAGGATTTATACTGTTTGGGGTGTGCTGTGCTTCTTCCTGGACTTGTATGTCCATCTCCCTCAATAAGGTTGGGAAGTTTTCAGTTATTTTTTCATTTAACACTCCTTCTGTTCCCTTTCCTTTCTCCTTTCCGTCTGGGATGTGTATAATGCATATCTCTGTGCATTTTGTTTTGTAGTTTAAATCCTTAAGTCCCTGCTGGATTTTTTCTATATTTTTATCTATCTCTTCTACAATCTGTTTGATTTCAGATGTACTGTCTTTCACATCACTAATTCTTTCTTCTGCCAGTTCAAAATCTGCTGTTATGTGATTTCAGGTTCTTTTTTATTTTTTAGATTGTGGTTTTCATCACCATCATATCAGTTATCTTTTTATGTATGTTTGCAGTTTCTTCAGTATGTTCCCCTAGTGTCTTCTTAATATCCTTCATCAATTCCTTCACTTCATTAAGTGGTCCATATTTGTTTGGACAGCTTTGATTAGTTGCTTGATGTTCTGCATTTCTTCCTGGTTTTTGGTTTGTTCATTGGACTGGTCCATGTGTTCCTATTTCTTAGTATGGTATGTCTTTTTTTGTTGCTCTCTGGTCATCGTTTATCTTTATTGGTTTATTTATTTGATTAACTTCTCTATCTGCTCTAAAATTTTGTTTAGCTCCTGTTTTTTTGTGGGTGTTAAGTTTTGTCTTTGGCACTTTGTTCTTCTTGATCTATTTCCTTGCTGTTTTCTATGTTCCCTTGAAGTCAAGAGATTAGGGCCAGAGAAATGAAAATAGTTTAGAAAAGAAAAAAGGATAAGTGAAATAATAATAAAACTTGGAAGAAGGGTCATATAAGACTTAATGAAATAAATATTTAACTCATGTAAGTAGTGTAGAGTAATAGTAATAAAAAAGTGGAGGATCTACAATGAAATGGGAACCCAAATAAAGAAAAATATATGGAATGATTTAAAGGGCCAGAATGATGAGGAGAGAGAGAAATAGACAAGAAAGGACAAAAAAGAAAAAAGTTAATAAAAGTAAGGAAAGCAGAATAGACAAGATAGAAATCAAAACCAGTAAAGTTGAGGACTAATAAAAAAAGGTGGGATGTAAGAAGCACAACAGAAAGTAAAAGAAAGAAAGATGAAGGAAGGAAAATATAAAGTGTTGGTAGATAAAATCAGTATACACAAAAATGGGAAATCAAGGAATGAGAAGCACAGCAAAGAAGGAACAAGCTAGCAGCACCTTATTTTTAAAGAGGGGTGGGGGGAAAGAAGAAAGAAAAACAAAGAACAAAACAACAACAACAACAAATGGAACAAAAAAATAAAAAACCCCAAAAGACCACACAAGCAAAGGAATCAAACAAAGCTAAGAAAGAACAGTGTTACATCTTGGGCCCTTATGAAAACTCTCAGGCTGCCTGTGCTCATCAATCATTTACCCTGAAGGCTCCTCTGCAGGTTTTGTGGTGGGTTTTAGTGAGTAAACTAAGTTAAAAATAATTTTAAGTAATCTTTTTTATTTTTATTTTTTGAAAAGGGACCCAAATGAAACTAGTACAAAAAAATTGCCTATATTTTCCCTGTCCTATGGTCTCAGCTGGATGTTAGATATCCCTGTGGATCACTACTCTTAGAGGAGCCAGAAATCGAACTAGGGACCTCATATATTCAAGACAGACATTCCTCCACTGAGCTACATTTCTAATTTGGTCAGTTAGCTCTTCAGAAATCTATTCAGTTACTTTTTTCTGGCAGATTTTACTTTCCTAGGGCAGCTTAATTCAGCAAGCTCTATGAGCAGATCCCACTTACCGTCTCCTGGTCAGGTTAAGTTCCCTTTTGAAATTTAAATCACACCCTTATGACTGAGTACACTGCACTGAAATGGTTTTTCAAGCCCCTTCTAGACAACCCCCTCCTCTCAGGGTACCCTAATTAGTCTCTTGAAAACTTTTTAAGTGCTTTCTGCTGCTTGACTCCCTTAGGGGAGTTGAATTTCTGATAGTCTTCAGTGTGGAACTATTACATTGGCTGACCTCACACTCTCACAGGCCAAGCCTCTGTATGCCAGGGCAATTAGATAAAACAGGCTTCCTCAGCAGATTCCCCTCTCCCCTCAGAATGGTGCCATTTTGAGCTGGCTGGTGTGTTCCCTGAAACTCTAAGGGGATCCAGTCAACCAAACCCACAGAAAGGAAACCCCTCTCCATGCCTTTCTAGAACCCTCCACTTTTGGAGAATGCTCTCTCTCACTGTGTGTCCAGTGGAAGTCAGGGCTCACCCTGGCTCTTTGTCCTGAGGGTGGGTCTTAGCCATCAGTGATTTCCATGGGGCTAAAATTGCATGCTTTTATCTTGAGCAATCTATCTCCTGTCCAGATCTCTCCAGATCAATGCCCCAAAGGCTCCTCCTCTGTGATCTCCCAGAACAACTCACTCAGGCAGGATCCTGTCCCCAATCAGCTGTTTTTTGAGAGAGAGATGGTGAGTGCCCACTTAAATCAATGCCTTCTTGAACCCAACCTGAGTAAGCTCCCTTTTCACTTTCTTGACAAACGCCTTTGAAGCACATTTTTTTTAATTTTGAGGAGTTCCCAATTATCTACTTTATCTTTCATTGCTCATGCTATAACTTTAAAGTTTATGAAACAATTTCGTACTACAAGATATTGTAGATGCTACCCTTCACTATCTTTTAGGAGCTTTATGGTATTGGCTCTTATACTTATGTCTTTGATCTATCTTGAGTTAATTTTTGTATAGTGTATGATGGTCTCTCATAGTTTTGTATTTGGATATCCAGTATTTCAATAACCATTTGTTGAAGGGCCGCTCTGTCCCAGTTGAGTGGACTTCGTGGACTTTTATGTCAGTTGGTTATGTGAGAATTTTTACCAGAAGTCTCAGTTATGTTTCATTGGTCAGTATATCTAGCATTGTACCAATACCATTTAGTTTTGACCACTGTAGCTTTGTATTATATTTTAAAGTCTGGTAGTGTTATTCTTCCTATTTCATTTTTCTTTTTAAATATGTTTTTAGCTATTTGGGCCCACTTTCCTTTGCAAAAAAATTTCATAATAAGCTTTAACAATTCAATAAAATTGCTATTGTAATTTGTATTGGGATCTTAATGATGTTTAGTTTTCGAATCCATGAACATGAAATATTCTTCCAAATAATTAGGTCTTTGATTTCCTTTAACAATGTTGTGTATTTTCTGAGTACAAGTCCTTCACACCTTTTCTTTATTTTTTTTTAGTTTTTAAAGATGGATTAGAAAATATAAATCTTACAGAAAATATGTAGGAGATTCCTATATGCTCCACCCCTCTTCCTCTCACACTTTCCCATATTAAAAACATCTTTCATTAGTGTGGGACATTTGTTACAATTGATGGACACATATAGACACATTGCTACTAAGCATGGATTATACTTTACTTTAAAGTTTACACTTGCTCTGCACAAATTTATAAGTGTTGAGAAAACATGTAATGGATATAATGGCTTCTATCTATCATTGCAATGTCTTGGATGACATTTCCAATATCCCAGAGATGCCCTCATGTTACACCTATTCTTCCTTCTCCCTCCCCTCAGAACCACTGCTGGCCACTGTCTCCATATCAACAATAAATGTTCTTCCATTGCTAGAACAATATTAAGTATATAATTTAATAATAATAAGTCTATTTTAGTACATTGTTCATTCCCAAATATTGTGGATGTTGGGATGGTCATTCCCTATTCTATTTCTAATTGAGAGCTGCTTAGATCCTATAGGGCAGATAGGTAGAACTGTCCTTCTTGTAGTTGCAGACACTCTCTGCTACATGGGTTAGGTGTTGTCCATCATCATATCTGGTCAATTGTCCTAGGTGAGTCCAATGACATGGAGAGTAAGTGTTGCAACTCTAATGATTTTCAGAGTTCAACCAGCATATGAACAGAACATATATTTATGTCTCTTGGACATACGTATGATGAGTATAGGAGAGAGTGTGGTCTACAGTGTGAACTGTGGTCTATGGTTGGTGGCAAGGCTCCAGGATGTGTAAGTTCATTGAGGTTGGTGGGCCACACTGTGGGAGATGTTTGTGTGGGATGTGGTGGGAGGTGTGGGAGGTGGGCAACATGGGAATCCCAGTGGGTTCCGTGTAATATTTTAGGTAATCTAAGCACCTCTTAAAATATATGTATATATATATATATATATATATAACATTTTTGTAAGCAAAAAAAAAAAAAAAAAGAATGATATGACAAAGGTGGCAAAATATTAAGATTGGTGGAGCTGGGTATCTATGGAGTGTGGGGATATTTTGGAGTTCTCTGTATGGGGTTGTATTATTTTTGGAACTCACCCACAAGTAGGAAAGTATTTCAAAATAAAAAGTGAAAAAAAAAAAAAGTAAAAAAAAAAAAAAGAAGCAGAAGAGCAAAGTGTAAGGAAAATAAAAATGAGACTAACTCTGTTACATGGGGGACAATGAATTCCAAAGGAAGGCCCACTGACAGTATGCTGAATTCCCAATTGTCTGCCATCCTTATAGAACTCTCAGCAGCCTTGTTGTTTGAAACACTGTTTACCATGACAGTCAATGAGATCTGCTGAGACATGTATAAGTGTAATTTCTGGAATGACCTCCTGATTCACTTTGAAATGTCTTAGCCATAAAACTTATTCTTATATAATATTTCCCATATTTTGTTCAAGGTCTTTTTCCAGTGCATTCCTAGTCAGTGTTTGGTAATAATCCCTCAGTGCCTGTAAGGCTCAACCCTAGGAGTTATGTCCCATGCCAGAGGAAAGGTAGTTTGTTTATATGTTGAGATTAGGTTAGAAAGAGGTCACATTTGAACAACAAGGAAGCTTTCAGGTGTAGCTCTTGGGGAAAATGGAGTTTATTCGTAGGTATTTCATTGTTTTAGTTGCTGTTTTAAATTGAAATTTTTTCTTGATTTCCTCCTCAGATTGCTCATTATTGATGTACAGAAATGCTGCTGATTTTTGCATGTTGATCTTATATCCTGCCACTTTACTGAACTTATTTATCAGCTTTAGATTTGTTGTAGATTTCTCAGGGCTTTCTATGTATAGGATCATGTTTTGTGAAAATAGTGAAATTTTTACTTCTTCCTTTGTAGTTTGGATGCTTTTTATATCTTTTCTTGCCTAAGTGCACATACAGGTACTTCTAACACAATGTTAAAGAAGAGCAGTGACAGTTGGCATTCTTGTCATATTCCAGATCTTAGAGCAAAAACCTTTAGCCTTTTACCATTGAATATGATGTCAGTTGTGGGATGTTCATATATACCCATTATCATGTTGAGGAAGGTGCCTTCTATTCCTGTTTTTTGAAGTGTTTTTATCAAGAAAGTTGCTGTATCTTGTGAAATACTTTTTCTTCATCAATAGAGAAGATCATGTGATTTTTTTTTCTTTCAATCTGATAATGTGGTGGGTTACATTGATTTCCTTATGTTTCACCGACCTTGCATATCAGGGATGAAACCCACTTGGTTATGGTGTATAATTCAATTGATGTTTTGTTGAATATGATTGGCAAGTATTTTGTTGAGGATTTTAGCATCCAGTTTCATTAGAGAGATTGGTCTATAGTTTTCCTTTCTTGGGGTGTCTTTATGTGGATTTGGTGTTAGGATGATGTTGGTATCATAGAAGGAGTTAGACAATGTTTCCTTCACTTCTATTTTTTGGAGGAATTTAAGCAGTATTGGTGTTAGTTACTTCTGGGATGACTTGTAAAATTCATCTGTGAAGTTACCTGGTCCTAGGCTCTTCTTAGTTGGTATACTTTTGATGACTAATTCAATCTCATTATTTGTGATTAGTCTGTAGAGTACATCAATTTCTTCCTTCATCAATGTAGGCTGCTTATGTGTTTGTAGAAATTTGTACATTTCATCTAAGTTATCCACCTTGTTGACATGCAGTTTGTAAAAGTATACTTCTTATGATAGGAAAGTACCAGATTTTAGCAAATAAAATAAAGAATTTTTTTAATGATAAAAATTAATAAGTCAGAATACCTAAAATAAACAATATCTCAGTCTATAAGTTCCCTGTCATAAGGTGTGGACTGGGTGCCTGACAATTCATTGGATCACCCTTTTTATCCCTACAATTAGGAGGCACTGGGAATTGAAACAGGGACCTAGTGCATGTAAGGCTGGCATTTCTGAACTGAGCTACACCCACTTTACAGGTTAGGTAGACTTCTTAAAGCTTATCTCATTTCCTTGCCCCTTTTCCCTCAGGGGAGTTGGAGTTCTAACAGTTTCCTGTCAACCTATTCTGGCTTATTTCTCTCTTGCTCTGGTTATGCAACTGTCTCTGCCTAACTCCTCACTGTCCTAGTTCCTCTGTCTCCCAGCACTGCTGGGTGCGACAACCTCCTTGATCAGATGCCCCCTCCCCTCTCACTGTGTCAACTTCAGTGCTGGCTGAGGTATTTTCTGAGATTAAAAGGGGGTTCTGCTGGCCAAACTCACTTAAGAGAAGTCACTCTCCACCTCTCTGCCAGACCCCTCTTTATTGCAAAGAGAAGAATGCTCTTTTCCACTTAGTTGGCTGCAGTGAGCCAGGGGGTTTAAGTGAGGCTATTCGGCTTGAGGGTGGAGTATATGTGCCCTTTCCAATCACAAGGGTGAGTAACTCATAGTTTTCACTTGGCCTCTTTTTTTCTGTCCCTCTCCTTCCTGAATATGCATTTCACTTTCCTAGTCTGCAGATCCCCAAAGCAGCTCCCTCAGATAGATTTTGCCCTTCCTCTATTGTTTTTGTTAAAAGGCCTGCCCACCTACTTTGATGCCATCTTCCCAGCTGTCCTAAATGTATTTTAAAACAAAACTAGAGTAGACATCTCATTGTTATACTAGCTAACAGTGTTTTTCATACTTAAAACAATAATAAATATCATGGCAAGTGACAGCATTCTACTCTTCAGATTAAAAAGCCAATAACTTCCCACTTCTTTTTGCTGGAGGCTTAACTCATTCTCATCATCTACATGGACTTCTTCCACCTGGACCTTATTTCCATCTCTGGTCACATTCACTTAGACAACAAACTTTTATCATACTTGTTCTATGTGCTAATCCCTATCTAAGTGCTGGGATTGCTTCTATAAACAGGAATGCTTTCCAAATTGCAGTTTCCAATATTCAATGCCAGTAGGTAGACAGACAATTGATCTTTGTGTATTTATCTTGTTTCCTGTGACATTGATAAACTCACTTATTGGTTTTAGTAAGTAGTATTTGACTTGGATTTATGGGCTTTTCAATTGTGATCTGAAAATAGAGGTGATTCCTTTCTGCCTTTCCAATTTGCATACTTTTGGTGGATTGAATTGAGTATCTATACCCAGATCCATGTGGGTATGTTTCCATTGTAAATAGGATCTCTTGAATATCTTATTTTTAGTTAAGGAAATGTGTGTCCCCACTGAATCAGGGTGAGTCCTCATTCAGATTGTGGGAGACCTGATAAAGTGAATTGGAAGTCACAAAAGCTAAAAATGAGAAGGCATCACCAAATGGTGGAAGCAGAGATAAAAGTCAAGGAAAATCAAGAATTACCAGTGGCCAGCTAAAGAATGCTATATTATTTAGGGAGTAAGCAACCATTGTTGATACCTTTATTTTGAACCACTGCTAACCTCAAAGTCATGATCCTATAAATTCTTATTGTCAAGCCAAAACCAGTTTATGATATATGTGATAAGAGTTATGGTAAACTAAGACAATGCTTTTCTATTTATTTTTCTTGCCTTATTAAACTGGCTAAATCCCTGGTACTCTGATAAAAAAAAAATTAGTGAGAGCAGATATCTTTATCTTGTTCCAGATCTTAGGGGCAGAGTTCATTTAGTCTTTCATAAGTAATCATGATGACACTTGCATAATCTTTTTTTTTTAAGTTTTAATTAATTTATTCATTTATTTTAGATAATTAGATTACATAGATGTTACACAAAAAATATAGGGATTCCCATATGCCCTGCCTCCCAAATTTACCACAATCTCCCACATAAACATCCTTCATTAGTGTGGCACATTAATTGCAATTGATAACCACATCCAGGGGCTTTGCCCCTGAATGGACCATAGATCACATTGTAGACCACACTCTTTCCCACACAGTTCTGCATGTTATATGATTATATAAAATGCCCTATATGTGTCATTTCAATTTCTATCAGGACAAATCCCAAGTCCCAAAAAAGTCCCTGTGTTACTATTGCTTTTCCCACTCCCTGCCCCAGAGCTTCCAGTGGTCACTGGCTCCACATCAATGTTGTAATTTCTTCCATTGCTACAATCACAATACGTCTATAGCAGAATACCAGTAAGTCCACTCTAGTCCATTACTCTTCCCCACATCTTGAGGAGTCTGGGATGGTGATGTCCACTCCATCGACAATTGAGAGGGGGCTTATAGCCCATGGGGAAGATTGATGGGATCATCCTGCCTGCAGCTGCAGAATCTCTCAATTCCCTGGGATGACAGTTGTCCAACATCATCCCCCACAACTATTCCTGGGTGAGTTCAATGAGGTGTAGAATAGGAGTAGCTGCTCCACTGAGGTTCCAGGACCAGCTGGCACATGGACAGTCCAAAGACTCAAGTCTCAGAATGTCCATATACAAACTCCAGCACCAAGTATGGTTCAAATAGAAGGGACAGATGATGAGCCATGTGCAGGGAAGACACAGTTGAGTCCAACTCAGTCACTTTCAGGAGCACAAACTCCAAAGTAGGTCCCACTAGCAAGGCAACAAACTCTGGAGCTATCTGCCATGACATAGGACCTGGGTTTCTCCAGAGCCCTCTGGAGACCCATTATTTGGGAAGATAACCATTTTGGAATTCTATGAGTTCCTACTGAGATGTGCGTAAGTGTTACCTCTTGGATGACCTCTGTCATATTTTGAAGTCTCTTAGCCATATGAACTCATTTGTCATTAACTTTTCCCCCTTTTATTCAAGGTCTTTTTCCAGTTGCATTGCCAGTTGGCACTTGGTAGCAATCCCTCGGTCCTAGGGAGTCTCATCCCTGGGAGTCATGTCCCATGCTGGGAAGAAAGTAATGCATTCCTATGGTGAGTTTGGCTCAGAGAGAGGCCACATTTGAGCAACAAGTAGGCTCTCAGGAGGCAACCCTTAGGCACCCCATAAAATAGGCAAGTTTCAATTTTAAGAGCAAAGATGCGTAAGGTTAGTTTTCTATATCAAGGGCCCATCAGTGGATCATCCTCCTTCACCAGTCACTGCTCCTGCACTTGTGGGACTGTTGCTGCTCCCTTAGAGAATGTGGCAGAGGTCTCCAGGATGTGAATTCAGTATTCTCTCATTTATTGAGTGATTCTCCACCCACTGTAACAATGCCCCATGAACATTTGAACATTTTAATATACCTTATATTTATGCTTTGGTGAACTTCCTCCCATGCATCCCCCATCCCTGACACTCCACAACAATGATCCTCCCCCATCCCAGTTGTAACCCTTCTGTGATCCAAAGCTTCTTCAAAGATGAAGTCATTACAATAGCTGAATACAATTAATAGGAAAATGAAATAATGATACGTTTAAATGTAGGAGTTAAATACATATATTTTTTTAGTAACTTAAAGTAAAATGAAATTAAAAGATTGGGACATTAGGAAAATAAAAAAATACATTAAAAATTTGTTTTTGACATTTTGCTAATCATCACTGCACTATCTGGTGTCCAGTCTGTACCATGGCACCTTCCCCTTCTCATTCCCCAGTGTCTCACTAGTTTTCACTTTGTTTTCAAAGAATTTTTAGGTCACAGCAAAGTCACACACAGAATGCTGGAGAATCTCATATACCTCCCCCTTTCCTCCCCTCCATACTAATGCATTTTATATGTGGATGATAACATTGTTATAACTGATAAACAAATAATGAAACATAGCTACTAAACATTGCCAATGGTTTAAACTATGGTTTACATTTTAGACCTTACAGTTTTGTGAATTTTTATGATATTTACCATGTTCTGTGTCCTTCACTGTATGGTTATGAAGAACATTTTCACTGACCACTAAACACTCCTGTTTGATCTATTCTGTTATTCCCACCCCATTCCCCTGGGGCCCATGACAACCCCCTGGCTTTATTCTTTGGATGACAAAATTCATAGTTACATGCAGCAAGAGGTCTTGGCACACTGGTTTGTCCTCCCTTATTAGGAACTGCCCTTGCTTTTGTGAAACTCCCACCTGTCTATTTCTGAACATATCAGTCCTCCAAAATATAGGAGTCCAACTTTTCCCACCAATTATGTGGGGCTCCACACACTGATAGAACACCTTATGACAGGATGAACACTCACACACTTCCTAGAAGCCTGCTCCACGTGCGCCCTGTCCTGAATGACCCCCCCAAACAACACCCTAAATCAGTGATCCTTCCTTGTCATATTGCCATAAGCTCATTCCCACTTCTGTACTTTCAACCTCATACACATAAATCCCCAGTGTTCACCTGGTCCCTCTCCAACACTTCCCCCAGTATCCTGGACCATCTAACCCACCCTTCCCAATCTACCCAGCTGTCAACCCTGAACCACCCAACCCAATAATATCACTACCCTCCTATCCTATCCCTTCAATATGAAACTACATTCTATCACTTTAGCATACATTATGTCCGTATGTGTGATAGCTCACAATGGATTCTTCTCTTTTTGTTTCTTGTAAACCTATCTTACAGACAATAGTTTTCTGAGATTGCTTAATTTCCTTAATTTTTATCAGTGAGGTCATGTACTGTTCATCCTTCAATGCCTGGCTTGCTTCATGCAATATAAGGTTTTCAAGATTCATCCATGTTATCCCGTGTGTTAGCACTTTATTCCTTCGTATGGCTGAGTAATATTCCATTGTATGTATGTACCACTTTTTGCTTATCCATTCATCTGTTGATCAGCACCTGTGTTGATTCCAGCTATTGACAATAGTGAACAATGCCGTTATGAACATTGGTGTGCATATATCTGTTTGTGTCTTTGCTTTTCTTCTGTTTATATACCCAGGAGTGGAATCATTGGATCATATGGAATATCTACAGTTAGTTTTTTAAGGAGCCTCCATGCTGTGCTCCACAGTGGCTATACCATTCCACAATCCCACCAGCAGTGGATGAGGTTTCCACAACCACTCCAACACTAAGAGTCTGCTGTTTTTTTAATAGCCACCATTCTAATGGGTATAAGATGGTATCTCATTGAGGTTTGATTTGCATTTCTTTAATAGTTAGCAATGTCGAGCATCTTTTCATGTGCTTTTTAGCCATTTATATTCCTTCCTTGTAGAACTGTCTTTTCAGGTCACTTGTTCATTTTTTAAATGGCTTGTTTGTCTTTTTATTATTGAGGTGTAGGATTTTATATATATGCAAGATATTAGGCTTCTATCAGATAAATGGTTGCCAAATATTTTCTCCTATTGGGTAGACTGCCTTTTTATTTTCTTGATAATGTCCTTTCAGGTGAAAAATTTTTAATTTTGAGTATATCCCATTTATCTATTTTTTCTTTTGCTGCTCATATTTGGGTATGAAGTTCCTGAAACCATTTCCTATTATAAAGTCCTGTACATGCTTCCCTCCACTGTCTTCCAAGGTCTTTACAGTCTTAGCTTTTATATTTAGATCATTGATTCATCTTGAGTTGATTTTTGTATAAGGTGTGAGATGGTGTTCCTCTCTCATTCTTTTGGATATGGATATCCAGTTCTCCAAGCACCATTTGTTGAAGAGGCCATTCACCCAAACTGAGTGGGTTTCGTGGCCTTGTCGAAAAGCAGATGACTATATATGCTAGGATTTATATCAGAACTCACAATTCAGTTCCACTGGTCTGTATTTCTATCCTGTGCCAATACCATGCAGTTTTGACCACTTAGCTTTGTAGTGTTTTAAAGAGAGGTAGTGTGATACCTTCAGCTTCATTTCTCTTTTTCAATATGTCTCTAGTGTTTCTGGACCTGTTACCCTTCCAAATAAATTTTATAGTTAGTTTTTCCAAATCCTTAAAAAATACAGTGCTGCTTTTTATTGGGATTCCATTAAATCTGTAGATTAGTTTGGGTAGAATAGACATCTTAGTGATGTTTAGTCTTCTTATCCATAAACAGGGACTATTCTTCATTTATTTAAATCTTCTTTGATCTCCTTTAACAGTGTTGTGTAGTTTTCTGTATGTAAGTCCTTTACGTCTTCACTTAAATTTATTCCTAGGTATTTGATTCTTTTCGTTACCATTGTAAATGGTATTTTTTTCTTGATTTCCTCCTCAGATTGCTCATTATTTGTGTACAGAAATGCTACTGTCTTTTGAGCATTGATCTTACAGCCTGTGATGTTACTGAAATTCTTTGTATGTTCTAGAAACTTTGTTGTAGATTTCTCAGATCTACATTTAGATTTTACATGTAGATTTTGTTGTAGATTTTTCTTTCTATGTATAGGATCATGTCATCAGCAAATAATGAAATTTTTACATATTCTTTTCCAATCTTGATGCCTTTTATATATTTTTCTTTCCTCAGTGCTCGAGCAAGTACATCTTGGACAATGTTAAATAGGAGTGGTTATAGTAGGCACACTTGTCTTGTTTGCAAACTCAGAGGGAAGCCTTTTAGGAGTTCACCTTTTAAGATGATGTTAGCTTTGGGTTTTTCATACGTACCCTTTATCATGTGCAGAAAGTCTCCTTCCATTCCTGTCTCTTGCAGTGTTTTTATCAGGAAAGTATTTTGTCGAATGTTTTATCTGCATCTATAGATGCATGTGATTTTTTTCTTTCAATCTGTTTATTTGGTGTATTACATTGATTGATTTTCTTATTTTGAACCATCCTTGCATACCAGGGGTGAAACCCACTTGGCCATGGTATATAATTCCTTTGATATGTTGTTGAGTGTGATTAGCAAATATTATGCTAAGGATTTTAGCATATAGGTTCATTAGAGAGATGGGACTTTAATCTTCATTTCTTGTGGTATCTTTGGCTTTGGTATTAGGGTAGTTTTGGCATCATAGAATGAGTTAGACAATATTCCTTCTACTTCTATTTTTGGATGAGCTTAAGCAGGGTTGGTGTTAGCTCTTCCTGGAATGTTTGGTAGAATTCACCTCTGTAGCAAGCTATCTGGTCCTCTGCACTTCTTAGTTGGGAAATTTTTGATGACTGCATCTATCTCTTTACTTGTAATTGGACTGTTGAGGTCATCAATTTCTTCTTTTGTCAATGTAGGCTCCTTGTGAATTTCTAGGAATTTGTCCATTTCCTCTAAATTATCATCCTTGTTAGCATATAATTTTTCAAAGTATCTTCTTATGATACTCTTTATTTCTGTGGGGTCAGTGGTGATATCCCCTTCCTCATTCCTTATTTTGTGTATTTGCATCTTCTCTATCTTTTTCTTTGTTGGTGTGGCAAAGGGTGTGTCAATTTTTTTGATCTTCTTGATGAACCAGCTTTTGTTTTGTTTATTTTTCCTAGTGCTTTCTTATTTTCTATTCCATTTAGTTCTCCTCTAATCTTTGTTATTTTCTTCTTTTAACTTCTTTTAGGTTAGTTTTTTTGTTGTTGTTATTTAATATTCCATGTGTGGGTTTACATCTTCAATTTTAGTTCTTTCTTCTTTTTAATATATGCATTTATGGCTATGAGTTTCCCTCTCAGTACAGCTTTGGCTGCCTCCCACAGGTTTTGATATGTTGTGTTGCATTTTCATTCATTTCATGGTAGTGGCTGATTTCTCTTCAGATTTCCTCCTTGACCCACTCTTTGTCTAAGAGTGTGTTGTGTAGCTTCCATATCTTTATGCCTAATCTGTTTCTCTGGCCCTTAGTGTTTTCCAATTCTTTTCCACTGTGGTCAGAGAAATTACTTTTCATAATCTCAATCATTCTTCAGTCATTGAGAGTTGTTTTGTGGCCTAGCATGTGGTCTATCTTGGAGTATGATCCATGTGCACTCAAGGAGAATATATATACCATTGTATTTGGGTGTAGCATTCTGTATATGTCTATTAGGTCCAGCTGCTCTAATGTATTATTCAGAGTCTTTGTTTCTTTATTGATTCTCTGTCAAGAAGTTCTGTCTAATGATGATAATGGTGTATTGAAGTTCCCCACTATAATTGTAGAGTCCTTTATGTATCCACTTAGTGTTACCAGTGTTTGCCTTATGTACTTTGAGTTGCCCTGATAGGTGTATAAATGTTTATGATTGTTCTTTCTTCTTGAAAGATTACCCCTTTTCCTTAAATATAGTGTCCATCTTTGTCTCTTACAATAGTTTTGCATTTAAAGACTATTTTGTCTGATAATAGGATAGCTACTTCTGCCCTTTTTTTGTTTGTTTGTTTGTTTGCTTATAAAATTGTTTTCCAGCCATTCACTTACAGCCTCCTTGAATCCCTGTGTCTAAGTGGGTTTCTTGTAGACAACATATAGAGAGGTCATATTTCTTTTTCCATTCTGCCAAACTGTGTCTCTTGACTGAAGAGTTTAATCCATTAACATTCAGTATTATTACTTTCAAGAAATTTCTTACATCTACCATATTTTCTTTGTGTTTATGTATGCCATATGTTGTTTTTAATTGTTTTTGTGTTTAGTTGTTCTTACAGTCTCCTCCAACTTTCTCTCTTGTGTTTTTTCATTCCAAGCTGTAGAACTTCCTTTAGCATTTCTTAAAGTGCAGGTTTTTTATTGGCATACTCTCTTATTTTCTGTTCATCTGTGAATATTTTGAATTCTCCATCATTTCTGAATTCCAGCTTTGCTAGATAGAGACTTTGTGGCTGGAATTTCTTTTCTTTTCATACCTTGACTATGTCATACCACAGTCTTCTTGCCTTCATGGTTTCAGATGGAAAATCAGCACTTAGTCTTATTGAGCTTCCTTTGTATATGGTTGTTCTCTTTTCTCTTGTTGTGGTCAATAAAATGGGTGAGAGAAGATATCCTTATCTTGTTCCAGATAGAGTGTTATATGAAAACTATTTTATGCATGAAATATCAATAAATCTACAGTTTCTCAAATAATAATAAAAAAATGAGTGTACAGACACCAAAAAAGAAATTTAGACTGAAATTTTAATCTCTGTTATAATGTATACGTAAATATAAATTAAAATCAGGTGTTAAAATGTAAATGTTTGGAAATTTTTCCATCTCTATTAATATATACAATCTATATTCCTTCAACCACCAAAATTCATTTCCTGGTATCAATTCAAAAATAAAATCTGCACATGTAGCAAGAGATTTGGATACATGAATTAAATAATTTTTAAAATGTGAAAAAACTAAATATTCATGAATAAGGGAAGATTTAAGTAACAGCACCCTACATTATAGGGACACAATATAGGATCTTTGACATTTCATTAAATGTACTCCACAGGGAGTACAACTTTCCTGGAGAAAGACCACCTATCTTCTGGTAAGGACCAAGAAGAAGCCCTATATATGATACTGTGCCAGCCTTTCATAGGCCTACAAGGTTCTTTCAGTAGGAATAAAGACATACCAACCAACCATCCCTCCCTACCAGTATTCACAAACACACCATGATCTTATGCCTTGAGACCATGGGGGCTAGTCCAACAGCTCCTGGTACCCATGTGCCTTAAGTCTGTATCTATAACTCAGCCACCACCATCTAGACTCAAGTCACAGTTCAACATAACACTCTATGGACATGCCATTTTTGTCTCCATATCTCACCTTTCCCCCACATCTGAGAGTCATCTACACTGACCTCTGGAAAACAAGGTCTTCTACTATGCCCTCTGGAAAACAAAGACCACCAGCATCATTAAGAGTGTCTTAAATCTCTTCTCTAAACTTTCCTTTCTCCTTCCTGCTTTAACTGAAACCTTCCTCTGAAAATATTGAGTACCCTGTAGCCATCTCAAATGCTGTCTGTCAAATTTTTCCCTGCACTGTATTATCCAGAAGTGTGGTGGGTATCCTCTTTGTTATTCTGTTACATATTACAGATGTTAATCTATCCAGTTTCAGACTTCACTACCCATTAACACTTCCTTGTAGCCAGTCCCTGGAACAATATGCCACATTCCTCACAGATTGTATCACCTAGTTCTTTCTCACTCTAACACTACTCCTGTGGCCATTAAAAAAAAAAAGCATTATCACCAAATTATTTATTGATTACAAAATTATGGCATCCAGAATATCTGGATGGGAAATGAGTAGCTCAAAGCCAATCAGTCAAATTACCATAATGCATTTGACTCTACCCATTTGAAATTTACTTTACCCCTTTTGTGATTTCTCATTTTCAAGTGTTCAGATTTTCATTTGTCTCTCCAGCTTCCATGAATCTCACAATCAGAACTGATACCTCCAGCAATTCTGAACAATTACTCCTTCCCTTTGACTTTTGTTATTTTCAGTATTTCACTTCAGTTCTCTAATACCCAAAGCCCTGTGTTTCTTTATGTCTCAGACTAAATTTTAGAAATAATTAGGAGCTTTCATTTAGCTTAGAATATACCCATTTCTTTCAATTAATTTTAATTTGGGAAACACCTAACTTTAAAGAGTAGATGTCCTGGATGCACAATCTCTCTGCTAACTTAAATGTTTTGCATTTTAGTACAGCCTTCCTTACCAAAGCAAAGTTGCAAGACTTGATAGTTTCTGATAATTATTTTCCTTTTTTTAAAATGTATTCTGGACACACAGTAAGTGACCTGGGAGTAAAATGGAAGGAAAAAGTCAGATGGAGGCCAGAGAGAAAACTTGTCATCCAATCTGCTTCTGGTCGGTGGAGACAGTACTGATCAAAGAAGTGCTATGGAAACTCAGAATAAAAGTCCATACCTGTCTTTTGATTGGCCTTTGAATCCATCTCTTTCCATTTCCTGGCATAATTCCTGTGTCTAGACTCAACCAGGTGATGTGAAACTGTTTAGTCTTGATTCTTTGTCCACCTCAGGTGTGAATGATCTTCCTTGAGCATTGCTGGGATCTTCAAACTGAAGACTATTCTCAGGATGCTGCTAGTAAAAGGTCTCCCAGGGCTTTTATGAAGAATCATTTTCTGGTACTAATGATGGGAAATTTGTAGATGTACATTGGGAACCACTCTTCTCATAATCTGAATGTCTGTCTTCCCCCACACTGTAAGATTCACAAGGGAAGAGATTTAAACTATCTTGTGCATCTTCTCAAGTTTCACAGGAGAACGTAGAATGGAACATTCATATATGAGAAAATTAATAAATATTCTTGAATAACTAGGTCTGGATGTGAATAACAGAGGTTAGAATTTTCAGATGGCTATTAATATCTCACTATACTTACCATTGAATTCTGTTCCAACTGTGACCCATCTTCACTTTAATCACCACCACCCAGCAACCATTGTCATCATTATCTCCAAGAACTTTAACTTTGGTTGAATGCTTTTCAATGAAAAGGGGACAGTGCTAAAGGAGTTATCATTTGATATCTGATTTAATTCGTTCAAACACCTATGAAATAAGTAGTATTATTCTCTATTCAAAGATATTTGTTGTCATCAGAGTAGAGGTTATATTTGGTAAGCCCAAAATTTAATCATTTAACCATTCTTCTCTACTTCCCTTGAGATAGCACTTATTGGTCACAACTCACAGTAGGGGGGCTTTGTCTTGGTTTCCTTTAGAAGGCTAAAAGTGATTAAACAGTTTAGCTGTAATACGAAGCCATCCTGGCCCTATATCATGCTAGCTGTGTGGCCATTGGCAAGTATCTTAAGGTCACTGTATTTCCTTCCCTTGTAAAATGGAGATGATGATAATGTTGAGGATAATAATGGTGATGAGGATGGTGGAGATGAAGATGATATTGGGGAGGATAATGATTGACATGGTGATGGTGATGAAATGATGATTTTGGTCCTAATGAAGATAATGATCATGGGTATGCTGGTATCAATGTAACTACATGTTGAAAAAGAAAAACAAATTTTCTCTGGTCCAAAAAGAGAAAGAAATCCCCATCTCTTTCTTTTCCTTAGAGCATGCTTAAGAAAATGTGTAGTTGTAAATCTTTTCTCTGCCCATGTGAAATATACGTAAATCTTTTTAAACCCAAAAGAAGCATTTTGCCAATTTTGCAACCCAGGAATATCTTTCTTAAGGACCTCCAAAAAGCTCTCTGAAATGTTAACATCAAGGAGGGTAGGGCCCTTATCCTCTTCTTTCTATCGGTGTTTAACTTTTGATTCTGGCTCCAAATTTTAACTATCAACTACTATGGATATATGAAATGTTGTACTATTCCTTTGGATAGAAGCAATTAGCAAACCAAAGACCACCCCAATTACCAGGTAAAGTTAAAATGAACCATATGTGACAAATGATGCAGTCAAGCACTTTTGCTTGAGGACTAGTTTATCTTGAGAACATGTATAAATTGTGTTTTCATCTACTTGTAAATAACACTGGTGAAATTATCTTATTTCTTTGAAATATCTTTTGTGGATTCTCTGTGATAAATCACATTCTGGTTTAATGCTTATTCAATAAAAAAAAATTGTTTTTCTTAACTGTTATACTTTTGTTGAGAGATTTTCTTCTGAGTTGGGAGAAGGTTTTGCTTTTCATTATATTTCCCCAATAATGGTGGTGGAGATGATGGTAATGGAGGTGGTGATGATGAAGGTGATTAGGAAACCTATGAAGATATTGATGATGATGATGTTGATGGTGATGATAATCGTGTTTTCTTTTTTTCCATTTAGGTTCTCCTTCATGAATTTGCTATTTCTTAGTTTGAATGTTTTACTTAGAATTATATAAATTTATGTTTATATATAAATGATTTGTCAGTTTTCCAAAATCACAAATATACCCCAAAGATTATGCTTTCCTATTTATTGTTTATGGTAAATTTGTATCTGGTGTTTATAGTCTATTTCATTAGTCTTATTTATGGGTGATGTAAACTTTTCCTATTTTGAAGTTTAACTTTTCCTCTATATTTTCTCCCACAAATTTAATAGTTTACTCTTCATAATTTAGGTTTTTATCCTACCTTTATGCAATAAATCATCATGGTGTGTGGCATGGCTAAATTTTATTTTAGGGTAGTATCCATTTTGGCTCTCTATGAAATATTGCTGAGATATGTAGATGTGTTACCTCTGGGATGACCTCCTGACTCACTTTGAGGTCTCTTAACCATATAAACTCTTTTGTATTTACCTTTTATCCCTTTTATTTGAGGTCTTTTTCCAATTACATTGCTAGATGGTGCTTGGGAGTAATCCCTCAGTGCCAGTGAGGCTAATCCCTGGGAGTCATGTCCCATGCTGGGGGAAAGGTTGTCCCAAATAGTGGGGCTCCTGAGGGCTCTGGAGACACCCAGGGCCTATGGCCAGGGCAGATAGCCCCAGAGTTTGGTGCCTTGCCAGTAGGCCCTACTTTGGAGTTTGTGCTCCTGAGAGTGACAGAGTTGGACTCAGTTATAGCTTCCCTACACATGGATCATCAGTCCCTTCTATCTAAACTTATCCTTGGTGCCGGGGTTTGTAAGAGTAAGTATAAGAAACTGGAATCTTTGGGCTGTCCATGTGCGAACTGGGTCTTGAGCCTTAGCAAAGTTGCAACACCTACTCTCCAGTTTATTTGTCTCACCCAGGACAACTAACAAGGAGGTGAGGATTAGCAACCACCATACAAAGGAAATAAGAAAACCTACAACCACAAGCTAGAAAGTCCCATCAATTGGCTGAATGGGATCAAAGACCCTCTCAATTAGAGGTAGACTGGACATCACCATCCCAGAATCCTCAGGATTGGGGAATGAACTATTAACTAGAGGGGACTTAGAGGTATTCTACTATAGACTTATTGTGATTCTATCAATGGAAGAAATTATAGCATTGAGGTGGAGCCACTGGCCACTGGAGGCTCTGGGGGCAGGAAGATGGGAGTACAGGTATAATACAGGGACTTCTTTGGGACTTGTGAATCATCCTGAATGACATTGCAGTGAGAGATACAGGTCATTTTATATCTTCCTATAACCTGTAGAATTGTGTGGGAGAGTGTGTAAACCACAATGTAAACTATGGTACATGCTCAGTAGCAACGTCCCATGATGTGTTTATGAATTGCAATGAATATGCCACAGTAATGAAGGATGTTGTTTATGTGGGAGAGTGTGGGAGGTGTGGGGAACACAGCATATGGAAACCCCTATATTTTTTTGTGTGTAAAACTTATGTAATTTAAGTATCTTTTAAAACAAAAAAACTAAATAAATAAAAATATTTTTTTTACTAGATTATTAATACCCTAGATACCAAGTATGAGTGCCTCAGATATACTTAAATCTCTGATTATGATAGTTTTGTAGATTGTCTACTGACTGCTTTTGCCAATCATTGAAAATAGTGGTTTTGAATTATTATGGTGGAGTCCAAGGAGAGTGTTAGATGCAAATGAAGCACAAGGCATTACAGGTGGATGCTCCAGACCCCCACACTAATTTTGAAAGGTTTTGCTCTATTTATTAAAAATACTTATTTGAAAGTAGTTCCTTCAAGGGGGAAAAGGATGAAAGAAAGAGGGAGTGATGAAAGAAAGGAGGGAGAAAGATTAGAAAAAAGAGAAAGGAAGGAGAGGGGTGAAGGAAGGAATACACTATCTAAGGAATTAGAGACATAAAAAAGATATAAACCTGCATGAAGTTTCCTGAAAAATGTTGACATGAGAAATTAAAACTACTTCACACACACAGCTCAGGTAAACATGTAAATAAGGAGTAAAAAATAGGTGTTCCACATAAGGATTCTATATATACATATATTTTCCTTTTCTCTAATGTTAGAAATGATAGTAAGGAAAATAATATTTATTTATCAATCATTTTCAAGCAAAACAGTATGAAGAAAGGGGAGGATATGGGGAGAGTGGGGTTATTGGGATTCCTCTATATATTCTATGTGACTTTTATGTAACCCAACACTTCTTGGAAAATAAAGTGAGGAAAAATATGACACTGGGGTAACATACAACAGACATTGTCTGTATACCTAAAAGATAAAAGAGCTTAAGGTGATGAAAGGCACAGTGAATTTTGTTTTAAAATTTTAAGTTTATTTTATTTTATTTCATTATTAATTTTTGGCTGTGTTTTTTTAGGATGTCTTGGAGTGTAGGAGGGTTGTAACTGTGGCAGGGGAGGGTCACTGGTGCAGGTCATCAGTGGTGGGGGAATTTTGTGGGAGGGTTACACCAGTGGCATGCCTCTATGGAATATGAAATGTGTGCTCATGTGGTCATGGGGTGTTGTCTCGGTGGGTGGAGACCCACACAATAGCCAATAGAATATTGAATTTTCCTTCTAGGGAGTCCTGCTACATTCTCTAATAGAGTCATATGAATCTTTAGAACACATGACCAGTGCCTAGCAAAGGAGGACAGACCAATATGCCAGGCCCTTGATATTTGTGCTTGTACTTATGAACATTGTTCTTGTGAAATTGAAACTTAGCCTAGTAATATATATTGTCTAAGAGTTACCTTCTGAAAGCCTCCTTGACATTAAATGGTAGCCTCTCTCTAAGCCAGACTCAGCATATAAACTGAATACTTTCTTCCCAGCATGTGACATGATTGACAGGGATAAGCCTCCCTGGCACCAAGTGATTATTTCCAAGTGCCAACTAGTGATGCATTTGGAAAAAGACCAAAACCAAAAAGGGGAAATATTAAATACAAATGAGTTTTTATGGCTAAGAGATTTCAAAGTGAGATGAGAGGTCATTCCAGACTTTATACTTATGTATTTCTCATGAGGATCACACTGACTGCCACAGTAAAAATTCCTCAAATAAGGGTGATCCTGAAGGGTCTATAGACACCTAGACACTATAGGCAAAACAGACAATCCCAGGAAAGACACCCCTTTGGTGAGCCATCTCTTGGAATATATGTTAAGTTATCTCCCCAATGTGTCAGAGTTAGATTCATTTACAATTATCCCACACATGGTTTCTCTGTCCCTTTTATTCATTCCAGAGAATTATATCTTCTTACTCTTCATATGCTGGGTGACCCTGTATCTCAGCATAGTTGCAGGCAACACTTACTCTCCAGTTCATTTGGCTCACCTACGACAACTAACAAGGCATGATGATGGAATATGCCTATTTCAAAAACCAGGGAGGATCTACAATTGCAAACAAAAAAGTTTCATCCATTCTGCCCCATTGTAATCTAAAACTCCTCTCAATTCAATGCAAAGAGGCTATCACCCTCCCCAAATCCTCAAGATTGAGAAACAAACAAACATAAGGTGGGGCTGGAAGTATGGAATAAATTAGACTTATTGTTATTTTAGTAATGGAAGAAAGTGTGACATTGATGTATAGTCAGTGGTCACCAGATTTCTGAGGGGAATGAGAGAGAAGAATTGTAACATGGGGAAATTTTAGGACATTGAAATTGTTCTGCATGATAGTGCAATGACAGATAAAAGACATTATATATTTTGTCAAAACCTATAAAATTGTGCGGCACAAAGTATAAACCATAATGAAAACTATAGACCATGCTTAGTAGCAGTGCTGCAATATGTGTTCATCAATTGTAACAAATGTATCACACTAATGAAAGATGATGTTAATGGGGGAAATAGTGGGAGAGGGGTGGGTGTTATATGGGAATCCCCTATATTTTTAATTGAACATTTATGTAATCTAAACCTTTAAAAGTAAAGAAAAAATGCAGATTCCTTGCCTAAAATGATTGGGATAAAAAGAAACAATGTTATTAGAGAGGCATTAACAGAATTTTAAAAATCTGAGTAACCCAAATGGTACTGTGATATATTTCACTATTGTCAATTATAGGTAGAGAATGGTGAAAAGATGTCACATTAAGGTATACCATAGGAAAAGAATCTCTTTTTATAAAATTGAGAGTTAAAGTATTTTCAGGATTAAAATAAGGGGGAAATAAAAGGAATATTAGATATTTGCAGGTAAAGTGAAGATAAACCTCAAAGAGGAAGACCATGGCAATGGACATTATGTGAAAGTTTAACTGCAATATGTACATTAATATTTCTTTGCCTACAGCCAAAGACAATGGCAAATAGCTACTTGAATAGAGATTAGTACATGTGAAATATAATGACATCATTACAAGATTTTTACCTTTTTTCCATGCCAACATTTAAGAGACTATCACTCACTTAAGGATATTTTTTGATGATATTTCCAATAAATTTCCAATTTATTGACCAAGTCCATTCTTGTGTGAATTCACAGGTTTCTGTAGCTCACCTGGTCTCTGGACTAGGAGAAATTCTAATAATTCTTTCCACAGTTTCCCTCCTTGCTACAAATGAGAAATCACATTTGATTTGCAGAGTTGACACCCTGTTTATATAAAAGAGATTCAATGGATTTTGAATTATCTGCTAATAACAGTGCATTATCTTCAAGTCCAGGGTTGAAGGCTATGATGAAGAATAAACACTGAAGATCAAAACAGGGAAGCATAGCTTGAACACAGTATATTGACAATCCTGCAATAGCAATGGATGCTTGACCATATGTCATAAAAAATTAAGGCTCTGTGGTCATTAAGGCCCATGCCCAGGTTGAGAGACTGCAGCAACTTTTTTCTTTACATAAGAGAAAATTGTTTCCACCGTGGTTGAACAGTATTTTTTTTAAAGAATCCAATAATCATAAGGTCTGCCAAAAACAAATATTTATATATGGAAAGTGTATCCTGATTATTTTTCACTTGTGTTGTGAAATACCAACATAGTCCCTAAAGTATAATTATAAGATAATATTCAATCAATTTTATATCCATTTAAATAAAGTTCATTCAGTTCTCAAAAAGTTCTGTGTATTACAGATTGCATAGCAAGAAAGACACGAGGCTTTAGTCTGGAAGATTAGACTTCAGTGGTGTGAAAAAAAGATGTCAGTTAATAAGTGAAGAATCAAATTTCTCCCAGATACTTTTTAAGTTTTATGAAAGGATAATGGCAGAGCTTGGAATGGCATATGGGAAAGTTCTTTCAAATACTTGTTGAATAGTTAAAGGATAAACTGGATACATTTGACAGAGTGTTAGATAAATGATGATGATGAAGATGATAGATAGATGGTAGATAAATAGATAGATAAGTAATAGATAGGTAGATGGATAGATAAATACATAGATAGATACATAGATAGATACATAGATAGATACATAGATAGGTAGGTAGATAGATAGATAGATAGATAGATAGATAGATAGATAGATAGATAGATACATACATACATACATACATAGATAGATAGATACATATATAGATAGATAGATAGATAGATGATAGATAGATAGATGATAGATAGATAGATAGATAGATAGATAGATAGATAGATAGATGATAGATAGATGATAGATAAAATTTTGGAAGATCATCAATAGAAACCTGATTGATAGGTTTCAGCATCCCTTTTCTGAACAGCTTTCTCTGCACTGGGTCTATCATGGTCCACTCTTCCTGGGTGACATCTATAGCTACATCTTTCAAGGTCACTGATTCCTAAAACAAAAGACATTTAAATTCTGACAGGACTCTCCACACTAATATCACACTAAGGTAAGTTAGGTGACATCCTGAGGAATAGAGGGGCTATGTGGAGAGAAAGCTCAAATTATGTTTGAAATTCCAGGCAGAACATTATGAATGATAACCTAGTATCTGTATATTAGATACACCTAGAGAGACATTCACATGCTGAGTATATAATGTTCCATTATAAAGCAATAATACATAAGTTGTGGTGCAATTAAAAGAGTTAAGTTTAGGAAGTCTAATAGCACAAATCAAGGACCCTTGAAAAATGCTATACTCTTTTACAATCCTGGCTTGACTCTTCCTTACTCTAGGAGGCCATGCTCAATTTTACCTTGGACCTCCAAATCCTGATTATCATTTTCTATCTTATCTTTTCCTTGATTCTCAGATAAACAATAAAGTTAACATCTTGATTTGTTCTGGTCTCTCCAGTTATTCAACAGTTTTCACCAAATCTAAAATTTTGCTATAACCATTAAAATTATTTTCCTCTATGATTACCCAAAATCAAGTGAAAAATATTCCTTTATTCATTGCTCCCACTTATCAAATTTGCACAAACATTATTTACAAAGAGAGAAATGGTTGATTAGGGAGAAAGTGGTGATAAGAAATTCAAACACCTTTTCAAAATACAAAAATATCTATATGCACTTTAATATATTTACTATTAGAGAAAATAAATTATTTCTCAGGGCATACCTTGCTTAACCCTCTCTTGTGCTCCCCTGAAGACTATGCAACACTTACCACAGCACCTTTAACACTGGATGAATGAATTCATCTGCTCAAATATCTATCTCCCATTTGGGGTGCCAAGCTGTGCTCTTACTCATCTCTAGCACATGTTTTCACCACAATCCTAAAAACATTACTACCACTTACAAGGTTAATAATGAACTATTTCCCCACCAAGACCATGGGCTCCTTCTCTTCTCTGAAAACTCAGCCTTAATGGAGGCTGGAACAAATTAGTACAAATATTGGTTAGAGATTATTTCTTAATCTGTTGCTGATCCAATTATAATTATCTTAGATTAATGAGCACACTTGAGTCATTCTCAGATCCTTGAATGTCTACTGAGTGCACTTAGAATAGAGAGTATAATAGGAGAAATCTGCTCATGTTCTGGCAATAGAGATGTAATTTCAGTAGAAAAAGCAATTCCTTATTCACCAGGATATGGATTTTCCACTCTTTGGTGATCAGCTGTATTCCTATTATTTTTCACTCTCTGGAACAGGCATAGGACAAAGCAGGAAATGCTGACTATGGGGAAAGAAGCCGTGAGATTCAAGACTTTTACACAATTTCCAGAACCATGCTTTATAAATATCCTTTCACCTGGAAGTATACCTGCACCCAACCAACAGAAATACACAGTGTGCTGCAGAGAAACAGTGGGAAGACTGTCATCTCCCAACATAATAAGAGATGACTATGGCTCTTTTTGGTAATAAATAAGATATTTATACAGATATGTTACAGATATGAATATGAAAACCATTGTTTTATATGTTAATAAGCCCACAGTGCTTTGAATTTTACATTTTTTCCCTGATTACAAAACATAGGTATCCCTAACTCAGGCCATATGTGGATTTTGATCTCCACATATAGACCAACACTATGGAATTTCTCAGATTTAAGGAATTTTTGTTTATGAACTAGCTGTTTATCAGTCCCCTGGACACTCACTCCCTTCCTGCTCTGCCCAACTCCTGCCCCTTTTTATATACTTGTCCCAAATCATTTTGGTTTCCCCACATGGGATTTCTTGAAATATCCCTCCCTGAATTCTGACTTTTAGGTATATCCCCAAAAGACTTTGATCCCATTCATGAAAATTAAAATTGCAATTCATGATGGAGTTAATCAATTAAGGACTTAGATCATTTGAGGTATCAATATCATTCATCCTCCATTTCTAGTCCTTAAACTCCCTTCATCAAAAAGTAACATATTTATATAGGTTCTAATGCTCTGGCATGTGCCACAAAACTCATAAGATAAAGAGGCTCAGAAAACAGAGACTGAGTGCGTACAGGAAGATATCTATTTCCTCTGATATTTTAGGAAAATGGTTTCTGAAATCCTGCCCAATATTAATCATCTTTAATGTAACATCCTTGCATTAATCATTTATTAACTATAAGTTTCCCCTTAACAGTTTGATAATAATTTTATTTCAGGGGCAAAATGATGTGTTATAAACAGAAGAAAACACCCCTTTGTATGTGAAATCTAGAAAAAAAGGGAAAATTATGTATTAAATGTGACATAGATTCACTTACATTATTCTCAAAATAATCTTATTATGGTTTATTTATGACAAAATATTTATGGTATATTAATGAAAAAAGACATGATAAGAAGTTCAGAAAATTTTAGTAGCATGACAAAATTGCTATAAAATAACAAAGCTAGGAATTGAGGCTTGTTTTGCCTTTATGCCATGCTTAAATTTCTGGAGCTTTACAAACCACACCTAAGTTTACCCTGGAAAGTACCTTGTCACATCAATAACCAAGGGCCACAGCTTGTGGTTACAGCTTTTTTTTCCCCCTTGTTTACATTATTGCTTCTCATGCCCAAATTTATCTCCTTCATGGAAACTTCTACTGCTTTGAAATCCCTTGCCAAATTTCAGTCACTATACTGTCTCTATCCTCATTATTTCAGAATAGTTTAATCCACATTTACTCATTTCAACAGATGCTTACCAAGACCAATATTTAGATTTTTCTTATGTCCATCCTACTATTTCTATGTCTACCAATAAACACTCCACATACTTAAATTTTTCTATGATGGCATCTGACTGAGCACATGATTAGGATATTGTTCCAGGCACAGAGTCACACTAGTGGCTATCAAGAATGAGGTAACTCTACTGTATTAAAACTGTACTGGTAATTAAATAATTTTACTATTCTCCATAAACATGTCAAATCTTCTCCATGTCTTTTGAATTTCACACATCCTCACACTGCCCTTCACTTTCAAAGATTGAACCACCTCCTACTAAGCAGATGGATCATAAAATTTGGTCACTTACTATTTCATACCATAATATTTTTTAATAGTCCTTGCATTCACACACATTGGTTACTAATTCTCTCCTTCTAAATTGGAAAGTCATGGTACCACTAGCTGATTTCAATGTATCCAATTGAACTATTATTTTTCTGTTTTGATGGGAACTATAAGCTGATCACAAATTTAGTCCATTTTACCAGAAACCTCTCCCTCTCTTCACAATCCATCTTACCATGTAAGCTTATATAATTGATTCATGGCCCAGTTTGGGGGCCTTTGCTTTTTATTTTTCTCTCTGACATGTTAGCCTCTGGTTTTGAAACTACTGTATTACTCCTTCCACTTATCCACTGCAAAAAGAGCTCAATATATTATTGGAACATCTTAAATCTAAATCTTAGGCCTTCTTTTCTCCTTTTATCCACTATCCTGACATGATTACATATTTAATTGATTTTACTTTCTTCCATCCCTATCTCTGAATTGAAGGTAACAAACCATTTCTCTGGAATGATTCTCTGAGCTATCATCATTACATGCTTAATTACATACACCTAAAATGGAGTATATGTCAGAACATTACTTCTCTCCAAAAATATAAACATTCCATCTCCTTTAGTTTTCAATATTAGATAAGGTTCCCACTAGACCTCCAGAGGTTGATCCTTTACATTCCTTCACAAAACTACAAAAGACAATGAAAAATTTTTTCCATATATATACTAAGCACATTTTCACCATTCATTTCCACCATGATCCACAAACATACCTTCTCACTCCATACTCATTTTCTTTCATTCCTAGTTCAAATATGAATTTTTGAGGGATTGTATCACTGAACTCCACCAATGTTAGCATTTACATTAGCTCTATGTTTGGTCTGTCTCTCCCATTGATGTGGACAGAGAAAAATCAATCCATGAATGTTCAGATGAGACAAATTTCCCATTGATGATTGTATATGCATTTTAAATCAGGAGAAATATATTCACAATTACTCACCTACTCTCAGACGTCCACTTACCTGAAATATTAAACAGTTATCTTCTGATGAAAAATTCTTTGAAAAATAAAGGTAGTCATGTTGAACATTTTCTCCATTACTCACTAGAACCAAATTAGATTGGAAAAACAAGTGAAGACAATACTTCATTGAAAAAACTGTCATAAGAAAAAAAGAAACAACTTTTTGATGGTGAGCAATCTTCTTATAGAGTTGATGATTTTATAAATCATGTAATTCAAGTAAAGCATCCTGATTAATTTGCATGTCAATCAGATAAATCTAGGGAGTGGGAGTGGCTCAAGGGGTTGAGTGACTATTTCCCATAGGCGAGGTCCTGGGTTCATCCTTGGTGCCTCCAAAAAAAACCCAAACAAACAAACAAACAAAAGGCAGCCTACCCAATGGGAAAAATATTCGGCAACCATATATCTGATAGGAGCCTAATATCCTGCATATATAAAGAAATCCTTCACCTTGAAAATAAAAGGACAAACAATCCATTAAAAAATGGGCAAGTGACCTGAAAAGACACTTCTCCAAGGAAGAAATACAAATGGCTAAAAAGCACATGAAAAAATGCTCAACTTCGCTTGCTATCAGGGAAATGCAAATCAAAACTACAATGAGGTATCATCTTACACCCATCAGAATGGCAGCTATTAAAAAAACAGGAGACACTAAATGTTGGAGAGGATGTGGAGGAATAGGAACCCTCATCCCCTGCTGGTGGGACTGCGGTATGGTCCAGCCACTGTGGAGGACAGTTTGGCGGTTCCTCAGAAAACTAGCAATAGATCTTCCATATGATCCAGCAATTCCACTGCTGGGTATATACCCAGAAGAACTGAAAGCAAAAACACAAACAGATATATGCACACCAATGTTCATAGCGGCATTGTTTACCATTGCCAAAAGTTGGAATCAGCCCCGGTGCCCATCAACAGATGAATGGATAAGCAAAATGTGGTACATACATACAATGGAATATTACTCAGCTGTAAGAAGGAACAAAGTGCTAACACATGGAATAACGTGGATGAATCTTGAAGACCTTATGTTGAGTGTAGCAAGCCAGGCACTGAAGGATGAACAGTATATGACCTCACTGATCTGAACTGAGGAAAGTGAGCAGTCTCTGAGAACCATTGACTGAAAGATAGGTTAACAAGGGAGAGTAAAAGAAGAGCAGGCTTTGAGCCATCACCCATATGGACGTAATCTATGGTAAAGGGATAGAGTGTGGTTGCATGTTGGGGGATGGGGCAGATGAGTGGTGGTGTTCCTGGGTTTGGTGGTGCAGCACTGGGGGGGTGGGTGGATTAGGAAGGGCAGGTTCAAATCCCCAGGGCATGTAACTGTGAATCTTGACATTCCATGGGTAGGGAGAGGGTGGTATCATGGGCCCTGGGGGGCTGGGGGAAAGGGAACAGTCAAGATTTAATTGGGTGTTTGGTGTTCATGGGGAAGGTTTTTCATTACCTTACAGTAATGGACACAGGACATGGTAAATATCATCAAAATTATTAAACTGTATCATCTAAATTGTAAACTATACTGTAAATAATTGACAATGTTTAGTTGCTATATTTTGCTATCTGTATAACAGTTATAATAATGCTAACATTCAAAAAAAGGGGGGTGTTAATATGGGGTGGGGAAGGGGGGTGGTTTGGTATCTGGGAGTCTCCGGAACTCCGTATGTGACTTTGCTGTGACCTAAAACTTCTTTGAAAATCAAATTAAAAATTGGGAGACAATGGGGATTGAGAGGGGGAAGGTATCACGGCACTCCAGACATCCAATAACACATTGATAAAAGGAAGAAAAGAAAGGAAAAAGAGAAAGGAAAAAAAAATGAATATATATATATATATATATATATATATTTTTTAAAGGCATTTCCTTTGCCTTTTTGCCCATTTTTTGAATGTCCCAATCTGCTAATTATATTTTATATTGTTTTGTTTTTTGTTTGATTCTTTTTTTTTCCTTTTTTTTTCCCCCTGAGTATCCTTATGTTTGTCTCTTGCATGTAAGCTTATCATACTTGTTTCTTTTTCCTAGTAAGTGTATTTGATTATTTTATGGACTATATGTTCATGGAGGATTTGGATCACAGAAGGGTTACAATGGATATTGCAGGGGATTATTGGTGGGGTGTGTCTGGGAGGGGGGTTTCATGGGAATTAATTCATCCGAATATACATGAAAGATATACAAAATCGTTCAAAAGATCAAAAGATGGGGCATGGTCAGGATGGGTGGACAATCACACAATAAATGAGGGAATCTGAATTCCTAGACTGGAGAGCTCTGCCACAGTCTCCAAGGGAGCAGCAATAGTCCTCTGAGTGCAGGGACAGTGTCTGTCAAGAGAGGATGATCCACTGATATGTTCTTTTTTTTTTTGATGACTACCCTTTTGAGTCTTTGCTCTTGTAACTGAGACTTAGCCTGCAGTTGTGGGGTGCCTAAGGGTTGCCACCTGGGAGCCTCCTTGTTGCTCAAATGTGGCCTCTCTCTAAGCCAAACTCAGCATATGATTGCATTACCTTCCCTCCAACGTGGGACATGACTCCCGGGGATGATCCTCTCTGGCAACGAGGGATTAATACCAAGTGCCAACTGGCAACACAACTCGAAAAAGACCTTGAATTAAAGGGGGAAAAGGTAAAGACAAATGAGTTCAAGTGGCTAAGAGACTTCAAAGAGAGTCGGGAGGTCATCCCAGAGGTAACTCTTACACACACCTCATTAGGCGCTCATAGAACATCTCAGTGCCTATCACCCCACATAGAGGGGCTCCTGAGAGCTCTGGAGACACTCAGGTCCTATGTAAGTGGGGCTATACCCAGAGACTGATGCCTTATCAGTGGGCTCTATTTTGGAATCTGTGCTCCTGAGAGTGACAGAATTGTACGCAAATAAGTCCTCCCTGCACATGGTTCATCAGTCCCTTCTATTCAAACCTATATGTGATGCTGAAGTTCTTAGGTATACTTCCAGAGACTGGAGCCTCTGGCCTACCTATGTGCCAGGTGTGCATGGAATCTCGGTGGAGCTGCAACTCCTACCCTACAGCTCAATGGACTCATCCAAGTCACCTGGCAAGGAGACAACGATGGGCAACGGCCATCCCAGAGAATGGAGAGGGCGTACATCTGCATGCAGGATCATCCCACCCACCATATCCATGGGATATAAGCCCTCTCTCACTTGGAGGTGGAGTGCACATCACCATCCCAGTCCCCTCAGGATTGGGGGAAGAGCTATGGGCTAGACTGGACTTGATGGTATTCTGTTGTACACATATGGTGATTCTAGCAATGGAAAAATTATAAAAATGAGGTGGAGTCAGTGGCCACTTGACACTTTTGGGGCAGGGAGGGGATGAGCAGTTGAAATACAGGGGCTTCTTTGGGATTTGGAGGTTGTCCTGAGTATCTTTGTGGCAACGGATGTAAGCCATTTTAAAACAGCACACACCACTCAGAGCTGTGTGGGAGAGAGTGTTGTCTATGGTGTGAACTGTGGTCTATGGTTGGTGGCAAGGCCCCAGGATGTGTAAGTCCATTGATGGTGGTGGGCCACACTTGTGGGAGATGTTTGTGTGGGATGTGGTGGGAGGTGTGGGCGGTGGGCAACATGGTAATTCCAGTGGGTTCCGTGTAATATTTTGAGTATCTAAGCACCTCTTAAAATATATTTATATATATACATAAATAACTTTTTTGTAAGCAAATGCACATATATGCATATACATTTATATATCATTTTTCAAATGTTGGTATGTATTGTGAAAATTTTGATTTTTACCCACAATAAAAAAAAATATGAAAAAAAAACATCTCAAGGGATTGGATATAACTCAATGGTTGAGCGTAGACTTCCCATATTCAAGGTCCCAGCCCAGGACCTCAAAAAAGAAAAAAAACTGTCTAATCAGGATCTGGCCCTTTATACAAAGTGCTTTCCCTTTAATTTGGTGCATCTAGAGATGCAACTAGAACAGATTGTCCTTTAATTCAGCCATCCTTCTAAATATCTCAAAAGACACCCAAATATACCTTACTCCAGATGCCTCTCCCATTTGTGGATTTTGGTGGTACTAGTCTGTAATCTAGAGAATATACAGCAAGTGACTCCTTAAATCTCTTCATTTCTGAGAGATCTTGTGATTTTCCAACTTTCTATCTGGTTATGGTTAGCAATTTGACTCAAATAAATATAACTATTTGTCCTGAAATTTTATATTCAAAATATTAGGGATTCACACAAAATGCTAGTAGAAAGTCATTGAAATATTTGAAGCAGCAAAATATATGATCATATTTGTATTTGTAAGTTAGTCTTTTACTGAAGAATGAAATAAAGTTTAGAGGGAATTGGTGACTTTTAAGAATTAGATGGTTGCATGGCATAGGAGCTTGGAAGTGAAAATATGAGGGGCAGGATGGAATGTTATAAGATAAAATACAGAATAATCAAATCTCTATTATTTACTTATTCCATCAGATATAATTGAGCTCTAATGATGTGTTAAACTTTCTGCTAAAGACTGAGCATGCAGTTTTGAAAATAGTTTTTAAAGTGAAAGAGAGCAATAGCAGTTGAAAAATAGAATGCTCTGTCAAGTATTATATGTGGAGAAAAGCAAGATACAGGGTAGCATATATATTATAAAATGAGCCTATTTTGTCAGAGCAATAACAAATACATGAATGTGTTTGAATACAAATATATGCATATTTATATATGTGTGCATAATAAAGAACATTTATTTATATAATTTGGTATAGTTATTTAGGTATGAATAATAATAGACCACTTACCTAAGAGTAAATATGAATTACCTTGGGATCATTTCCAGGATATGTAGAGGGAGTCAAGAAGTAGAACATGCTTAAAAGATGGTGGTGAAGTTGGGAAAGCAGGAAGCTCCAGGAATCAGTCCTTCCACCAAAACAACCATTAAACTGGCAGAAACTGAATCAACAATTTTGAAATTCCATACACTAGTGGAACACTATACAGAATCCAGGAAGGAGCCAGAGAAAGAGGCTGTAAGTTGAAATAAATGCTAGTGAGTTTCAGCTTCCCTGCAGTGATTACTGTCCCCCTTCTGCTAATCTTGTAATGGGCACCAGTGGAGAATAATTTATGATACAGTCACATGATACCCTAATGCTCTGTAGTCATTGGAATGAAAGAGTTATAGCAGTAGCGTAACAGAAAGCTCTGTGAATTGTTATTTAAAGAGGAAAGCTAGGCCTCCTTACTCTGCAGCCTTTGACAGCTCTTGCTGCAGTGTGATGGTTCTTGTTTCTGTATTTCTGAATTCTCCTGTATACAGCAACAGATTTCTTCCTTCTCTTTCATTTCCTTTCTCATGTTGGCCTTCAGGATTCACTGGGCCAGTTGGTGATACCATCTGTGATGGCACTGTTCTCAGCAGGACCTCCACCTCTCCACCATCTCTTCAAAGAGGATGCGGCAGCTCAATCTTTCCTTCACCTCATGTTCTACATATGCCAAGTAATGCCTGCATGGAGGGGAACACGTGGCAACAAGCCACGCAATGAAAGCCATGTTGCCTGGTCACCAGCCAGTCAGGGGTCACAGCACGGTGCCTCTTATCCTCCGAGGGATGCAAGCTTCAGATTCCTCTTGGAAGGGCTTTCAGGAGCTGAGCAAGGACTCAGTGTTGATTAGACTGGGGAGAAAGCCATTGGAACTCTTTTTGGAAAGCTCAGTCTCAAAGATATGGGGTGGTTTGCCCACTTGTGAATATGTGGTTTTGGTTTGCCCCTCAACAGCTATGCCCTTTATTCTGTGCACTCTGATAAAATATCTGCACCTGACCATTGACTCTCGGAAGCAGACCCATAGGTCAATGAAGCAATCATCTTCTCAGTGGAAGTTGAAGACATCTCTGTTACCCTTTGAATTTTGCTGGGCCTGGATTTTGGAGCCTGTGATAAGTTATCACCTTATTGCACACATTTTTACTCCTTGAAAACAGTATAATAAATATTGGGATTTTCTGTTTACAACCATATATTCATATATATATATATATATATATATGTATCTATTTTTAAATTCAAAATGATTTTCTCATTTGTAACATTGAAATCACTTCATATGCCTGAACTTTCCTAACACCATGTTAGTTCTTTAAAGAAGTATTTTATGAAAGTGATTTTCTTAGCAAATTTAGAATGCAAACACTGAAATAGGAGAAATGTTCAACTTTTAAATGTGTTTCCAAACTTCATTTAAGGGAAGGTTTATGGAAAAGAAATTATGTTTAAAGAAAGATATTAACACATATAATGTGCTTTAGTCCTCACAGTTATACATCTTCTTTTTAGCATTTTTAACCAAGCAATATTTTAATATAAAAATTGGTTTTTCTGGGAAAAGAAGGTCCTATTACCATGCTCTTATTAGATGATCGCAATAGTATTACTTTCCTAAATTCCTCAAAAAACACAATCTCATTAGAAAATGTAGTAACAATTACACTGAAGCAAAAATCTTTCTAATCACCTTGTTCCCCTGTCCCACACACCTCTGCCCCACATGCCTATTTTGTCCCTTTTTATCTACACAAAACATTTAGATCTTGGAATGCTCAATTGGATAAATTTTCTGAGCCAAATCTGGAAATCCCAATACTAAGAATCTTGTATTTGCTCACTCATTTATTCATTTATTCAGTCATATTAAGATATTTTGTTAATTTTCTACTAAGTAACAAAAATTATTTTCTCAGCAAAAGCCTCAGTGAGCTTTGTCCCCTTACTGCAAATCTGTAATTTTTGTTCTGGCCCATGATAAATCAGGTCCCAGAGAAATCATGGGAAATCTGGACAGGGAGAATCAGACCCCTCATTTTCCAGCTCCAAAAGTCAGATAATTTTCCTTCCATCCTTACCTAAAGTTTTAGGGAAAGGTCTCTTTTTCCCAGGTTATTGTTTCATCTCATCTTGGTGTATGTGAACCTAAAAGAATAGTTTCTGCAAGATTTTATAACTTGTCCTAGTTGTAAGTACTGTCTCAACATTTCCTGAAGAGTGGACTCTGATTTAGTCCTTAATATCTGTCAGTTTACAGCCAAAGTCACTCTCCCACAGGGAGATCTGAGATTAACAACCTCACAGAGGAGCAGTTGGGAGCTGAGTGAGCACCAAGGCTTCCAGTAACCCTTGTGTGACATCATCACTGACATAGCTCACTTCTGTGAGCTCAGTTTGAATCTAAACAAGGCAACAAGAAAAACATGGCATCAAAGAAGGATATTTTGATGAAAGTCGTGAGATTATATAATAAAACTGAATTGAAACATTACCCTGAACTCAAAAAAGGTGCTGTCTGTTGTGGGAGAGAAAAAAAATTACAGAGATTGATAACAAACTATGATGGGATATTTTTTTCCTGCAAAACTCTCATCTGACTCTGGTAGTTAGGGTTCATCTTAAAATGGAGGCCTAGCATGCTCCCTGGCTAGAACTGTTCAGAGCCAACTCTGGTAAGGGCTGCAAGTGGGAGAAAAAACAGTAACATAGGTCATGATGCAGCAAGCCTCCTATGAATAAAAATGAGGAAGTGGGCATTTGAACAAAAGTGAAGAAGAAACTTAAAAATATTTCTCCAAACCAATAAGGGAGTGTCTACTCTGAAAAATGGGTTAGTATGTGGCAGTTTCACTGACTCCAGCCTAGGGCCTGTGTTTGAATCTCAGCTTCACCCCTCACTGACCATATGTTCTTGGATATTTCATTTTACCTTTCCATGCTTCACTTTACTCATCTGTAAAATATAGAGACCTCTAACCCTCGCAAAGATTTCTCATTAGTATGAATTAATGTAACACGTGTAGACACAGAACAATGAAAAGCTGGTAGATATTAAGACCATGTAAATGTTAGCTATTACTGATATGCTTTAGGTCACAGTTTGCTCAGTATGTCCAGATGAGGTAATTTTCCTGATTCATGGATTCATAATGTCCAAAATTCATATTTCATCCTAGCTTTGCTTGTGGATCCTAAGAATGGCCATTTAAAAATATCCTATTAATCTTATTAATAATATCTTATTAATGCTTTTAATTATGAACCTTATTCTTATAAAATAAAAACTTAGCCTAGACATATATTTTGCCTAAGAGTTACCTCATGAAAATCTCCTTATTACTCAGATGTGGCCTCTAAGCCAAATTCAGCATATAATCTCATTGCCTTTCACCTTGCATGGGACATGACACCTGGGAATGGGCCTCTCTGGCACAGAGTGATTACTACCAAGTGCCAGTTAGCAATGCATTTGGAAAAAGACACTGAAAAAATGGGGATGTAGTAAATACAAATGAGTTTTTATGCTAAGAGATTTCAAACATGAGTCAGGATTTCATTCCAGAGGTTACACATATGTATGTCTTTGGAAGATCCCTCTGACTTCCATAGAAAACAATTCCTAAAGCCTGAAGGCTTTAGAGATATCTGGGAACTATAATCAGGGCATTCAACCCCAGCAAAGCAGAATTTGAAAATGGTGAACCTGAGAATTTAGCTGAAGAACTTTCCAAGGTAAACTCAGAGAATATGGCTTGGCTTTACCTTGCAGGTTATAGCAAAATAGTTAATGAGATAAATACACTAAGTACTGAACTCTTGGACACAAAAGAAAACAGAACCTGATTCTGGAAATAAAGTTCCCAGATGAAAGTGCCCCATTCGAAGTCTTAGCTAAACCGGGAACTTGTAAATCAAGATAGAAGATGCAGTTATCTCAGAAAGACTTGTGGAAAGTCTTATTGTCTGATGACTTGGACCCCTGCCTCTTGCATGCTAAATCAACACTTGAGAGCACTGTGTGAATAAAACCACTGTCAGCTTGGACCAAAAGGAACATGAAAAGGACAGATTGAAAGATAAACAGCTTTAAGAAGAAAACCATGGAGCTGAGATCTGGAATTAAGACATAACCTTGGGCCAGGAGGGGAGCCCCACCCATGTGTACAGAGAGGGTGAGTTTTCCCCAGCAGTTGAAGAGGGTGAATGTTCTCATCTGATGTTCTAGAAGAGTTTTTCTACCTCAGGGTGCAGGTAGGGTGAAGCACATTCCTCAAGGACTAGGTTGGTTAAGGTCAGCACACCATAGGTCTGAGAGGGGTGGACCTGTCCCCCATTGATTAGGGAAGGCCAGGTGGTCATCTTATTGCTCTAAGAGGGTTGAGCCTGTTTGCCAAAGATTAGGAGGAATGTTGTCCTCAATTCACTTTACTAGGGGTTTTAGGACTCTAACCCAATAATTGTGTATGGTGTGGCAATCACTCCAACACTTGGAGGGTGAGGTCTAGAGCTTGTTCAACACCCAGGTGCTAGAGGAGATTAGGGTGGAATCAAGAAAATTGCCATTGGACAAACCTGTGGAAAGGGTGACCTCCCATGTGTCACCAAGGAGAAGAAACCATCATCTTAAGAATGAGTCTCAGACTTGAAATCAAATGGAGGATGCCCTGCAGGTTTACTGAACTGTAAAGGATCCATGACTCAAGTTTAACCTCCCAATTTCTTCTTATGGTAAAGAAAATGTTTTTCCTTTGTCTGTCCATTAATGTATTGGAAGCAGTTAAATGCTTTTGTAAGTTTCAGAGGTCAACAGCAGACAGGACTTTGCCCCAAAAGGAACTGCGTTTCTTTAAAATGATTATGATATGATTTTGTACTTGCATTGTTAATGATTTAAGGTTTTTTGAATATTGTAATATATTTTTGGAATTCAGAAAGTGGAGTGTAGCAGTTTAGTAGTTTGATATAGTTATGAATTCCAAAAATAGATATTGGATTATGCTTGTAAGCTGGTCTGTTCAACTGGGCATGATTAAGTTATGATTATGGCATTGACTGGGCCATATCAGTAGGGTGTTGAGCCCCACCCATTGGTGGATGGGGAATCAAATATAAAAGGCATGTCAAAGGACAAAGTTGGAGTCGTTCTGATGTTGGAGTCTAGAGCTGGAGCCCCAGAAATAAGAGGTTGGCCGTGAGGAGGAAATGAAGGTCCCAGGAAAAGACATGATTCATTCACCTGAGAATCTACAGCTGGCCTTGTGGAGAGAGTCAAAGCCTAGAGAGCCTCATAGTCTACAGATGACCTTGTGGAGAAAACAGAGGAGCTAATCCAGGAGAGAAATGGAGCCACAGGAAGAAAAGAACCCAAGAAGCCTGAATTCTGACAAAAGTTGGCAGCTATCTTCCTCCAACACTTGGCAATGGACTTTGGTGAGGGAAGAAACTTATGCTTTATGGCCTGGTAAGTGTGGACTTCTTCCCCAAATAAATATCCTTTATAAAAACCAACTGATTTCTGGTATTTTTCATCAGCACTCCTTTGGCTGACTAATACAGGCAGTGTCTAGCAAATGAGGACAGACCAGTACAACATGCCCTTGAAACTGATGCTTGTACTTATGAACATTATTCTCCCAAAATTGAAACTTAGCCTAGTAACATATATTCCTAAGATTTACCTTTGGAAAGCCTCAGTGTTGCTCAAATGTGTCATCTCTTAAAGCAAACTCAGCATATAAACTCAATACCTTCCCCTCATTGGGGAAAGGGATCCCTAGGGACAAGCCTCCTTGGTACAGAGGGATTATTACCAAGCACCAACCAGCAGTTCATTTGGAAAAAGACCATGACCAAAATGGGTAATATTAAATACAAATGAGTTTTTATGACTAAGAGATTTCAAAATGAGTCAGGAGGTCACTCCAGATGTTATGCTTATTTACATTTCAGGACATTCTCACTGACTGCCACAGGAAGCAATACTTTAAGCAGCAGTGATCCTGAAGGCTCTAGACCATCTAGACCTTATAGGCAGGGGCAGAAAACCCCAGGAATTGGTCATCCTATCACTGTACCTTGGAATATAAGACAACCTATCCCCCAAATGTACCAGAGTTAGATTTATTTTTACTTTTTATTCACATGGTTCTTCTGCCTCTTTTATTTGAACCAATAATTTTCACTATTCCCATTAAATTTATATCACACAGTTTTTAATAGTCTGACTGTTCACATGCCAGTTGAGCCCTGAATCTCAGCAGAGTTGCAGCGAACACCTAATCTCCAGTTGATTGGACCTGCTTAGGATAACTAAGAAAAGGGTGATGGTGGACAATACCCATCACAAGAAGCAGAGAGTATATGCAACTGAAATCAAGACAGTTCCATCCATCTACCCCTTTGGATCTAAGCCTCCTCTCAATTGGAAACAGAGTAGGCATCATCATCCCAAAATCCTCAGGATTGAGAAATGAAGAAACATAAGGAAGAATGTAGCTATGGACTAAAGCAGACTTCTATTGCAGTAATGGAAAAATGTATAACATTGATATAAAGACAGTGGTCACCAGAAGTACTGAGGGGATGGAGAGGGAAGAACAGGTGTAACATGGGTCATTTTTATGACATTGGAATTGTTCTACATGACATTGCATTGATGGATACAGACGAGTTTAGTTTACATTTTGTCAAAATCTATAAAATTGTGTGGTGCAAAGTGTAAATCATAATGTAAACTCTAGACTATGGTTAGCAGCAATGCTTCAAATATGTGTTCATCAATTGTAAAAAATGTACCACACTAATGAAAGATGTTGATAAAGGGGGAGAATTTGGTATTTAGTGGGAGTAGGGTGTGATGGAGTTCCCTATATTTTTGAAGTAAATTTTATGTAACCCACAACTTCTTTCAAAAAATTTAAAAAATATATAAAAATGATAATATGGAAATATGGGATTTATTTTTTTCATATGTATACATGATCAAACATTGTTTTCACTTTCTTCATTAACAAGGAGATCTGAGTCCTGTGATTTAATCAATCTGTGTTCATTTATCATATTTCAGAACACTGGAGAAACAACTGAGTTTGTGTTTAGTATTTAATAAGACAAATGTGTCTGGGCAGAATTTTTCAAAGTAATCCTTCAGTAATTTGTTAAGATTCCTTTTGTCTGTTATTTTATTTTTTTAAGTTGAAATGAAAAGTTCCCTGGAGGCTAGAAGACAGAGGTATAATATATTCAAGGTACTGAAATAGTAAAACATTCAGCCCAAAATTCTTTGTCTGGCCAAACTTTCCTTCAAAAATAAGTGAGATTTATAGCATACACATAGAAATTGAGAGACCTTATCAACAAGTAACATGTTCTACAAGAAATACTAAAGGGAGTTCTGCAGGCTGCAATGAAGACACAGAAAGCAGTGCACTGGTGTAGTGTGAAAAAATAAAGATTATGAGTGAGGATAATGAAGAGGGTAAAAATAGAGACAAAAAAGACATAAAACTTAAAAACCAAAGGTTGAAATAGCTCAAGTATGTACTAACTTTATAGTAATAACACTGAAAGTTAATGGATTAAATTCTCCAATCAATAAACATGGACTGGCAGAATGTATAAGAAAATATGAGACATCTATATGCTGTCTACAAAAGATTCAACTTAGAGCCAAGAATACAAATAGATTGAAAGTGAGAGACTGGATGAATGGATAAACAAACTGTGGTCTATTCACATGATGGAATATTATGCAGCTGTAAGAAGAAATGAAGTCATAAAGCATATGGCAACATGGATGAACCTGGAGGACATTATGTTGAGTGAAGCAAGCCAGACAAAAAAAGACAAATACTGTATGAATGCCTTACTATGAACCAAATATATTGTGTAACATATTCTTTGATTTAAAAAAAAAATTATATGCTTCCATTACATTAAAAAAAAATAGGCACAATGATATGGAAGTTAAACTACATATTCTTATTAAACAATCAGTGGGTCAAGAAGGAAATTGCAAAAGAAATAAACAAAAACCTTGAAATGAATGAAAATGAGAATGCAACATATCAAAATCTATGGGATGCAGTAAAAGCCATGAAGAAAGGGAAGTTTATAGCCAGAAATACCTATCTTAAAATAAAAAAAAAAAAGAGCTAAAATAAAAGACCTAATTGCACACATGGAGGAAATAGAAAAAGAACAGCAAACTAATTCCTAAGAAAGCAGAGAGAAGGAAATAACAAAGATTAGAGCAGAACTAAATGAAATTGAGAATAAAAAAACCACTAGAAAAATTTAACAAAATCTAAAGCTGGTTCATTGAGAAGATTAATTACAATGACATTCCTTTATCTAAACTAACAAAGAAAATAAAGAAAGAAGATACAAATAAATACAATACAAAAGGAGAGAGTGCATTTCAGTACTGATCACACAGAAATAAACAGTGTCATAAGAGGATATTTTGAAATATTATATGTCAACAAGATGGATATCTTAGATGAAATGGACAAATTTCTAGAAACACACAAGCAACCTACATTGATGAAAGAAGAAATTATTGAAATCAACTGAACAATCACAAGTGAGGAGGTTTAATTAGTCATCAAAAATCTCCAATCCAAGAAAAGCCCAGGTCCAGATGGTTTCATGGATGAATTCTACCAATCATTCCAGAAAGAAATAAACCTGCATTAACATTTCTAAAAATTAGAAATGAAGGAACATTACTAACTCATTCTATGTTGGAAACATCACCCTTAAACCAAAGCAACATAAAGGCACCACAAGAAAAGAAAACTACAGACCACTCTAATGAGTTTAGATGTTAAAATCAGCAAAATACCTGCTAATCACATTCAACAGCACATAAAATGAGTTATACACCTTGATCAAGTGGGGTTTTATCCCTATTCTGCAAGGATGGTTCAATGTAAGGAAATCATTCAATAAAATAAATCACATTAACAAATCAAAAGAAAAAATTAAATATGATCTCTATTGATGCAGAAAAGGCATTTTTCAAAATACATCATCCTTTCTTGATAAAAAACACTTCAAAAGATAGGAATAGATGGAAACTTCCTCACCATAATAAAGGGTAAATATGAAAAACCCACAACTAATATCATAATAAATGGTGAAATGCTAAAGGCTTTCCCTCTAAGATTTGAAACAAGACAAGATCCCTGTATTAGTCAGCCAAAGGGTTACTAATGTGAAATTCCAAAAATGGGTTGGTCTTTATAAAGGGTATTTATTTGGGATAGAAGTCCACAGATACCAGGCCATAAAGTGTTAAGTTTCTTCTCTCACCAAAGTTCATTGCCATGTGTTGGAGCAAGACAGCTGCTGATGTTTGCCAGGTTCAGGATTCTTGTATTCCTGTCTTCCTAGGGCTGTGTTTCTCTCTGGGCTTAGATCTTCTGGTTCCTCCACCAGGTCAGCTGCAGACTACCAGGTGAATGGCTCATTTCTCTTCTTCTGGGGCCTTTTCTCCAGCATCAAAACTGCTTCTCAAAACCTGCTCCAACTCTGTTCTTGCCATGCCTTTTATATTTGATTCCCCACCCCCAAGGGGTGGGGCTCAACACCCTACAGACATGGCCCAGTCAATGCCTTAATCATAATTTAATCATGCCCAGATTAACAGTTCAGTTTACAAGCATGATCCAATTATATTTTTGGAATTAATAATTACATCAAACTGCCCAACTGTAACACTCCACCCTCTGAATTCCAAAAATACATTACAATATTCAAAAAACCTTAAATCAGTAACAATTCAAGTACAAAATCATATCATAGGCAGTTTAAAGAAATACAATTTGTCTTCAGGCAAAATCCCGTTTGCTATAGAACTCTGAAACTTACAAAAGCATTTAACTACTTCCAATACACAAACGGAAACATAAAGGATAAACATTTTCAATATCATAAGGAGAAATTGGGGTGTTAAACATGAGTCATGGATCCTCTATAGTTCAGTAAACCTGCAGGGCATCCTCCATTTGATTTTAAAGTCTGAGAGTCATTCTTAAGATGATGGTTTCTTCTCCTTGGGGTCACATGGGAACCCACCCTTTCCACAGGCTTGCCCAATGGCCATTTTCTTGGTTCCACCCTCATCAAGTCTCTGGGTGTCAACCAAGCTCCAGCCCTTACCCTCCAAGAGTGTTGGGATGATTGCCACACCTTACCCAATCTTTGGATTAGAGTCTTAGCCCCCCTAGTACAGTGAGGTGAAGACAACATTCCCCCTAACCTTTGGCATACAGGTTCAACCCTCTCAGAGCAATGGGTTGACCACCTGGCCTTCTCTAATCCATGGGGGACAGGTACACCCTTCTCAGGCCTATGGGGTGTTGACCTTAATCACCCTAATCTTTGACAAATGTGCTCCATTACCATGGAAATATCAGTTGCATTTCCATACACTAATAATGAGCAATCTGAGGAGGAAATTGAGAAAAAATTCCATTTCCAATAACAACTAAAGGAAGAAACATCTAGGAATAAGCATAGCTAAAGATGTAAAGGACTTATACAAAGAAAACTTCACAACATTGTTGAAGGAAATCAGTGATGAACTAAATAAATAGAGTATTTCATGTTCATGGATTAGAAGACTAAACATCATTAAGATGTCTCTCTTACCTAAATTTATTTACAGATTTAATGCAATCCCAATAAAAGTTACAACAGTACTTTTTTACCTAATTGGAAAAGGTAATTATGAAATTTATTTGGAAGGGCAAGGGCCCTGGAATAGCCAAAAACATATTGAAAAAGGAAAATGAAATTGGAGAAATCATACTACCTGACTTTAAAGCACACTACAAAGCAATAGAGGTCAAAACTGCATGGCATTGGCACAAGTGTAGACATACTGAGCAATGGAAATGAATTGAGAGTTCTGATATTGAACTTCACATAAACAGTCAACTGATATTTGACAAAGCCACCAAGCCCACTAAAATGTGACAGAATGGCCTCTTCAAGAAGTGGTGCTGGCAGAACTGGATATCCAAGTCCAAAAGAATGAGAAAGGATCACCATCTAATGCCTTATACAAAAATTAATTCAAGATGGATCAAAGACCTAAATATAAGGGCCAATGCTATAAAACTCCTAGAAGAGAAGGTAGGCAAGTATCTATGGGATCTTGTATTAGGAAAAGAATTCATAAACTTTACATCCAAAGTGAGGAATGAAAGGAAAAATAGATAAATGGGACCTCTGCAAAATTAAAAACTTTTGAACTTCAAAGCAGTTTTTCAAGAAAGTGAAAAGGCAGCCTACTCAATGGGATTAAATATTTAAACCACTTATCCAACACAGGCTTAATATCCAGCATATATAAAGAAATCCTACATCTCAAAAATAAAATACAAACAACCTATTTTTAAAATGATAAGAGATTTAATTAGACTCTTTGAAAAAGAGAGAATACAAATAACTAAATAGCACATGAAAAGATTCTTAGCATCCCTAACTATTAGGGTATTAGAAATCAAAACTACTCTAAGATATATTACACCTATTAGACTGATGGCTACTAAAAAAAAAAAAAAAAACAAAAAAAAAAAACAGAACTACAAGTGTTGGAGAGGATAGGGAGCTAACGGTACACTTATTCACTGCTGGTGGGAATGTAGAACGGTGTAACCATTGTGGAAGAGGGTTTGGCAGTTCCTCAAGAAGATAACTATGGACTTGCCATATGATCCAGGAATCTTACAGCTGAGTACAAATACGGAAGAGTTGAAACAGGGACATGAATAGATTATTTGCACACACATGCTCATAGTGGCATTATTCACTCTTCCCAGAAGTTAGAAGCAACCCACGTGTCCAGAAATAGATGAACAGATAAGCAAAATGTGGTACATACACAAAATAGAATATTACTCAGTTGTAAGAAGTAAAGAAGTATTGAAACATGTGACAACATGGCTGAATCTTGAAGACCTTATGTTGAGTGAAGTAAGCCTGTCACTAAAGGGCAAATATTGAATGACCTCACTGATATGAACTAAGCATATTGAGCAGAATCACAGAGATAGAGTCTGGAAGATAGGTTATCAGGAGACAGAAAGGTAGTAGAATGTGGGGAGACAATGTTCAATATGGACAAAAGCCATAATAAGGTGGAAGGCAGGGGTTTGACAGTGGGTGGCTGTGATGGTGGTGCAGGGATGTAAGTGAGGTTGATGCAGCTGGATTGTGAAGGTGAGGAGGGTAGTGGTTTGGCTTAGTCTGTGCATGGAAGAGGGGGAGGGCTGGAGGAAGAACCAGGTGAACTCTGGGGATTTGTCGATCTGTGCTTGAAACTACAATGGTGAGAATGTTTTTTTGGCCAATATGACAAGGAAGTATCACTAGTGCAGGGCAAGAGTGATGGGGTATATGTGGGATAAGGTGCACCTAGGACATAATTCTATGGAATATGAATGTATTCATCTTTTCTTATGGTGTCATCTCAGTAAGTGGAGATCCACACAATAAACAAGAAAACATTAAAGTCCTGTCCTGGAGAGTCCTGCTACATTCTCAAATAGAGGGACAAGAATCTTTCAAGGATATAGGCAGTGCATAATAAAAGAAAGCAAATTATAATGTCACATCCTCAATATTAATGTGTGTAATTATGAACCTCATTCTTCCAAAATTGAAAATTAATAGTTACCATAGGTCCTGAGGGGAAGTGACAGAAAGAATGAGTGTAATATAAAGTATTTTGAGGGCATTGGAATTGTTCTCCATGATTTCATATCGACAGATACAGACCATTATACATTTTGTCATAACATGTAAGTGTATAGTGCAAATTGTAAACTATAAAGTAAACCATTGACTATCGTTAGGAGCAATGCTTTGATATTTGTTCATCAATTGTAACAAATGTACCATACTCATATAGGAAATTTTTGGTATGTGAAGATGTGGAGAAGGTAGAAGGTGGGGTGTATGGGAATCCCTTATATATCTATGTGACTTTCCTGTAACCTAAAACTTTTTGGAAAATAAAGTGAAAAAAATAAGACACGGGGACCACAGAAAAGAAATTGTCAATATACTTAAAAGGTAACAGTTCTTAAGTTAATGAAAGGCATAATGTAAAATAAAATTAACTAGTTTATTTTTAATTTCATTATTTTTGGCTTTGTTTTGGGACAGGTTTATTGTTGCAGAAATGGTGCAGCTGTGGCATGGGAGGATTACTTGTGTGGTATGTCAATTGTGGGTGTATCTGTGAAGATATGTACCTGCGCCTTACCTCAATGGAATATGAATGTATTCATATGCTACTCGAGTGATGTCTCCATGAGCAGGGACCCACAGAATAACCAAAGGAACATTGGATTTTCATCCTAGGAAGTCCTGCTACATTTTCTAATAGAGTGGCAAGAATCTCTAGAGTACATGGACAGTGCCTAGTGAAAGAGGACAGATCAATATGCTGGGCCCTTGATATTGATGTGTGTACTTATGAACCTTCTTCTTGTAAATTTGAAACTTTGCTTAGTAATATATATTGCCTAAGTTACTTCCTGAAAGCCTCATAGTTGCTCAAATGTGGCCTCTCTCTAAGCCAAAGTCAGCATATAAACTCATTTCTTTCCCCTAGGTGTGGGACATGACTTCCAGAGATGAGGTTCCCTGGCACCAAGAGATTATTACAAATACCATCTAGCAATGCCTTTGGAAAAAGACCTACATCAAAATGGGAAAGATTAAATACAAATAAATTTTTATGGCTAAGATGCTTCAAAGTGAGTTGGGAGATCCTTCCAGAGGTTATGTGTATGCATGGCTCAGGAGGATAACAGTGACTGCCACAGTAAACAATGCCTCAAGCAGGGGTGCTCCTGAGGGCTCTAGAGACATCTAGAAACTATAGTCAGGGCAGACAACCTCAAGAAATGGCACCTTGGAATATATCTGGAGGTATATGATAACCTATCTCCCCAAAGTATTAGAATTAGAATCATTTATATATTTCCTACAAATGGTTCTTCTGCCCCTTTTACTTGAACCTATACTTAGCAGTATACCCATTAAATGTATGTCCCAGAGAATTAATCTTCTGGCTGTTCATATGTCAGTTGAGCCCTGAATCTCACCAGAGTTTCAACACCTACTCTTTAGTTCATCAGACTAACCCAGAAATACCAACAAAAGGATGATGATAGACAACACTCATCACCCAAAACAAAGAATGTCTACAGGTGCAAGTAAGACACATCCATCCTTCTGCTCCATGGTATCTAAGCACCCTCTCAAACAAAAGCAGAGTGGTCATGACCATCCTAAAATCAAGATTGAGGAATGAACAAACACAAGAGGGATTAAAACTGTGGACCAAAGTATGCTTTTTATTATTCTAGTAATTGAAGTATGTATATGAGCGATATAAAGACAGTGGTCACCAGAGGTTCTGTGGGTGAAAGAGGGGAAAATGATGTAGCAGTGGGTATTCTGGAACATAAGAATTGTTTTGCATGATATTGCAATGATGGATACAAACCATTATACATTTTGCCAAAACCTATAAAATTGTGTGGTGCAAAGTGTAAACCATAATGTAAACTAAAGCCCATGCTTAGTAGCAATGCTTCTATATGTGTTCACCAATTGTAACAAATATACTTCACTAATAAAAGATGTTGTTAATGGGGAAATTGTGGGAGTGGGAAGGGTGGGGCATATGGGAATACCCTATATTTTTTATGCAACATTCATGTAATGTAAAGCTCCCTTAAAAATAAAGAAAAAATACAAGGAAATATTACCTCACAGCATACAGAATGACCATTATTTAAAGAACAGCAAACTTTAAATGCTGGAGAGGATGTAAAAGAATAATTATGATCCATCACTGTTGTTGATACTGGAAAATGGAACATCCACTGTAGAAGAGGATCTGGCAATTCTTCTGGAAAGTAAGTAAAAAATTCCATGTGATCCAATTAGTGCCTTTACTAGGAATCTATTCAAAAGAACTGAAAGCAAGGGCATGAAAAGATATTTGCACACTGTTATTCATAGCAGCATTATTCACAATTGCTAAAAGTGGGAAACAACTTAAGTGTCCATCAACTGATTAATTGATAAACAAGATGTGGTATATTCATAGGATTAAATATTACACAGGTGTAAGAATAAGTCATTTGGGGAAGCACAGGAGAAAATGGAAGAACCTTGAAGATATTATGCTGAGTGAAATAAGCCAGACACAAAAGGACGAATATTGTCTGGTCTCACTGATATGAACTAAATACAATAAGTAGACTTATGGAGATGCACCATGAAGTGTAGGTTAGTGGGAAATGGAATGTGTGATAAGGTAGAGAAGATGCTTGATGCATGTATAATATTTAGTAAGGAATGGAAGTGGGATTTGTTCTCTTCCAGATTCTACATTTGTGGCTGGAGATAACAGAGGGGAGCAAATGTCAAACTTCACTTTAAACAACAATGCACTGATTCTCTTCATACAGTGCCTGCCCCCAAACTTTCAGTCCCATAATGAACTTCAGAAAAATGGGGATAATCCTTTTTATTAACACATGGGGAAATGAGGCTCTGAGAGAAAGGTCTGTATGGATGTCCACACAGAAATTCAGCAATTTGATCTTTTTCCTCTCGTACCCGTACATAGCCTAAACCCAGATTCAATGTAAAATAGGAGAACCAGTCCCCTTTCTTTGCCCCAAGGGAATTTAGGCCCTAATTTCTGCTGGAAAAATAATATGGAGAACTTGAGTCTATGGAGTAAGATATTCCATCCATTCATGTTTACACTAAACCATACCCAGTGTAGGAGAATATCAGTGGCACAAATCACTGATTTTATAGATGTTCCTCCTGGGATTTGTTTGGCCATAAAAATAGTTCCCATTCTGGCACTTAGACTCCTCATAACTAATGGGAAGTATTTGTCTCCAAATGCTATGAGATTCCCACCATTATGATATAAATATGTATACAAGAACTATCAGAGAACATTTTTCATAATGGGTTCAAAGTTAAAATCTAAATTCTCATGAAAAGACAAATGTATAGACAATCTGTGGTATGCCTTAAAATTGAATACCAGACAGGAATAAGAGTGAACTCCTGAATAAACAAAATCCTTATGTTGGGTGAATAAGCCTTACCCAAAGAAGTACATGTGGTATGATTCTGTAAATATGAAGTTCCAGAAGAGGCATAATTCCTCCATTGTTGTGAACTATTAGAAACTGTCACACAATTTTATAGGTTTTGACAAAATGAATAATGGCCTGTATCTGTAAACACAATGTCATGCAGGACAATTCCAATGTCCAAAAAATGCCCCATGTTACATATATTTTCCCTCTCCCTCCTCTCAGAATCTCTGGTGGTCACTGCCTTTATATCACTGATTAAAAATTCTACCTTGTCTAGATTAATAGTATCTATTTAGTCTATAGTTTCATCACCCCATGTTTGTTCATTACTCAGTCTTGAGGTTTTGGGGATGTTGATGCCCTCTCTGTTTCTGATTGAGAGGGCACTTAGATCCCATGGGTCAGATGGATGGAACTGTCTTGCTTACAGTTGTGGTTAATCTGTTTTTTGTGATAGGCATTGTCTACCACCATCCTTTTGTTACTTTTCTGGGGTGAGAGTAAATGTGGCAATTCTGCTGAGATTTAGGGCTCAACTGGCATATGAACAGACCAACGATTTAAGTGTCTGGGAAATATATTTATTGGGCATAGTGCTAAATATAGACTCAAATAAAAGGTGCAGAAGAGCCATGTATAGGGAAATTATGAGTCTAACTCTGTTATATTGGGAAGCATATATTCCATGTAAGGTCCACTGACAGGGTGCTGAACTCCTGTGATTATATGCCCTTCCTATCAAGTCTAGATGTCTCTAGAGCCCTCAGGAGACCCATTGTTTGAGGCACTGTTTACTTTGGCCTTCAATGAAATCCTGCTGAGACATGCATAAGAATAATTTCTGAAATGACCTCGTGACTCACTTTGAAATTGCTTAGACATAAAAACTCATTTGTATTTAATATTTCCCCCTTTTAGTCAAGGTCTTTTACCAAATGAAGTGCTAGTTGGCATGGGGTAATGATCCCTCAGGGCCAAGGAAACTCAACCCCAGGAGACATGTCCCATGCCAGGGGGAAGGTAGTGCATTTATATGTTGAGTTTGGGTTAGAAAGTCCACATTTGAGCAAGAAGGAGGCTTTCAGTAGGTATCTCTTAGGCAATACATAATACTAGAGGTAGAAAAGGCTTAACTCTTTCATAAAAATAATGGAGGAAGAAAGAAAGCTATTTGAGAGAGCTGCTTTAGGGATCTGCAGACCTGGAGAGTGCTGCACATCATCCAGTAGGGAAAAGGACAGAGAGACAAAAAAGACAAATGAAAACAGCAACTAGCCGTGTGTCTGGGAATGGCACATATATTTCACCCTCATGATGAATAGCTTCTAGCTTTTTTTTAATGGCTAAAAAATAAATTCATGTGTTACAGTATGTGATAAAATTTAAATTTAAACATAACTTTAATGTTTCCACCCCTATCCCATCAGGTCTCAGCTTAATGTCCAAAGGGTAGAGAAGGTGGATGTGTTTGGGGACCAGGAGACCTGAGTCTGTGACTTAAATACAGGGGAGGCTGTGACCAGAGAAATCTGTTGAGAGGTAAAAGAAGGAGATTCCAACAGAAGGAATAAGCCTATGGAGCATCATCTGGCTCCCAGACTCCTGGGTTCAGGTCAGGTACTGGGCCTGTGCTTTTTATCATTGTCTCTGTCTACAGAACTGGCCAATACATGATTGGGCTCTCAGTGCATCACAATGGGATCTCTCTGATGTCATTTTGGCCCACCTATGTGAGCACTCTGCTTGACTCACTCCACAGGGACCTCACAGGCCCAGAATCCTCCCCTCCTCCCCCCCCACTTCCTCAACCCCTGTCAGATATCAATACTTTATCAGTGAATTTATGGGCATCAGAGAGGGTAAAACATTCAGGATCATACCATCAGCTAGAAACAGCGAAGGCCTGCAACTCAGTGTCTCCAGGTCAGGGTGCAAAGAGCAACTGGGTTTGCAGAGGCCCTACTCTGCTGATTAGGCACAGGGAGCTTGTGGGCCCCAACTTATTACCCACCCCTCAGAAGCCCTTCCCTGTGCAGACTGTGGGGATTTACATGCTTAGAGTAAACAATCCTCAAAAAACTTCTTTTTACATATTATACATAAGGGTGATAAATGTTTCTTCCACTTTGTCCTATTTAGTACCCAAATGCAGTGGGTATTTTCTGCTTTTGACCATTATTTTGACACCAAGTAACATTTTTTTTAAAACTTTTTAAAAATTTAAGTTTATCATTCATGCATGAACATCCATAAACATAAGTGTATAATATAAATGGTGAACTTACAAATCAAGCATGCATATCATCATACAGGGTTCTCATACATTAACCCACCAACAACAACTTGCAATTTTTGAAACAATTGTTACAAACTATGAAAGAGCATCATCAAAACATTACTAATAACAATAGCCAATTTCTTACATTTGGCATATTGTTCCCCCAGCCCACCCAGTAAATGACACCCTGTATTAGTACTATATACTTGTTATAGTTCATGAGAGAATGTTCTAATATTTCTGTTAACCACAGTTCTTGTTCCACCACAGGATTCATTATGTTATACAGTCCCATGCTTTGTACAATCCGTTTAGTATGTACACACAGTGGCTCTCATATTCACCACAGAGTTGTGCTGTCATTGCCTCAGTCAATTTTAGAATGTTTTCATTACTCCAAAAGGAAAAATCCTATACCCTCATATCATATATTTATTTTTTAAATTCAGGGTGATGTTTATTCCAAGAAAAATAGGGGGTGATCATTTTTTGTGTGTGTTCCACACAGAAATTTCACTGGGTGTTCAGTGTAAAAAAAAAGGTGGCATCAAGTTGCTTTGGATCTGAACTGCCTGAGTTGTGGTTTACCCTCGTCACTGGCCATCATTATCTTTTGTTGGTATGTGTCTTAAGCTAACTTTGCCCCTTTATCACATACATAAAGAAGAGGAAGATGGAAGCTGATTCAGAGGCTCCTGTGTGGAAAGTGCAGGAACAAAGTCCAGATCACAGAGTATTACCAGTGCTGTTACCACTTTTAGCTCAATTTTTAAAACAACTTGAGCTGGCCTTTTGTTTTACAACTCCATTTTTGTGATAGTTTTTAACAGTGGCCCTAATGATAAAAATTGTCATTGTATTAGTCTGCCAAAGTGGTGAAGATGCAAAGTATCAAAAATGTGTTGGCTTTTATAAAGTGTATTTATTTGGGATAAAAGTTTACAATTCCAAGGCCATGGAAAATCTAACTCAAGGCAACATAAAAGGTGCTTTCTTACTAAAGTCAAGTGCCATGTGTTCAAGCAAGTTGGGTGATCTCTGCCTGGTATCTACTCTGCTCTGGCCTACTTCATCTTCTTGAGCTCTGTAGATCCAGTCTTTTGAGACTTCATACATAAGTGACCCTGTAGTTTTCTTTCTCCTGTTGTAAAGTTTTTCTTTCTGGGCCTTCTATATCAGTCTCAGATGTTCTGCTCTCTTCACAGTGTAATCTGTCAGGTGAATGACTCATCTTTCCCTGGTGCCTCAGGGAAAGGCTTCTCCTTTCTGTCACGTGGCAGGATAAAAAATTACAGAGGCTTCTCTTTCTGGGTGTCTTTGTCAGTGTCATTTATAACAGATCCAGCAAGTGGGTAAGGACTCAAACTGAGTCATGCCTTAACTGACATAGTCAAATCAAAAAGGCCAAAAAGCAATCTTAACAGGTAATCTAATAAAAGGAAACACAATTGAATTTACCATAATCACACCCAGAGGAATAGATTAGTTTACAAACATGTCTCCTTTTGGGATTCATAAAACTGTCACAGTCATATTGCAGAGTTGTCTTGTAGAGCCTGTTGGACCCATATAGAGTTTGAGGGGACAAAACATTCTTCTGTAAGGCCTTGGGCCTTATCTCTCCAGACTTGCATTGTGACTATGAACTCTAAGATATCCTCACAGATTAGTGTACTTTATCTTGGCCAACCCTAAGGAAGGTAAAAAGGAAAATGCCTGCCTCCTTGTCTATAATTCTCAAATAGTTTCCTGTTGTTTTCTGGGTTAGGAGACATGAAGGACTGTTGATGTTCTTCAATACTCTGCAGTTCAAAACTTATAGCCAAGTGATAGGGTAGTAGAAAAAGTTTTGATAGAAGTCTGAGGCTCTCTCACTAGCTCTAATGTTATAGGAGTTTCTAGCTTTAATAATATCTGTTTTTTTAATGTAATGATTAAAGTCTAGTAATGTATTTTGGGACAAAGGCAAGAGATTACATTTCTTGTGGACAATCTTGCTCCTGGTGTCCAAGAAACTATCAGAGCACTGCTAGAGACTATTCTGGGAATCTGCATTAAGTTTCCTTGATCACCTCCCATTCAAGCTCAGCAACTTCTTGGGAAAATCAAATCCAGTATATTAACCAAGTGTTTCCAGGTCTCTGCAGGTAAATAATCTGTGTGTGAAATGGCTACTGGAAGGGATAGGTGGATGCATCTACATCAGAAGCTGTGTTACTGTTCTAGGTCACATGGACACTTTCCTCCCCATGTGCATTCACCTCCTATTGAGGGGGAGGGCATTCTCTTCTGTGAAAGTGGGAGCACATAAGGACTTCCACCCTGTATGGAAGTTGAAAAATTTCAGGAAATCAATGCTGTTGGAATTTCAGGAAAAAGGCCATGGTAGTTATTTATTTGGGGGATTTCCTTCCCATTCAAGCCTGTGTTAATTCATGGTATTAGATTTCAACACACACTCATAAATCACAAAAGCTTATCCATCATCTGTTTTAAAATAATAAATTATGAAGGGCAGAAAAAGGAATACAAGACAATCAGAGATGTAGGAAATCATGACCCATCAAAAGGAAGAGGATAAAAATCCAGAAAACATCAATGAAAAAGACAAGAATCTGGGCAAATCAAATGAAGCCTTTTTAAAAATGGTCAAGGAAATAAAGGAAAATAAAGAGAAAGAACTCAAATCTATCAGGAAAACAGTTAATGGACAGTATGAGAATTTTAGTAAATATTGTGAGAGATATTTTGTCACCTTGGCCATATATTGATTATAAGTGAGTGGCTACATCTAGGTTACATCCAAGAGCAGGGGATTACATAAGGATATGTAATCCAAGGTGGGGGTCCTTGAAAGATATCACATGTTCTCTTCCTTACTTGTGGTAACCCTTCCATTTATTTTTCTAGGGGAGAGCACGAATGCAGTCCTGCACTACCACAAATTATGCAGTTGAGTTTCTCACATATTGGTAAATCGCAGGTATCAGCACATCCAGAGTGCAAAGGATAATCCTCACCTTGGAAAAACCACCTTCATGATCATGATACATCCCTTACCAGGTAAGTATAAACCCTTCAATTTTAAGTTCATGCATTATATACAGGTGACTTCTGAACTTTTATAATTTTTTTTTTTTAGTATTCACCTGATAAAGTCCCCAGAAGGAGGTGCTAGAATGTACCCATGGTTCATCTGGGGAGACTCGGGAAACCCAAGAGGCACAATTACTTGACCTGGCTCACAGAAAATGTACAAGTAGAGTTGGGTCTTTAATCCACTTCTTTCTCAATCATGGGGTCCTAAATTTCCCAGGCCTTCATGTGAGACTGTTGTGAAGAATGCGTTTGTGTAAATATAGACTCAAGTAGATGACATGGGAAAGGAGGATGAAGAATCAGCAGCCCAAGGGGACTTAGGACATGTTTTGTCTAAAGAAAGGGCACAGGTAAAGGGACCCTAAGAAGTGACATCAATTCCTTGGAGATACAGCAAAACAGAATTTGGCATCTTGGTAGCTGGAAAACCATATTATACAGATAAACCTCATGAGGTTACTGTGAACATTTAGGGGTAAAGCATGGTGTATTGAGTAGCAGACTCACAGATCTTGGAAAGTTCTCTCCTGGTTCCTGACTTTGGGATAAGGATTGCTAGGTTTTCTGTGGTTTTTACTGTTTATTATTTTCCTCTCTTCATTAAAGAGGTGCTCTGACTCCCACCTCACTGACCTTGTGGCCACAGGGATACTTATTTTCCCATGTGTAAAGGAGGTTTGAGATTCCATTTATGAGATCAGTGTCCTTGGAGTAGCTAGAAAAGGGTTACAGGGAGGTGGCTGTTTTATTCCAGGCCCCTTCAGTCTCCAGCAAGTGGCATGTATCATTGCTTACTGGGCTTTGAGAGACAAGTGACTGAATTTACTGGTATGGAGGACTTGAGGGGAAGGTCAAATAATTTCTGTATAATAGGAAAATAAAACTTTATCAATTGGCAAGGGGTAATATGTATTTGTTGTTAATCACAAACATTAGACCTAAATATTACATTAAATTCCCATTTTTGTTATACCCCAGATGTTGTGTTTTTTTTTTTTCTTTCTTTTATTTCCTGCCTCAATTAAAATGAGATGCAGTCTGTCTCAGTAGTCATTGAAATAAGAAATCTTACAGGGTCACTAATATATTTTATGTGGAAGAAGTTTGAAGGGTCAAAGTACTGGCTTACTAAAGTAAACATGTAAGTTATCTTTTCACAGAGTAGACATGCATTTCAGGATCATTCAACTGGGAAAAGATGTGCAACATCCCATCAGCTCTCCTGTGACTTAGGGTTGAAGGTATTTTCACAGGACATTGCAACAACCTTTAAAATGCGGGTGTCTTTATTATATTTACAAGGACCCATTCTTGACCTAGCACAGTTGCTTCTTTTCCCCAAATTTAGACAAAGAGGAATTAATTTCTACTTCTCATGCTGAGGGTTCTTTTGACTACCAATTAGGTACTTGTAGTTTTCCAGATGAAACTATGGAATTCCATAAGCACTAAGGCGGGGAAAATTATAAAAACTTCAATACTGGCCAAGTTGGAGACTGAAACTCTGTGATTCTGAAGTCCATTTACTTGGATGATCACTTTACAGATTCAGTCATGATTCTACCAATGTATCCTGAGAAATTATCTGGTAACTGAGCCAATCTTAAGTGTTTAGATCATCATACCTTGGGTACACCTATGAAGGTGAGAGCCAGATCAATTGTGAAGTGATTCTTAATTGCCAATTTTGGGTGCTTCTTAGTTATTCCCCTCTTTCCTGATGGCTCCAAATGTCACCCAGACACTCAGCAGGGCTCAACTCTGCCAGGTTGACCTTTTTAGGACAGCCAACAGGTTGAATATGAACCCTGGCTCAAAAAACCCAGGCCCTTTTTGGCATGGCAAAGCTGTCCTGGGATGTGTTTTGCTAATTGAAGCACAGGTATGGCTGTGCTTTTCTTTCAAAGACAAATGCCAGATTGCAAGACTAGTCCTTGGCCTGGAAGAATGCACTGGTGTCCAAGAAATTTCATCCACATGACCAGGGAGTTCCTGAGAACAGAGAAATTGTGTGAAAAGACTTTATAGACTAGTTGATTTACTATAAGAAAATTATATTATTAAGAATTGTGAATTCCTAAGCTTTCTTATCAATAGTCTCTGCTGTTTCAGTGTAGAAATGTGAATGATTAACTTGTCCTTTGGAATGTTGTAATGCTGCTATGCAGGCAACTCTGCTACCTATTAAATAAAAAGAAATGTTTAGAAGGAGCAAGTCACCAGATGTAGTAGTTGCACGTATCCCCTGTAAAGTTAACATCAAATTAAAGCTGATGTTTATTGTAACCTTTATGTTCCTGTTTAGTGTACCAAACAGAATAGAACAAATATCTGTGGAAGGATGACCACTCTCCCACTGAATGGATTTGGTTACTTTCATTGAGGTCATTCCTCATGTGTTGCAAGTCTCATTGTAGATTTGAGGCTTAGAACCATTTAAAAGAGGATAGTCCCCAAGCTTCTACTTGAAGTTTCACCCAGGAGAGAAACCTCTGCCTGGGAACATTTTTCCTATCGGGACTCTGGCTGGCTGTCAAAAGGCACTTCCAAGCCTCATGAGAGACCAGATGCTGCTTTTCCCTGATTTGGTGAGTTGTTGTATATATTTTCATTCTTTCCTATGTCTTGAATTGGTCATTTTCTTTAATGATTGCTCAAATGTTATAATCATTTGATATGACCACAAACTCATTTGTTTAAATAAAGTTGCCTTTGTGAAGCATTTAGAGTTTTTGTCTCTTACTTAGCAAAACACTAGTGCATGATATTATGGTAGAGGATGGATATATTATTGCATCTTAGGGTTATCGTTGGCTGAGATGGTAATGAGTCGCCCAGCAGATACCCATATTTATGGGGATACTTCATCTAACTTAGTCTTTGACAAAACTCTCCCTTTATTCCTGAGACTACTTGACCAAATAAGAAATCACAGATGTCCAAGGCAGTCATGTGCTGGCCCGTGGCTCCACCTGTTCCTGGAGAGTTGAAGGTCCCCCTGTTCAGTCTCTGCCAAGTAGTACACCAGGATCCCAGCTGAACCTGATTCCTGATGAGAAGGGGTTATGTGGGTTCATGGCAAAAAGCAGGGGCTTGGAAAGTGACTGTTGGACCACAAGAAGGGAAACAACTGGACTGACATCTCCTAGAGCTCCAATATCTGCTGGTCTGAGGTCTCTATCTAAGGGCAGTGGACAATGTAGTCATTTTAGCCTGGCTTCTACAAAAGATTCAGTGCTTTCTTTTTTAAAGAATTCCATTCTGATAGCACACTTTCTGACTAGTTCTGAACTAATTAGTCAGTGAAGTCATGGGTGAACTTATAAGACTTTTCAAACATCCCTTCCTAACTGTTTAAAAATGCACAGATATCCATGAACCTCCATGAGGCCTGGAGGCCTTTCCTGCCTGTCCATTTTTAACTGATGGCTTCTGTGTCTTCCTGTCACGTGTTCTTGTTCCCAATCCTGAAAGGCTCACTTGTTCCCTGAAGAGTTGCATGATCTGCATTTGTGTTAAATCAACCTGAAAACTGAAGACTCCCTAGAGGAGGGTCAGCTCCTTCTTAGCTTCTGTACCCACTGAGGACCTGACCAGCACGGCATAGTTCTGAAAGGGTTTGGAACATCCCAATTAGGCTGAGTGAATCCTTGGATGCCTTCTTTATTCATATGTACCTTTCTATAGAGGACAAAAGCAAAGGAGGAAACAAATCCCTATACCTATCTAAAAAGTCACAAAACCATTTATACATTTTAATGAGACATACCTTGAAACTCTGTTAAAAATATCTTCTCAAGTACTCCTGTATCTTTCTCCAGGTTAGTCCATATGTTACATCAAAAATCAGATCTTGATAAATTAAAAAAGAATGAAGCTATACAAAGCAATTTTCTGATCATAATGAAATGAAGCTGGAAATAAGTAATAGAAAATGGGAAAATTTAAAAAAATATAAGGAGATAAAAATCTACTCAAATAATAAGTGGGTCAAAGATAGAATTGCAAGAGAAATCAGTAAATATCTCAATATAAATGAAAACAATAACATAACATATCAAAACATATGGAATACAGTGAAGGCAGTCCTGAGCTTTATAGCCCTTAATGCTATATTAAAAAAGAAGATAAAAGGAATTCCAAGAAGATGGCATCTGAATAGGTAAGCATATCTCACCTCTCTCACAAAAACAACAAAGGAATAGCAAAAAAAGCTGTCCAAGGGACCTGCTTTAGGACTCTGCAGGCCAGGAGAGTGCTGCATAACCCACAAGAGGGTGAGGGACAGATAGGTGAAGAAGGCAAAAGGAAAACTGTGAGTGAGTTACTAACCCCCTGGGCCTGGGATTGGCACCCATGCCCAACTCTCATGGCAATCAACCTGGAGAAAACCTGTGGCATACTGCAGCCAAAAGAGAGTAGAACAGAGGTCTTCCTCCCTGTGAAGAGGTAAAGTGTGTCCGAGGTGTGTCAGAGAATGGTTTCCATTCAGCTAATTTGACCAGAAGCACCCACTTTATTCTTGACTCTGACCAGAAAAGTATCACCTAAACGTGGATGTTGAAAGAGTCACCTCCTTGGAAATATTTGCTGATGAGCATCATCTTCCAGCTGGCCAGGAAACTGCAGGGAAAGAAAAACTTATTATAGGTGTCTCTTGTATAAAATTCCTGAGGAAGGATCTGCACTGCAGTTGTGAGTCCCTGGATCTATTTTGATAACATTAGCTGAGCAAGTTTAAAGACTTAGAATAAGTTGAACCAAAAATCAAAAAGAGCTGTGAAAAAAAACCACTAAGTAAGAGGGAGAAATTGAATATCAAAGTAAATTCACTAACATATTCAGATGCCTAGACATCAGCAAAAATTTCAAGTCAACATAAGAAACAGGAAGATATGGCTCAGCTAAAGGAACAAACCAAAAATCCTGATGAGATCCAGGATTAAAGATGACTAATCAATGATAATCACACAAATATCCTAAATCAATTCAAAGAGTTGAAGCAAAATATGACTAAAGAAATAAAGGATATTAAGAAGACACTTGGTGAACATAAAGAACAATATGATAGCCTGCAATAAAAGTCACACCACTTATAGGATGAAAGACACAATGGATGAAATTAAATATAATCAAGTGTTATAAGAAGTACTTCATTTTTAAAATCGAATTTATTGTTACAATTCTAGAGGCCATAAGTCCAAATTTATCTGGTGTGAGATCAATATTTTAGTCAACAGGAAAACACTCCATGTGGAGACTATAATGGATAATCTATTTTCTTATCTATTCCAGCCTGTAAACTTCATTCTTTAGCATTTTTCAGCTTCTGGTAGATTTCAGCATCCCTCGGCTCTTGATTCTTTCCACCATATTCAAGGCCTACAGTATCTACTCTTACTAGGGATATTCCCAGAATCCTAGGTCATGATTAAATCTCACACATTTTATTTTCTTGTTTATTTTTGTTTAATTTCTGTTAGGGCATAAGACCCGTGAATGTGAGAAGCTTGTATATTTTATCAAATAATCCCCAGAAAATTCTGGTTCTGGGACATTTGAAAGCCTTAATAAATATATGATATTGAAATAAATGACCTGAAGAGGATCCAGTACCTATTATACACTTTCTGCCATTAACCTAGCCCATCCTCATGCAGGTATACTTTCAAGATGGGCCTACTTCTTGTTGCACTGTTTTTCCTCTGAGGCATTTAAATATTATACCATTTATTCTGAACAAAGAGTGAATATTTGGAGGGAAAATAAGCCAAATGAATCAACAAATATTATTAATAATTGAATGAATTAATGAATGATGGTATGTATACCTTATCACTTTTAATGCATTTTGAGGGTGAGAATTACTTCATATCTGTAGTGATGTTCCACCTCCTTATGCCCTGAGATTTCTCTGCATTTTTTGCCACAAATCACTTGGCAACTAATTTTAATTGTAGTGAATATCACATTTCCTAACTAAGAATTGAACGAAGTTTTCATTCCCAGATACCAATTCTATTCCAAGTCTGGCAACATTATTTTCCTTCTCATATTTACACTAATTTACATCCTATATTACTTAAAATAGCAATAATGACATTTAAATGTGAAAATTTATACATCACCAGACATTATTAATGTATTTATTTTTTCATGTTCCATTAATTAATGCTATGAACATACATATTAAGCATATATAATAGTTACATCATTTTGTTTTTTCCATTATTTAGTTAACATTCAATGTTATTTTTAGATTCACCCCAGTCATTATAATTTAGTTTAGTATTGTATAAAAAAATAGAATCTGAATCATATTAGATAAATTACAGCAACAGCTCTTACTTAACATAATTTTGCAAGTATTGATTTGGAGAAAAGTTTCATATTCTTCCTATAATTGTTATAAAATTTTGTATGCAACATAACCAGATCTCTTCACAAGCTTACATTATTATCAGAATTATTTTTCAATAAAAAGTAATTAGGCAATATTCTGAATAGCATGTTACAGCATGTTTTGTTAATGTTTTTCCCCTTTCTGATATTTCTGATGTGAACAGTAGCTGAATATTTATTCACTTTGATTTATGGTTGTCTTTTCTTCAGTATGAAAATATTCATGCTGATGAAGAAATTTGAAATCAGTAAAGACTTTCCTCCATTCATTACAATGAGATATAAGTAAAGTATTTTTCATCCTTGTTTCATTGAATATTTACTTCAACAAGAATAATCTGTTGTTCTTCTAAAGTCTCCTGCTCTTGTTAAAGAGTTTCCTGTCTGATTTTCTCATGTGGGAGTTATTACATACCTGTGTTTCTCTTTTGTGCACTTAGGCTGAAGCTCAGGATAAATGTATATCCTCCAGGTCAATGTAGACATAGATTTCTTCTGAGTGTAATTCATTCATGCCTAAATTAAAAATAAAGGCATTTATCATAGAGTACATTGGCATAGAACTATACTCCTCATGGGTTTTCTCATTTGTTTAAACAATAGTCTATGGATAAAGTCTATTCTGTATTCATTACAGTTATATTGTGAGTTCTCTCATGTTTTCTAAGGTTAGAAATCTGAAGGAAGGCTCTACCACATAGAAGGCAGCCAAAAGGTTTATCTCCAGGGTGAACCATCTCATGTTGTCTGAGGGTAAAATGTTGACTAAAGGATTTCCCATGTAGTCAGTATTCATAAGGTTTTTCTCCTGTGTGAGTGTTTGCATGTTGCCTAAGCTCAGATTTATTGGAGACTTTCTCACATATATGACATTTGCTTGGTGGAGCAGTTTGGCAGTATGAATTCCATATAGTTATGAATTCCAAAAACATATATTGGATTATGCTTTTAAACTGGTCTGTTCATCTGGCCATGATTAAATTATGACATGGGCCACCTCAGTAGGGCATTGAACCCCAACTCTTGGTGGGTGGGACATCAATGTTAAAGACATGGCAAAGGACAGAGTTGGAGTTTTTGAGTTGGAGTTCTGATACAGAGTCTTGAGTCTGGAAAGTAGGCATACAGAGGAGCTTGGTTGTGAAGAGGGAGGGAAGACCCCAGGAAAAGAGATCAGCCATTTGTCTGACATTTCACAGCTGGCTTTGTGAAGAGAGACAAAGGCTAGAGAGCCTCATGGTCTACAGCTGACCTTGATAAGGAAACAGAGGAGCTGAGCCCAGGGAGAAGTGGAGCCCCTGGAAGAGAGGAACCCAAGAAGCCTGGACCCTGGCAAACATCAGCAGTTGTCTTTCTCCAACACGTGGCAATAGACTTTTTGAAGGAAGAAACTTATGCTTTATGGCCTGGTAACTGTAAGCTTCTACTCCAAATAAATACCCTTTATAAAGACCAACAGATTATTGGTATTTTGCATCAGCACTCCTTTGGCTGACTAATACACATGGCTTATCTCCAGTGTGATTTTCTCATGTTTTCTATGATTAGAAATCTGACTGAAGGTTTTCCCACAAAGATGGCCTTCAGAAGGCTTCCCTCCAGTGTGAGTGTTCTCATATTGTCTAAGCACAGAAGATTTACTGAAGGCTACCTTACATACATGATACTTGTATTGTTTCTTTCCAATGTGCATGTTCTCATGTTATCTAAGGGAATAAACTTGTTTAAATACTTTTGCACATACATGACATTTGTATTGTTTTTCTACAGTGTGAGTTTTCTAATGTTGTATAAGGGAAGACCTTTGTCTAAAGACTTTACCACATGCACAGAATTTGTGTGGATTATCTCCAGTGTGAATTTTCTCATGTTATCTAATGTAAGATTTCCTGAAAGTTTTCCCACATATTTGACATCTGTATTTTTTCCTTCAGTGTGAGTTCTTACATGTGGTCTAAGTTCAGAACTTTTTCTGAAGGCTTTCCCACATTGATGAGACTTATATAATTTATTTATAGTGTGGATTTGATTATACTAATTAAAGGTTATCTGGTCACTGGGGACTTCTTGAAATTATTCTCTGATGTAGGTTTTCTTTCTTATATGAGATAACATATATTGAATTATTGCGGGGCTATGAATGAAATCTTCTTCCAATTCATTAAATTCTAGTAGATGCTCCAGAGTGTGAGAACTTCTCAGTTGGAACATTGTGTGTTATTTTCTTGAACAGATTCTATTTTTGGTGTCATCTCATCTTCATAGCTATTTAATTACTTTGGAAGAATTTGTTGTATTTCAAAGATCAATGATAAGGCCATGATTTTTCAACTACCCTTTTATAAGCTCTCATTTTATAATTTGGAGGACAAATTAAATTTTACCTAAAATTAAAATTTCCAAAAATTTTGCTGGGAGAATGTTTAATCACACCTTTAGTTTCACCCTCATGATTGTCCTAAATGCATGACTTAGTCCATTCCCAAGACTTTATTTGTATGACCTGGGTTCATACACATGAAATTTACCATTGACATGATGTTGAATGAGGCCCACTTGCAGATATGTTGCATGGATATAATTTTTTATTTTCAAGGTCACATTCCTTGCCTGAAATGATTGGGGATCATGGAGGCTAGAAAGCAACGCTATAACATATTTAAGATACTAAAAGAAAATAAAAAGCTGCCAACCAATAAATCTGAATCCAGCAAACCTGATTTTAAAAAATGAAAGAGAGTTCAAAATATTCACAGACAAACAGAAATAACTGAGTTTGTCAACAAGATACTTGACTTTAAAGAAATATTAAAGTGAGAGCTACAAGATAAAAGAAGAAAAAAAAAACAAAACAGGAGAAATGGCATTGAAGGAGAGTGTAGGAAGGAAGATTGTTAGTAACAATAACAAAAAGGACAAAAGGATAAATAAAAACAAAATGGCATAAATAAACTTAAATAAAAGATGGCTAATACAAGTACTACCTTGACAGTAACAACATTAAATATTAATGGATTAAACACTCCAATAAAAAACACAGTTTGGAAGAATGGATATGGAAATATAACCCATCTCTATGTTGTCTAAAAGAAACTCATCTAAGATCCAGGTATGCAAGGAAGTTAGTAGTGAAAGGTTGGAAAATGATTTTACATGCAAAAAATAACGAGACAAGGGTGGGAGTTGCTATACTAATATCAGACAAAATATACTTAAAATGGAAAACTATTGGAAGACACAAAGAAGGACACTATTTATTAATAAAAGGGGTAATGTATCAACAAAAAAGAACAATCATAAATATTTATACAACCGACCAAAATACAATGGACAAACAATGAAAAAACTAAGAGAAGAAATAGATGCCTCTACAATTATAGTGATGGACACTCATACACAATTATCAATATTATACAGAACATCTTGAAGAGGGTTAATAAAGAATCAGAAACTTTGAAAAATACACTCGAGGATATGGACCTAAGAGACATATACAGAACATTACATCCAAATTCAGGGTACACATTCTTCTTGAACACACGTGAATCTTTCTCCAGGATAGACCACATGCTAAGTCACAGAAAATGTCTCAATGATTTAGAAAGATTGAAATTTTGTGATTAATTTCTCTGACCACAATGGAATGAAGCTGGAAATCAGTAAGGGGCAGAAAAGCAGATTAGGCATAAAGATATTGAAATTAAACAACTCATTCTTAAACAATAAGTGGGTCAAGGAGGAAATTGCAAAATAAATGAGTAATTACCTTGAAATGAATGAAAATGAGAACACAACCTATGAAAACCAATGGGATGCAGCTAAAGATGTGCTGAAGTTGAAATTTATAGCCATAAATGCCTATATTACAAAAGAAGAAAGAGCTAAAATCAGAGACCTAAATGTAACTATTGAGGAACTAGAAAAAGTAAAATGAACTATACCTAAAGCAAGCAGAAAGAAAGCTATAACAAAGATTAGAGCAGAACTAAATGAAATTTTAAATAAATAAAAACACTAGAAAATTTAACAAAAACAAAAGTTGATTCTTTAAAAAGATTAATCAAATTAACAAACCTTTAGCTAGACTAACAAAGAAAAAAAGAGAGAATATGCAAATACATAAAAAGAAGAAAGGGGATATCACCTCTGATTCTGTAGAAATAAAGTGTTTTATAAGTGGAAACTTTGAAAAATTGTATCCCAATAAGATGAATAATTTAGATGAAATGGACAAGTTTTTAGAAACACACAAGTAATCTGCATTGACAAAAGAAGAAACTGATGAATTCAACATATCCATCACAAGCAAAGAGATTGAATTAGTCATGAAAATCATCTCAACTCACCCACCCCCCTCATTAATGCGGGTAACTATGAAGTTTATTCTTCAATAATTTAAACTTAGTGGTTGACATACTTTCTGAGGGAAAAGAGATGGAAAAAATGATTGGAATATAGCATATTTGAGGGGCATTGGAATTGCTCTGCATGATCTTGCATTGAGAGATACAGGTCATTATACATTTTGTCAGAATCTATAAAAGTATACTTTGCAAAATGTATAACATAATATAAATCATTAGCATGGTTAGTAGCAATGCTTTGCTTTGATATTTGTTCATAAATTATATCAAATACACCATACACATGTAGGATATTATTGGTAGGGGAGGGTATGGGGGAAGAGGGTATATGGGATTCCCCTATATAATCTAGTTGACAGTTTTGTAACCTAAAACTTCTTGGAAAATGAAGTAAGAAAAAATGAAACACTGGGGTAACATGCAGAAGAAATTTTCTGTATATCTAAAGATAACAGAGCTTATGGTGATGAAAGGAACAGTGCAAATTTTAAAAATTATTACATATATTTTATTTTAATTTATTTTATGTAATTTTTAACTTTTGGCTTTGTTTTTTGGGAGGAGTTGGATTGCAAAAGGATTGCAACTGTGGCAGGGGAGGGTCACTGGAGGTCTCAGTGGTGGGGGAACTTGTGGGGAGGGGTACACCTGTGGCATGCCTCTGTGGAACATGAATGTGTTCATGTAGTCATGGGGTGTTGTCTCAGTGGGTGGAGACCCACAAAATAACTGACAGAATATTGAATTCTCACCCTGGAAAGTCCTGCTTTGTTCTCTAATAGAATGTATGAATCTCTAGAGCACATGAGCAGTGCCTAGCAAAGGAGGACAGACAAATATGCCAGGCACTTGATATTCATACCTGTACTTATGAACATTGTTATTGTGAAATTGAAACTTAGCCTAGTAATATATATTGCCTAAGAGTTACCTTCTGAAAGCCTCCTTGACATTCACTTGTGTTCTTTCTCTAAGCCATACTCAGCATATAAACTCACTAATTTCTCCCCAGCATGTGATATGGCTCGCAGGGATGAGCCTCCCTGGCACCAAGTGATTATTTTCAAGTGCCAACTAGTGGTGCATTTAGAAAAAGACCAAGACTGAAAAGGGGAAATATTAAATACAAATGAATTTTTATGGCTAAGAGAATTCAAAGTGAGATGAGAGGTCATTCCAGACTTTAGACTTATGCAAATCTCAAGAGGATCACACGGAGTGCAACATTAAACAGAGCCTCAAATAGGGGTGCTCCAGCAGGATCTATAGACATCTAGACACTATAGGCAGGGCAGACAACCCCAGGAAATGGCACCCCTTTGATGAGCCTTCCTTTGGAATATATGATAACCTATCTTCCCAATGTATCAGAGTTAGACTTATTTATAATCATCCCACCCATGGTTCTGCTGTCCCTTTTATTCATCCCAGAGAATTATATCTTCTTGCTGTTCACATGCTGGGTGAGCCCTGTATCTCAGCAAAGTTGCAGGCAACACCTAGTCTCCAGTTCATTTGACTCACCTATGACAACTAACAAAAGCACCATGATGGAAAATGTTCATTTCAAAGAAACAGAGTATCTACAGTTGCAAGGAAGACAGGTCCATCCATCTGCCCTGTTGTAATCTAAAACCCCTCTCAATCCAATCTAGAGAGGGGATCACCATCCCAAATCCTCAAGATTGAGCAATGAACAAACATAAAGTGGGGTTGCGAGTATGGAATAAATTAGATTTATTATTATTTTAGTAATGTAAGCATGTGTAACATTGATGAAAAGTCAGTGGTCACCAGAGTTTCTGAGGAGAGTGAGAGGGAGAAAGAGTTGTGCAATTTTGTGACACTGAAATTATTCTGCATGATAGAGCAATGATAGATACAAGCCATTAAACATTTTGTCAAAATCTATAAAATTGTACAGTGCCCAGTATAAACCATAATGAAAACTATAGGCCATGCTTAGTAGCAATGCTACAATATGATTTCATCAATTGTAACAAATGTACCACACTAATGAAAGATGTTGTTAATGGGGGAAATTCTGGGGGAGGGATGGGTGTGTTATTTGGGAATCCCCTATATTATTTATGTAACATTTATGTAGTCTAAAGCTTCTAAAAAATTAAAGAAAAAAGTCAGATTCCCTGCCTGAAATGATTGGGGGAAAAAAACAAACAATATTATTAGTGTGGCATTAACAGAATTACAAAAACTGAGAAACCCAAATGGTACTGTGATATATTTCAATATTGTCAATTATAGATAGGGAATGGTGAAAAGATGTCACATTAAGATATACCATAGGAATTAGAATCTCTTTTTATAAAATTGAGAGGTAAACTATTTTCAGGAGTAAAATAAGGGGGAAATTAAATGAAGATTAAATATTTGGAGGTAAAGTAAAGATAAACCTCAAAGTGGAGGGCCATGGAAGTGGCTATTATATGAAAGTTTAACTGCAATAAGTATATTAATATTCCTTTGCCTAAAGCCAAAGACAATGGCAAATGGGTACTTGAATGGAAATGACTACTTGTGAGATATAACAACATCCTTAAAGGATTTCTTGCTCTTTTTCCATGCCAGCATTTAAGAGAACATCACTCACTTTAGGACACTTTTGATGATATTTCAAAGCATCTACTAATTTATTGACCAAGCCCCTTCTTGTGTGAATGAACAGGTTCCTGGAGCTCACCTGGTTTCTGGACTTGGAGAAATTCTAATAATTATTTCCACAGTTCCTCTCCTTGCTACAACTGAGAAATCAAATATGATTTGTGGAGTTGATACACTGTTTACATGAAAGAGATACAATGGGTTTTGAATTATCTCCTAATAACAGTGCATTATCTGTAAGTCCAGGGCAGGCAAGGATGAGGAATACAGCAAAAATTGAAGGTCAAAACAGAGAAGTACACCTTGAACACAGCATGTTGTCAATCCTTCAATAAAAGAGTATGCTTGACCATGTGCCATAAAATCTTAAGGCTCTGTGATCACTGAGGCCCATGCCCAGGTTGAGAGACTGCAGCAACTTTTTCTTTGCATAAAGGGAAAATTATGTTTCCACAGTAGTTGAATAGTATTTTTTTTAAAGAATCCAATAATCATAAGGTCTACAAAAACAAATATTTATATATGGAAAGTGTATCCTGATTATTTTTCAACTATGTCATGAAATACCAACCTAGTCCCTAAAGCATAATAATTATTAGATAATATTTAATCGATTTATATATCCATTTAAATAAAGTTCTTTCAGTTCTCAAATCAGTTCAGTGTACTGGAGATTGCATAGCAAGAAAGACATGAAAATTTAGTCTGGAAGATTATATTTAAGTGTGTGAAAAAAGATATCAATTAATAAGTGAAGAATCAAATTTCTTCCAGATACTTTTAGGTTTTATGAAAGGATAAGGGCAGAGCTTGGAATCTCATATGAGTAAGTTCTTCCAGATACTTGTTGAACAGTTAAGGGATAAATTGGATAATTTGACAGAGTGTTAGATAGATGATAATGATGGATAGATGGTAGATAGATAAATAGATTATAGATAGATAGATAGATAGATAGATAGATAGATAGATAGATAGATAGATAGAATTTCAGAGGTTCATCAATAGAAACCTGATGATTGTTAGGTTCCAGTGTCCCTTCTCTGAACAGCTTTCTCTGGATTTTGTCCATCAAGTCCCACTCTTCCTGAACGAAGTCTATAGCTACATCTTTGGAGGTCACTGATTCCTTAAACAGAGACATTGAAATTCAGATAGAACTATCCACAGTAAAATCACAGTAAGATAAGTTAGATGGCATCCTAGAAATGGAGGGGCTATGTGGAGAGAAAGTTCAAATTATATTTGAAATTCCAGTCAGAACATTAGGAATGATGATCTAGTATCTGTATATTAGATATACTTACAGAGACATTCACATGCTGAATACATAATATTCCATTAAAAAGCAATATCATATGAATTGTGGTGTGATTATAAAAGATAAGTTTAGGCAGTCTAATAGCAGAAGTCAGGGACTCTTGAAAAATGCTATACACTCTTACAATCCTGGTCTATCTCTTCCTGACTCTAAGAGGACATACTCAATTTTACTTTGGACCTCCAAATCCTGATTATCATTTTTTTAAAATGAATTTAGCTTTTATTCAAAATTAAATAAGCAAAGGCAAAATTTTAAAGAAACTTTTACAAATGACTTACATAAAAGAAAGCTATTAAGGACAGTCACAAGTTTGCAACAAATAATTACAAAAATTATCTAGGGCAGCACGGTAATCTAATTGTTATATGAATAAGGCATAACTAACATTTTCACCAAGACAAGAATTTAAAAAAACAAACTTTAAAAGCTTAGTTCTATATTAAGCTTCTTCTCTTCCCTCAAATCCTTAATGGGTTTATACTACGTTTTTGTTTTTTTTTTTTTTTTTTTTTAAACAAATACATCATGTCAAACTATAAATTACATAGATGGGCAGTTAATGTGAAAAGCCCCTAAAATATACAAACCAATTGGTACTGAACTGAGTTCTGCATTTGCTTTTATGTACAATTAGATGTAAACCATATTTTCACAGTTTTAGGTGTTTATGAATAGATGCACAGTACCACGTCAGGTTTGCGACTGTTCCTGAAAACTGGCTCTAGGTTGGGCATCCAGTGCCTTGGCCGCTGTGATGCAAGTATTTACCTATATAAGAACCGTGTCAAGGTCAATGGTCAAGACAGTTCAGCAACGCAGGACTGCCACCACCACCGTACTTTACACTCGTGTGCAAGTATTAGCATTAGGACAGACAGATCTGAGGCAAATTCAACTTGCAAAAACTTGTATCGCTACTGTTGTAAACATGGGCAGTTTTTTATCTTATCTTCTCCTTGATTCTCAGATAAAAGACAGAGTTACCCTCTTAATGTGTTCTGGTCTGACCAGTTCTTGAACAATTCACCAAATCTAAAATTCTGCTGTAACTACTAAACTTCTTTTCCTCTTTGAGCAGCCAAAATCAAGTGAAAAATATTCCCTTATTCATTGCTTCCACTTATCAAAATTTGCACAAATATTATTTACAAAGAGGGAAATGGTTGATTAGGGAAAAGGTGGTGATAAATTCAAATATCTTTCCAAAATAAAAAAAAAATATCTATATACACTTTAATATATTTACCATTAGAGAAAATAAATTATTTCTCATGGCATACCTTGCTTAACCTCTCTTGTGCTCCCTGAACACTATGCAAAACTTACCACAGCACCTTTAACACTGGATTGATTGAACGTACCTGTTCAAATATCTAGCTCCCGTTTAGAGTGTCAAGTTGTGCTCTTACTCATCTCTATCAAATGTTGTCACCAGAATCCTAAAACCACTAATACCACTTACAAATTTAATGATGAAATATTTCCCCACCAAGGCCATGGGCTCCTTTTCTTCTCTGAGAACACAGCCTTAATGGAGGCTGGAACAAATTAGTGTAAATATTGGAAGATTATTTCTTAATCTGTTGCTGACCCATCATAATTATCCCAGAGTAATGGGCACACTTGAATCATTCTCAGATCCTTGAATGTCTACTGAGTGCACTTAGAATAGAGAGTGTAATAGGAGCAATCTGTACGTGTTCTGGCAATAGAGATGTAATTTCAGTAGAAAAAGCAATTCCTTACTCACTAGGATATGTATTACCAACTCTTTGGTGATCAGCTGTGTTCCTATGATTTTTCACTCTCGGGAACAGGCAGAGGACAAAGCAGGCAATGCTGACTACGGACTAAGAAGCCATGAGATTCAAGACTTGTCTACAATTTCCAGAACCACAAGTTATAAATACCCTAACTTTCACCTGGAATTATACCTGCACACAACCAGCAGAAATACACATTGTGCTTCAGAAAAACAGTGGGAAGACTGTCATCTTCCAATGTAATAAGAGACTATGGCTCTAGTTGCTTATAAATAAGATATTTATACAGATATGTTACAGATATGAATATGAAAACCATTGTTTTATATGTTAAGTAGCCCACAGTGTTCTGAACTTTACATTTTCTCCGTAATTACAAAGCAAAGGTATCCCTAACTCAGGCTACATGTTTATTTTGGTCACCACATATGGACAAACACTATGGAATTTTTCAGATTTAAGGAATTTTGGTTTATGAACTAGCTGTTTATCAGTCCCCTGGACATTCAATCCCTTCCTGCTCTGCCCAACTCCTGCCCTTTTGTATATACTTGTCCCAAATCATTTTGGTTTCCCCACATGGGATTTCTAGAAATATCACTCCCTGAAACCTGACTTTTACATATGTCCCCAAAATACTTTGATTCCATTCATGAAAATTAAAAATGCAATTCATGATGGAGTTAATAAATTAAGAACTTAGATCTTTTGAGGTATCAATATCATTGATCCTCCATGTCTAGTCCTTAAACTCCCTTCATCAGAAAGTAACAGATTATAAGGGTTGTAATGTTCTGCCATGTGCCACAAAACTCATAAGATAAAGATGCTCAGACAATGGAGACTGGGTGGGTACAGAAAGGTACCTCTTTCCTATGGTTGATATTTTAGGAAAATGGTTGCTGAAGTCCTGCCCAATATTAATGATCTTTAATTGTAAGATCCTTGCATTAATCATTTATAAACTATAAGCTCCCCCTTAACACTTTGTTAATAATTTTATTTCATTGGCAAAATGATAATGTATTATTAACAGAAGAAAACACCCCCTTGTATCTGAAATCTAGAAAAAAGGGGGAAATGATGAATTAAATGTAATAGGTTCACTTACATTTTTCTCAAAACAAATCTTATTGATTAGGGTTTATTTATGAAAAAATATTTATGGTTTATTTATGAAAAAGGACATGATCATATGTTCAGAAAATTACATGCCTATAAAATGACAAAGCTAGAAATTGAGTTTTGCTTTGCCTATATGCCATGCTTCAATTTCTGGAGCTTTACATACCACACCTAGGTTTACCCTTGAATGTAACTTGTCACATCAATATCAGGGGTCACAGCTTGTGGTTAGAGCCTTTTTTTTTTTCTGCTTCTTTACATGATTGCTCTTCATGCCCAGATTTATCAACAGTTACTTACCAAGACCAATATTTTTATTTTTCTCATGTCCATCCTATTATTCCTATGTCTACCAAAAAACACTCCACATACTTAGAATTTTCTATGATGTTATCTGATAGTGCACATGACTAGGATATGGTTCCTAGTACAGAGTCACACTAATGACTATCAAGTATGTGGTAACTCTGCTGTATTAATTGATAAGTAAATAGTTCTGCTATTCTCCATAAACACTTCAAATCTTTTCCATGTCTTTTGACTTTTACACATTTTCACATTGCCCCTCACTTTGAAAAGATTGAATCAACTCCTACTAAGCAGGCGGTTGATAAAATCTGGCCACTTACCCTTTAATACCATATATTTTTAAAATAATCCTTGCATTCACACACATTGGCTACTATTCCTCACCTATTGAAAAGTCATGATACCACTGGCTGAATTCAATGTACCAATTGAACTCTTACTTTTCCGTTTTGTTGGTAACTATAAACTGATCATAAATTCAATATCTTACCAGAATCCTCTCCCTTTCTTCACAATCCATCTTATCATGTAAGCTTATATCATTGATTCATGGCCTACTTTTGGGATCTTTGTTTTTCCTTTCTCTGACATATTAGTTTTCTGTTTTCAAACTACTAAAGTAACTCTGTCCACTTTTCCTCTGCAAATAAGAGCTCAATACATTATTGCAACATCTTAAAACTAAATCCTAACCCATCTTTTCTCCTTTTATCCACTATCCTTACATGCCCCCATATTTAATTGATTTTAATTTCTTCCATCACTATCTCTGAATTGAAAGTACCAAACAAATTCTTTGGAATTCTTCTCTGAGCTATCATCATTACATGATTAATTACACAAACCTAAAATGTTTTTTATTTCAGGATATTACCTTTCTCCCAAAATTTGATCATTACATCTTCTCTAGTCTTCAATATTAGTTAAGGTTCTCACTAGACATCCAGAGATTGATCCTTTATATTCCTTCACAAAACTGCAAAAGACAATTAAACTGTTTTTATATGTATACTAAAAACATTTTCACCATTCATTTCCACCTCAATCCACAAACATACCTCCTTATTCCATACTCATTTTCTTTCATTCGTAGTTTAAATATGATTTCCTGAGGGACCCTATTGCTGAACTCCACCAATGTTAGCATTTTCATTACCTGTATGTTTGGTCTGTCTCTCTCATTGATGTGGACACAGAAAAATCAATCAATTAAAGTTAAGATGAAATAAATTTCCCATTGACCATTATTTATGTATTTTAAATAAGGAGAAATATGTTCACAATTATGTCACCTACCCTCAGAAGACTACCTATCTGAAATATCTGTAGTCATATTAAATGATTATCTTCTGATGAAAAATTCATTGAAAATTAAAGGACATCATCTTGAATCCTTTCTGCATTACTCACTGGAACCAAATTAGATTGGAAAAATGATAAAAGCCAATACTCTACTGAAGAAGCTGTGATGAGGAAAAGAGAAACAAAGTTTTGAAAGTGAGCACTCTTTTTATAGACTTGATGATTTCATGAATCATACAATTAAAACAATGCATCTTGATTAACTTGGATGTCAATCAAGATAAGTCTAAGGAGTGGATGTGGCCCAATGGGTTGTGTGACTGCTTCCCATATGGGAGGTCCCGGGTCCATTCCTGGTGCCTCCAAAAAAACAAACAAACAAAAACAAACAAACAAGCAAACAAATGAAAAAAAAATGACTCAAGGGAGTGGATGTGGCTCAGGGTTTGAGTGCAGGCTACCCACACACAAAGTCACAGGTCAATCACTGGCCCAGGGGTTAAAAAAAAAGTCTTGCCACCAATGATAGACCACAGATCACATCATAGACCACACTCTCTCCCACACAGTTCTGAGTGGTGTGTGCTGATTTAAAATGGCCTACATCCGTTGCCACAATGGTACTCAAGACAACCTCCAAATCCCAAAGAAGCCCCTGTATTTCAACTACTCATCCCCTCCCTGCCCCAAAAGTGTCAAGTGGCCACTGGCTCCACCTCATTGTTATAATTTCTTCCATTGCTAGAATCACCATATGTGTGCAACATACCACTCAGAACTGTGTGGGAGAGAGTGTGGTCTATGATGTGAACTGTGGTCATGGTTGGTGGCAAGGCCCCAGGATGTGTAAGTTCATTGAGAGTGGTGGGCCACACTTGTGGGAGATGTTTGTGTGGGATGTGGTGGGAGGTGTGGGAGATGGGCAACATGGGAATCCCAGGGGATTCTGTGTAATATTTTCGGTAATCTAAGTATCTCTTAAAATATATTTATATATATATAAATAACATTTTTGTAAGCAAATGCACATATATGCATATATATTTATATATCATTTTACAAATAGTGGTATGTATTGTGAAAATTTTCATTTTTACCCACAATAAAAAATAAATAAATTAAAAAAAAAAGTTTAATCAATATCTGGCCCTTTTTAAAAAATATTTTCCCTTTAATTTGGTACATCCAGAGATGCAACTAAGAAAAAACAGATTATATCCTTTAATTCAGCATCCTTCTAAATAACTCAAAAGCAACCCTCATGTGCCTTACTCCAGATGCATCTTTCTTTTGTGAATTTTGGTGGTTCTAGACTGTACTCTAGAGAATATGCAGCAAGTAAATCCTTAAAGCTATGTATTTCTAAGAGGTCTTGTGATTTACCAACATTCTGTCTGGTTATGGGTATCAATTTGACTCTAAATAAATATAAGTATATATCCTGAAATTTTATATTCAAAATATTAGGGATTCACAGAAAAATGCTAGTAGAATCCCATTAAAATATTTAAAGCAGCAAAATTATATGATTATATTTGTGTTTGTAAATTATTCTTTTACTGAAGAATGGAATGAAGTAATTTAGAAGGAATTGGTGACTTTTAAGAATTAGATGGTTGCTTGGCATAGGAGCTTGGAAGTGAAAATATGAGGGGGCAGTATGGAAGGTTATAGGATATAATAGAGAATAAGCAATTCTCTATCATTTATTTATTTTTTCAGATATAATTGAGTTCAAATGATGCAGACTTTGTGCTAAAGATTGAGCATGAAGTTTTGAGAAAGGTTTTTAGAATGAAAGAGAGCAATAGCAGTTGACAAAGGGAAAATCTGTCAAATATTATTTATGGAGGAAAGCAAGATACAGTGTAGCATATAAAAATGAGCCCATTTTGTCAGAACAATAACAAATACATGAATGTATTTGAATACATGTATATGCGTATGTATATATGTGTGCATAATAGAAGATATATATTTGCATAACTTGGTATAATTATTTAGGTATGAATAATAATAGACAACTTACCAGATAGTAAGTATGAATTACCTTGGGTTCACTTCCAGGATATGTACAGGGAGTCAAGAATTAGAATATGCTTGAAATATGATTGGGAAGATGGGAAAGTAGGAAGCTCCAGGAATCAGTCCTTCCAACAAAACACACTGAGCTGGCAAAAACTGTCTGAATCAACAATTTTGAAATTCTGTAGACAAGTGGAACACTATGCAGCATCCAGGAAAGAGCAGGAGAAAGAGGCTTGTTAATTGAAATAAATGCTACTGAGTTTCAGCCTCCCTGCAGTGATTACTGTCCCCCTTCCCCTAATCTAGTCATAGGCACCAGTGGGGAATAATTTATGGTACAGTCACACTATACCCTAATGTATATAGTCATTGGAATGAAGGAGTTATAGCAGTTGAGTAACAGAAAGCTCTGTGAATTATTATTTAAGGAGGAAAGCAAGGTACAGAATAGTACATAAAAAATGAACCCATTTGGATGAAACAACAACAAATACCTGAATATATTGAACAAATGTAGGTGTATTTATGGGTGCATAAAAGAGGAGATACGTATATGTGAATATTGGGTATGATTGTTTATGCACAAAAAAGACAGACAACTTACCAGATTGTTAATATGAATTGCTTTAGATTCACTTGTGAGACAGGTACAAGTAGAACATGCAGAAAGATGGAAATTAAAGAAAAAAGCATAAATAACATGTGCTCCAGTGTAGAAATATTTCTGAGTGTGTGCAATGTGTATTGTAATGGGTCCCATTTATATAATTTATGTGTCAATATGAATTAAAAATTAGAATATTCAAAATTGTGCCATAGCTACTGAATTACAGGGAACTTATAGTCTGTTAAATGGTAGAGGGTGAATAGAAATGGGGGACAGTGTGACCTATTTTCCAAAATACAAACAGATCTACATGTACAACTCTACCTGTATGTGTGTATATAAAGAAGACAGCATTTAAGGCATTTAAGGATACATGTGTACTTAACATTGGGTGTCTTGATGGAAGAGGTATAATTTGCATGAGGGAATGGCTCTGCTTATTTACTTATTTATACAAGATTATAATGCTTAAAATAGAAAGTAAGATCTTTGGAAGTTAAAAATTAATAGGCATATATAGATATAAATAATTCATTGGATATTTTCTAAATAGATTTTATTCATTAGATGAAGAGCATGACTACAGACTGTACAAAAGCCAGACAGACCCAGCAGATCTCCTGCTTCCTATTTGAAGACAATGACCATATCTGATCTCTATACCTAAAAATGACCAAAAAGAATGTTATGAAATTTAATGTGTTTATCTGTGCTGTAACTATTTTTAAACTTTATTTTTAAAGAAGTTTTAGATTATAAAAAAGTTACATTGAAAATATGGGGGATACCCACATACCCCACCCCATTCCCCTCTCACCTTTTCCCCTATTAATAACATCTTACGTTAGTGTTGTACATTTGCTACAATTGATCAACAAATATTGAAACATTGCTACTAACCATGGTGTATAGTTTACATTATGGTTTACACATTGCACTGTACAATTTTATAGGTTTTAATAAATGTATAAGGCCCTGTATCTGTTGATGCAATATCATGCAGAACAATTCCAAAGTACTAAAACTGCTCTATGTTCCACTTAGTCTTTCTTCCCCCTCCCCTTACAATCTCTGGTAACCACTATTTTTACATCAATGTTGAAGTAACTATTGAGTGTGCATTTCTAGAGATAAGGAGTAGTTGTATAGGAAGTGCAATTCAATAGGCAATATATTGGCCACTACAAGTTTCTTTTTCTCATATAATGCTCTCACTTTCTTTCCCAATGTGCTCTTCTTGAAAATGCTCCATTGTACACCCAAGGCCTTCTCAGAAGAATAACAAAAGGGAAGTTAACTGAGAAGATAAAACTTACAAGAAAAAAGAAGATTTGGGGCAAAAGATATTCAAGAAGTTGGAAACCATGAGTCAGACTCTGCCCAGCCTCTACCCACCTCTTACTGTGGTACATCTGTGCTTCACAGGTTTCTCTTTTTCATGGTGCTAATGTACAGATTAATCTCCTCTTAAAGCCCTCAATTACCTCTGCCTCAAATCTATTGTTCATTGGAACTGTCACTATCTCTCTGCAAAATTAAAAAAAAATAATAATAAGACACACTAGGGATGGATGTGATTGTCCTGGAGGCACTGACCACCTTTCCAGTATCTCTGAAAGCTTCTCCGTGCCACTCTGGGTCTCATATTTCAGGGAGATGGACATGCCTCTGGTACCTCCATGAGTTCCCAGGCCCTGGGGCTTGATGCTTGGCTATGATTTATGCTATTCTGGCCATTAGAGAATTTGGTTCTGAATTTGGCTCTCCCATCCTCACTTCTGATTATATAGGTTGCTCTTGTTCAGTTCAGGTTTAGAATAACTTTACCTATATTTTTTACCTTTATTATGATCTATGTTTTGGCTATGTGGTGATGTCAGGATAAGTCAGTTTATAGAACAGAAAAATAAAAGCCAACAAGACTCAATGATATGTATACAATTACAGAATAAAATCTATGTAATAGTTCTCATACATTTAAAGAAATCTTTGCAGCAGTATATCTATGATCTACTGGTTCTACTCTTATCCAGAAAAGTAAAGCACTCTAAGGAATTTTTCTACCTCAACTGCCACTTCCAATAAACTAAAAGGAGACAATATATCATAAACCCAAATTCAATTTCTGCCTGTGAGGAAACTGCTGGTGTCATGAACTTACTATCTAACAATTCCCTCCCACCCTCCTGCAATGCCCTCCTCCTTTTCACTGTTTGTAGGTTGGCCCATTGTTCCAATGCAGGCACTATTCCCACAGTTTTGCACTGCTTCTGTTCCTTCTATTATAAAAAATTTCTGTTACATCATCCTTCAGAAACACACTTACCATGGAACTGGCTAGCCTGAGACCCACTTCACCATCATATGTCCCAATAATATCCCATTTCTCCTTCCTGACATACAGTATGGCTCATATTCAGGGTCTTCTAGAACTCATTGTTCAGATAAGGATTCTATATTCTGCTGGCCTTGGTGAGGTGCTGAGCTTGAACTAATGTTCAGTTCCTCCTAGGGCAGGTGATACCCATGAGGCTGGGATAAGCTAGGGGCTGTAGTGGATGCAATGCTGCTTCTTAAAGAACAGATGTATTGAAGTACCCTGAAGAGAGGTCTTCACAGCAAGGTTCCCATTTCTCAGCCCAAGAACCCTGCTCTTTCCAAGTCAGGGTGTCCTCCAGAAGGTCTTTAAGTGCTTTACCCTCTGTCCTTGAGAATGTGCTGCTCTTAGTTTCTTCTGCCAGGCCTCCTGCCTCTGCAACTTTTGACAGATCTTGCTGCGGGATGAGAAGCTCTTGTTTCTGTATTTCTGAATTCTCCTATAAGCAGCGGCAGATTTCTTCCTTCTTTTTCATTTCCTTTTTCATTTTGGCCATTAGGATTCGCTGGGCCAGTTGGTGGCACCATCTGGGATGGTGCTGTTCTCGGCAGAACCCCCCCCCCCACAGCATCTCCTCAAAGAGCATCCAGCAGATGAATCCCTACTTCACTTCATGCTCTACATGTTCCAGTAATGCCTCCATGTAGGGAAACACATGGCAACAAGCCACACAATGAAAGCCATGGTGCCTGTTGACCAGCCAGCCTGGTATTACAGCATGGAGCATCTCTTCCTTCTCCACATTTACAGTTGGCTCAGGTTTGCAAGTCTCAGGTTTATCTTGGAAGGGTTTTTGGGAGTTCAGCAAAGACTCAGTGTTGATTGGACTGGGGAGAAAGCTGATGGTGCTCTTTTTGGAGAGTTCAACCTCAAAGATCTGGGGTGTTTTACACATTGGTGAAAATGTGGTTTGGGTTTGCCCCTCACCAGCTGCACCCCATACACAACACACTCTGGCAAAATATTTACCCCTGACCATTGATGCTCTGAAGCAGATGGGTAGGTCTATGAAGTAATGGTCTTCTCAGTGGAAGTTGAAGAACACATCTCTGTTACCCTTAGAATCTTGCTGGGCCTGGGGCTTGGAGCCTTTGATAAGGTTTCACTTTATAGGAAACATTTTTATTCTTTGAAAACACTATAATAAATATTGGGATTTTATGTTTACAATTATATATATATATATATTTAATCTATTTTTTAATTCAAAATGAATTTTTCATTTGTAACATTGAAATCACTTCATATGCCTGAACCTTCCTAATAGTATGCTACTACTTTAAAGAAGTATTTTATGAAAGTGGCTTTCTTAGCAAATTCAGAATGCAAACACTAAAATAGAAGAAACGGTTACTTTTTTTAATCATTTTCAAACTTCTTTTAAGGGAAGGCTTATGGAAAATAAATTATGTTTAGAAGAAAGATTGTAACTTGTATAATGTGCATTAGTTCTCACTGTTATACCTCTTCTTTTTAGCATTTTTTATCCAAGCAACAGCTTAATGTAAAAATTGCATTTTCCTGAAAATAATGTCCTATTACCATGTCTTTATGCCTAATGTATTGCTTTCCTAAATTCCTCAAAAATTACGATCTCATTAGAAAATGTAGTAACAATTACACTGAAATGAAAATCTTTCTAAACATCCTATTCTCCTGTCCCACACTCCTCTGCCCCAATTGCCCATTTCTTCTCTTTATATCTACAGAAAACATTTAGATCTTGGAATGCAAGCTTGGATAAATTTTCTGAGCAAATCTGGAAAACCCTCAGATTAAGAATTTTTGCATTTGCTCACTCATTTATTCATTCATATTAAGATGTTTTGTTAATTTTCCACTAAGTAACAAAAAGTACTTTCTCAGCAAAGTCCTCAATAAGCTTTATTCAGTTACCTCAAATCCCTCATTTTTGCTCAGGCCCAGGATAAATCAGGTCCCAGAGAAATCATGGGAACCCTAGACAGGGAGAATCAGACCCCTCATTTTCCAGCTCCCATCAGTCAGACAATTTTCCTTCCATCCTTACCTAAAATTTTAGAGAAAGGTCCCTTCCAAGACTGCTGTTTCATCTTATCTCGGTAAATGTGAACCTAAAAGAAGAGTTTCTGCAAGATTTTATCACTTGTCTAAGTTGTAAGTGCTGTCCCAACTTTTCCTGAAGTGTGGACTCTGATGTAGTCCTAAATATCTGTCAATTTTCAACCAAAATCATTCTCCCACAGGGAGGTCTGAGATTAACAACCTCACAGAGGAGCAGTTGGGAGCTGAGTGAGCACCAAGGCTTCTAGTAACGTTTGTGTGACATCATCACTGACATAGCTCAATTCTGTGGGCTCAGTTTGAATCTAAATGTGAGAACAAGAAAAACATGGCATCAGTCAAAGGAGCATATTTTGGTGAGAAGAGTGAGATTATATAATAAAAATGAATTGAAACATTTTCTTGTCCTCAAAAAAGGTGCTGTCAGTTGTGGGAGAGAGAAAAAAGTATAGAGATTGATAATTAAATGTGATGGGATATTTCTTTCTCCCAAGCCTCTCATCTGACTGTGGTAGTTATGCTTCATCTTAAAATGGAGGCCTAGCATGCTCCCTGGTTAGAACTGTTCAGAGACAGCTTTGGTAGGTGTTGCAAAGCGGAGAGGAAATACTAACATATCTCATCATGCAGCAAGCCTCTTATGTCTAAACATGAGGAGGTGGGCATTTAAACAAAAGTGAAGTAGAAATGTCTAAAAATGTCTACAAACCAGTAAGGGAGTGTCTACTCTGAAAAGTGGGTTAGTATGTGGCTATTTCAAGGGGGTTGGTAAGTGACAGTTTTGCTGACTCCTTTCTAGGTCCTGTGTTTTAGTCCCAACTTCACCCTTCACTGACCATATGGTCTTGTATGTTTCATTTGACCTCTCCATGCTTCACTTTACTCATCTCTAAAATATAGAGGACACTATCCCTAACATAGATTTCTCATTAGTATGAAGTAGTCTAACACATGTAGACATAGAGCAATGAAAGGCTGGTAGATATTAAGACCATGTTAGCTATTACCGTTATGCTTTAGATTACAGTAGGCTTAGTATGTACAGACTAGGTGATTTCCCTAATTTATGGATTCATAATGCCCCAAATTTGAATTTAATCCTAGTCCTGCTTGTTGATTCTAAGAATGGTCATTTAAAAATATCTTATTAATCTTATTAATAATATCTTATTAATGTTTATACTTACGAACCTTATTCTTATAAAAGTGAAACTTAGCCTAGTCATATATTTTGCTTAATACCTCCTGAAAATTTCCTTGTTAAACATATGTAGCCTCTGTCTAAACCAAACTCAGCATATAAGCTCACTGCCTTTCCACTGGCATGGGACATGATACCTAGGGATGGTTCTATATGGCACAGACTGATTAATACACTTCAAAAAACAAGAGTAGGAGGAAATTACCTCAACATGATAAAGGGCATATATGAAAATACACAACAGACATCATAATCAATGGTGAATTGCTAAAGGCTTTCCCTCTAAGATTTGGAACAAGACAAGGATGACCACTGTTATTACTCTTATTTAACATGGTGTTAGACATACTTGCTCATACATTTAAACAAGAAAAAGAAATAAGTCATCCAAATTAGAAAGGAAGAAGTAAAATATTCACTATTTTCAGGTGACATTATCCTATATGTAGATAGCCCTGAAAAATTACAACAAAGCTTCTAGAGCTGATAAACGAGTTAAATAAAGTGGCAGCATATAAGATCACCATGGAAAAATCAGTAACATTTCCATACACTAATAATGAGCCATTTGAGGAGGAAATTGAGAAAAAATTCCATTTCCAATATCAAATAAAAAGAAATATCTAGGAATAAGCTTAACTAAAGATATAAAGTTCTTGTACACAGAAATCTTTACAACATTGTTGAGGGAAATCAATGATGACTTTATACATATAAGACTATTTCATGTTCATGGATTAGAAGACTAAACATCATTAAGTAGCTACCTAAATCTTACCTAATTTGATTTACAGATTTAAAGCTTTCCAAATAGAAATTAAAACATTTTTTTTACCTAATTGGAAAAGTGAATTATGAAATTTATTTGGAAGGTCAAGGGGCCTGGAATAGCCAAAAACTTATTGAAAAAGAAAAATGAAATTGGAAGAATCACACTACATGATGTTGAAGCATACTACACATCTATAAAGACCCAAACTGCATGGTATTGACAGAAGTTAAGGTATAGTGAATAAAGGAACTGAATTGAGTGTTCTGATTTTGAACCTCATATATACAGTCAAATGATATTTGGAAAAGCTACTGAGCCCACTCAAATGGGAGGGAATGTCCTCTTCAGGAAATGGTGCTGGCAGAACTGGATATTCATGTCCAAAAGAATGAGAAAGGATCAACATCCAATGCCCTATACAAAAATTAACTGAAGATGGATCAAAGACCTAAGCATATGGTCCAAGACTATAAAACTCTTAGAAGATAAGGTAGGGAAGTATCTATGAGATCTTGTATTAGGAAATGTTTTCATATATTTACATCCAAAGTGAGGAATGAAAGGAAAAATAGATAAATGGGACCTCTGCAAAATTTAAAACTTTTGCACTTCAAAGTAGTTTTTCAAGAAAGTAAAAAGGCAGCCTATTCAATGGAAGAAAATATTTGAACCACTTATCCAATACGGACCTAATGTCCCTCATATATAAAGAGATCCTACATCTCAAATATACAATGACAAACAACCCATTTTTAAAGTAGATAAGAAATTTAAATAGACTCTTCCAAAGAGGAAATACAAATGGCTAAATAGCACATGAAAAGATGCTAAACATCACTAGCTATTAGGGAATTAGAAATCAAAACTACATTAAGATATATTACACCTATTAGACTGGTGGATATTAAAAAAAAAACAGAACTACATGTTTTGGAGAGGATATGGAGGTAAGGGAACCCTCATTCACTACTGGTGGGAATGTAGAATGGTGTAGCCATTGTGGAGGATGGTTTGGCTGTTCCTCAAGAAGATAACTATAAACTTGCCATATGATCCAGGAATCATACTTCTGAGTATATACCCAGAAGAATTGAAAACAGGAACATGAACAGATTATACACACATCATTACTCATTATTGGCATTAACAATGAGTGACATTATTCACTCTTGCCAAAAGTTGGAGGCAACCAAGTGTCCATTAATAGATGAACAGATAAGCAAAGTGTGGTGCATACATAAAATAGAATATTACTCAGTTGTAAGAAGAAATGAAGTATTGAAACATGTGACAACATAGATGTACCTTGAAGACCTTATGTTGAGTGAAGTAAGCCTGTCACTAAAGGGGAAATATTGAATGACCTCACTGATATGACCTAAGCATATTGAGCAAACTCACAGAGATAGAGTCTGTAAGATAGGTTATCAGGAGACAGAAAGGTAGTAGAATGTGGGGAGCCAATGCTCAATATGGACAAAAGCCATAATAAGGTGGAAGGCAGTGGTTTGACAGTAGGTGGCTGTGATGGTGGTGCAGGATGTAAATGAAGTTGATAGAGCTGAATTGTGAGGGTGAGGAGGATGGGCTATGGCTTGGACTGTCCATGGAACAGGGGAAGGGCTGGAGAAAGAAACAGATTAACTCTGGGGAATTGTCAGTGAGAGATTGAATCTACAATTGTGAGAATATTCTATTGGCCAATATGGCAAGGAAGAATCACTAGTGCAGGGCAACAGTGATGGGGTATATTTGGGATAAGGTGCACCTAAGGCATACTTCTATGAAATATGAATGTGTTCATCTTTTCATATGGTGTCATCTCAGTGGGTGGAGAGCCACACAATAATCAAGAAAACATTACACTCCTATCCTGTGGAGTCCTGCTACATTCTCAAATAGAGGGGCAAGAATTTCTTGAGGAAATAGGCAGTGCCTAATAAATGAAAGCAGATCAGTATGTCATGCCCTGAATATTAATGCATGTAATTATGAACCTTATTCTCCCCAAACTGAAAATCAGTGGTTGCCATAGGTTCTGAGGGAAGGTGGCAGGAAGAATGAGGGTAATATAGGGCATTCTGAGGGCACTGGAATTGTTCTCCATGATCTTATATTGATGGATACAGACCATTAGATATTTTGTCAGAACTTGTAAGTGTATAATGTAAAATGTAAACCATAAAGTAAAACATTGACCATGGTTAGTAACAATGCCTTGATATTTTTTCATCAATTGTAACAAATGTACCATACTCTTATAGAAAGATTTTGGTATGTGAGAATGTGGCAAAGGTAGAGGGTGGGGTGTATTGGAATCACCTATATTTTCTTTGTGACTTTTCTGTAACCTAAAACTTCTTGGAAAATAAAGTGAAAAAAATAAGACACTGGGAGAACACACAGAAGAAATTGTCAATATACATAAAAGAGAAGATATCTTAAGTTAATGAAAGGCACAATGCAAAAAATTTTAATTTTTTAATCTTTTATTTTATTATTTTTGGCTTTGTTTTGGTACAGGTTTTTGATTGCAGAAGTGGTGCAACTGTGGCAGGGGAGGATTACTGGTGTGGCATGTCAGTGGTGGGGAGATGTGTGGAGGGGTGTACCTGGTGCTTACCTCAATGGAATATGAATGTATTCATGTGGTACTGGGGTGATGTCTCCATTGGTGGAGACCCACAGAATAACTTTGAATTAACATCCTAGGAAGTCCTGCTATATTTTCTAATAGAGTGGCAAGAATTTCTAGAGTACATGGACAGTTCCAAGAAAAAGAGGACTGACCAATAGGCCAGGCCCTTGATATTGTAGTATATACTTATGACCCTTCTTGTGAATTTGAACTTAGCTTAGTAATATATATTGCCTAAGTTACTTCCTGAAAGCCTCTTAGTTGCTCATATTTGGCCTCTCTTTAAGCAAAAGTCAGCAAATAAACACACTACTTTCCCTTTGGTGTGGGACATGACTCCCAGAGATGAGGTTCCCTGGCACCAAGGGTTTATTACCAAGTGCCATCTAGCAATCCATTTGGAAAAAGACCTAGACCAAAAGTGGGAAAGATTAAATACAAATAAATTTTATGGCTTTGATTTCAAAGTGAGTTGGGAGATCCTTACAGAGGTTATGTGTATGCATGTCTCAGGAGAATCACTCAGGTTTAGTAATAAGTCAATGAGGAAGCACATGAGAACATTGAAGAACCTTGAGGATATTATGTTGAATGAAATAAGTCAGACTCAAAGGAAGGAATATTGTCTGGTCTCACTGATATGAACTAAATACAATGAGTAGACTTATGGAGTTGGACCACAAATTATAGGTTAGTGGGAAATAGATGTGTGATAAAGTAGAGAAGATGCTGGATGTGTGTATAATAATTAGAAAGGAATGGAAATGGAACATGTTCATGTCCAGATTCTACATTTGTGGCTGGAGATAACAGATGTCCAAACTTCACTTTAAAGTAAACACTGATTCTCTGGGTACAGTGCCTGACCAAATATTTGCAGTTCCATAATGAACTTCAGAAAAATGGAGGTAATCCCTTTTATTAACACGTGAAGAAATGAGGTTCTTAGAGAAAGGGCGGTATAGATGTCCACACAGAAAGTCAGCAATTTGATCTGTTTAATCTCATGCTTGTACATAGCCTAAACCCAGATTTCAGGAAAAATAGAAGAATGAGTCCCCTTTCTTCATCCCAAGGAAATTTAGGGCCTAATTTCTGATGGAAAAATTACATGGAGAATTTGAGGACTTGGGGTGAGATATTTCAACCATTCTTGATTACAATAAACCATACCCAGGGGTAGGAGAATATCAGTGGCACAAATCACTGATTTTAGAGTTATTCCTAATGAGACTTGTGTGGCCATGGAAATATTTCCCACTCTGGCACTTAGACTCCCCATAACTAATAGAAAGTATCTGTCTCCAAATGCTATTACAGTTCCACCAATATGATGTAAAGATATGTACAAGAACTATCACAGAACATTTTTCATAATGGGTTCAAAGTTAAAATCTAAATGCTCAGGAAAAGTCAAATGGATAGGAAATCTGTGGTATGTCATAAAATTGAATACTAGTCAGAAATAAGAATGGACTACTGAAATAAATAAAATCCTTATGTTGAGCGAATAAGCCTTACCCAAAAGTTTATATAGGATATGATCCTGAAAATGTGAGTTCCAGAGAAGGCATAATTTGTCCATTGTTGCAAACTATTAGAAACTGTCATTGTCTGTCTAAATTTGGACATTTACTGGGAGGGGACATGAGGGAACTTTGTAGAGTGAAGATTAATGGGTTAATATTTAATAACTTGATAGGGGATTGGCTTACATAGATGCATGCATCTGTTAAAATTCAGTTAAAAGGTGTGAATTCTCTTGCATGTAAATTTTAACTAAAATAAATAAAGTGTAAAAGTCTTATACACAAGTTGAATGCATTCTGAAATACTAGGGAAAATATTACTGATGTCTCTTTCTTTTTTTTCCATAAGCATGTATGAGTTTATTTTATCATATATATATCTATATCTCACGTGGAAAATCGAGGCTGTTCATTCCACATTCAAATGAACCTATATGCATGTACTTTAAATGTTTTTCAATAATAATAATTTTAAGTTTCTGGGATTTTTCCTCTGAAACAAAAATCTGACAGAGTACCAATATTTTCTGAAATTGTGTCAATAAAAGGAGTCATTGTTAATGACAATAAATAACCATAACCATAAAATTAACAATAAAAATCTTAGCAAGAATTTTAAATTTTTTTTACTACAACCATAATTTCCATAGTTAAATGTTTATAATTAATTTTTTATTTTTAAATACTTTAGATTACATAAATGATATATCAAAGATATAGGAGTCTCCCATGTACCCCACTCTCTCCCCCTCCACCACTTTTCTCTATTAACAGCATGTTTTGTTAGTGTGGTACATTTGTTAGAATTGATGAATGCATACTGAAACATTGCTACTAACCATGGTCTATAGTTTACATTGTGGTTTACACTTTGCACCACACAATTTTATAGGTTTTGACAAAGTGTATAATGGCCTGTATCTGTTATTGCAATTTCATACAGGACAATTTCAATGTCCCCAAAATGCCTCATGTTACACCTATTCTTCTCTTTCCCTCCCCTCAAAATCTGTTTTTATATCAGTGATTAAAAATTCTTCCATGTCTAGGATAGTGATGTCTATTTAGTCTATAGCTGCATCCTCACCATGTTTGTTCATTACTGAATCTTGAGGATTTTGTTATGCTGATGCCCACTCTGTTTCTGATTGAGAAGGGATTTAGATCCCATGGGTCAGATGGTTGGAACTATCTTGTTTACAGTTGTGGATACTCTGTTTTTTGTTATAGGCATTGTCCACCATCACCCTTTTGTTAGTTGCCTTGGTTACATCCAATGTAGTAGAGAGTAAGTGTTGAAACTCTGCTGATATTCAGGACTCAACTGGCATACAAACAGACCAAAGATTTAAGTCTCTGAGACATGTATTTATTTGGTATAGTGCTAAATATAGTTTCATATAAAAGGTACAGAAGAGACAACTATAGGGAAATCATGAGTCTAACTCTGTTATAATGGGGAGCATATATTCCAAAGTAAGGTCCACTGACAGAGTGCTGAATTCCAATGATTATCTGCCCTGCCTATAATGTCTAGATATCTCTAGAACCTTCAGGAGACCCACTGTTTAAGGCAGTGTTTACTTTGGCCATCAACTAAATCCTGCTGAGATGTACATAAGCATAATTTCTGGAATGACCTCCTGACTCACCTGAAATTGCTTAGCCATAAAAACTCATTTGTATTTAATATTTCCTCCTTTTGGTCAAGGTCTTTTTCCAAATCCATTGCTAGTTGGCACTGGGCAATGATCCCTCAGTGCCAGGGAGACTCATCCCCAGGGGTCATGTCCCATGCCAGGTGAAATGTAGTGCATTTTTATGCTGTTTGGCTTAGGCCACATTTGATCAACGTGGAGGCTTTTAGTAGGTATCTCTTAGGCAATATATAATACCAAGGTAGGAAAGGCTCAACTCTATCATAAAAAACTATGGATGAATGGCAAAAACTATTTGAGGGAGCTGCTGTGGGGATCTGCAGACCAGGAAAGTGCTGCACATCATCCAGTAGGGAAAGAGACAGAGAGACAAAGAGGCAAAATGAAGATAATGGGTTACTAACCCTGTGGCTGGGAATGGCACATATACCCCACACTCATGATGAATAGCTTCTAGCTTTCTTTTAAATGGCTAAAAAATAAACTCATCTGTTGCAGTATATGAAAAAAATTTAAATTTAAACATAATTTTGATGTTTCCACCCCTATCCCATCACGTCTCAGCTTGGTGTCCCAAGGTTAGAGAAGGTAGATTTATTTGGGGACTAGGAGACATGGGTCTGTGACTTAAACTCAGGTAAGGCTATGGCCAGAGAAGCCTTGCCAGCAGGATCAGTGCTGAGAAGTCAAGGGAGGAGATGCCAGCAGAAGTAACAAGCCTATTGAACTTCCTCTGGTTCCTATTCTCCTGTGTTCATATCAGGTACTGGGTCTGGGCTTTTTATCATTGTCTCTGTATACAGAACTGGCTAATCCATGACTGTGCTCTCAGTGCATCACAATGGGATCTCTATGATGTCCTTATGGCCCAGCTATTTGACCACTCTGCTTGACTCACTCCACAGAGTACCCAGAGGCCCAGAATCCTTCCCTCCTCCACCTCACCTCCTCTTCCCCTTGTCCAGTCAGATGTCCATAGTTTATTGGTGAATTTATTGGGGATCAGAGAGGATGAAACATTCAGGATCACAACATCAGCTAGAAGCAGAGAAGGCCTGGAACTCAGTGACCCTAGGTCAGGGTGCAAAGGGCAGCTGAGTTTGTAGAGGCCTAACTGGGCTGATTAGGCACAGAGAATTTGTGGGCTCCAACTCACTGCTTTAGAACACACCCCTCAGAAGCCCTGCCCTATGCAGTCTGTGGGGATTTCCACAGTTAGAGTAAACAACCCTCAATAAACCTCTTTTTACATTTTATCCATAGGGATGACAAATGTTTCCTCCTCTTCATCTTTTTCAGTCCCCAAATGCACTGGGTATTTTCTGCTTTTGACCATTATTTGAACACCAAGTAATATTTTTTAAAACTTTTTTTAAAATTTAAGTTTATCATTCATAAATGAACATCAATACACACAAGTGTATAATATAAGTTGTGAACTTACAAAACAAGCTTGCATATCATCATACAGCATTCCCACACATTACCCCACCACCAACTTGCAATGTATGAAGCAATTGTTACAAACTATGAAAAAGCATCATTAAAATATATGTATATATATATATATATATATATATATATATATATAACATTTTTGTAAGCAAATACACATATATGCATATATATTTATATATCATTTAACAAATGCTTGTATGTATTGTGAGAATTTAGATTTTTACCCATAATAAAAAAAATAAAAAAAAAAGAATTGTAAAAAACAAAAAACAAAAAAAAACATTACTACTAACTATAGCCAATATCTTACATTTATCATATTGTTCCCCCAACACACCTAATTAATGACACCCTATATTAGTATTATATACTTGTTATAGTTCATGAGAGAATGATCTCATATTTTTTCTGCTAATCACAGTTCATCTTCTGCCACAGGATTCATTGTGTTATACAGTCCCATGCTTTGTAAAATCCATTCAAAGTACACACTCAGTGGCTCTCAAATTCATCATAGTGTTGTGTTGTCATCACCTCAGTCAATTTTAGAAGGTGTTCTGGTCTCTCCACTTCTTCAACAGTTTTCACCAAATCTAAAATTTTGCTGTAACTATGAACTCCTTTTCCTCTATGAACAGCTGAAATCAAGGGGAAAATATTCCTATTCATTGCTTCCACTTATCAAAATTGCACAAACAATATTTACAAAGGGAAATGTTTGAATAGGGACTAGGGGATGATAAGAAATTCAAATATATTTTCAAAACACAAAAATATCTATATAGACTTTAATATATTTACTATTAGAGAAAATAAATTATTTCTCATGGCATACATTGTTTAACCTCTCTTGTGCTCCCTGAACACTATGCAACACTTACCACAGCACCAATGATGCTGGATTGAATGAACTCATCTGCTCAAATATCTACCTCCCATTTGGAGGGTTACGTTGTGTCCTTACTCATCTCTGTCACATGTTGTCACCATAATCCTAAAACCATTACTACCACTTACAAGATTAATGAGGAAATTATTTCTCCACCAAGGCCATGAGCTCCCTCTCTTATCTGAGAACACAGCCTTAATGGAACCTGGAACAAATTAGTGCAAATATTGGAAGGAGATTATTTCTAAATCTGTTGCTGACCCATCATAGTTATCCCAGAGTAATGGACACACTTGGGTCATTCTCATATCCTTGAATGTCTATTGAGTGCACTCATAATAGACAGTGTAATAGGAGAAATCTGTCCGTGTTCTGGCAATAGAGATGTAATTTCAGTAGAAAAAGCAATTCCTATCTCACCAGGACATGCATTGTCAACTGTTTGGCCATCAACTGTATTCCTCTGATTTTTCACTCTTAGGAACAGGCAGAGGACAAAGCAGGCAATGATGACTATTGAGAAAGAAGCCATGAGATTCAAGACTTGTCCACAATTTCTAGAGCCACTGTTTTTTTGTTTTGTTTTGTTTTGTTTTTTTGCATATATTTCTTTTCTTTTTTTTTTTCTTTTGTTATTGTGGGTAAAAATCAAAATTTTCACAATACACACCAACATCTGTAAAACGATATATAAATATATATGCATATATGTGCACCTGCCCACAGAAATATTATTTATATATATATGTAAATATATTTTAAGAGGTGCTTAGATTACCCAAAACACCACATGGAATCCACTGGGATTCCCATGTTGCCCACCTCCCACACCTCCCACCACATCCCACATGAACATCTCCCACAAGTGTGGCCCATCACCCTCAATGAACTTACACATCCTGGTTTTAAATACCCTAACTTTCACCTGGATTTATACCTGCATCCAACAAACAGAAATACAAAGTGTGCTTCAGAAAAATAGTGGGAAGACTGTCATCTCCCTATATAATAAGAGATGATGATGGCCCTTTTTAATAAATAAAATATTTATACAGATATTATAGATATGAATTTGAAAACTATTGTTTAATATGTTAACTAGCCCATAGTGTTCTGAATTTTACATTTTCTCCCTGATTATAAAACATAGGTATCCCTAACAGTGGCCACATGTGGATTTTGGTGACCACATAAAGACAAACACTATGGAATTTCTCAGATTTAAGGAATTTTGGTTTATGAACTAGCTGTTTATCCATCCCCTGGACACTTATTCCCTTCCTGCTCTACGAAACGCCTGCCCTTTTGTATATACTTCTTCCAAATCATTTTGATTTCCCCACATGGGATTTCTAGAAATATTACTCCCAGAAACCTGGTTTTTAGATATATCCTCAAGAATTTGATCCTGTTCATGAAAATTAAAAATGCAGTTCATGATGGTGTTAATCAATTAAAGACAGATCATTTGAGCTATCAATATCATCAATCCTCCATGTCTAGTCCTTAAACTCCCTTCATCAGAAAGTAACAGATTATATGGGTTGTAATGTACTGTCATATGCCACAAAATTCATATGATAAAGAGGCTCAGAAAACAGAGACTGGGTGGGCACAGGAAAGTACCTATTTCCTCTATCTGATATTTTAGGAAAATCATTTCTGAAATCCTGTCCAATATTAATCATCTTTAGTTGTAAAATCCTTGCATTAATCATTTATAAGCTATAAGTTCCCCTTAACACTTTGTGAATAATGTTATTTCATGTGCAAAATGATAATGTATTATAAACAGAAGAAAACACCCCTTTGTATCTGAAATCTAGAAAAAAAGGAAAAATGATGTATTAAATGTTACAGATTCACTTACATTATTCTCAAAATAATTTATAGATTATGATTTATTTGTAAAAAAATATTTATGGATTATTTACAAGAAAGGACATGATCAGAAGTTGAGAAAATTTTAGGAGCATGACAAAATTACATGGCATATATGCAAAGCAAAACTGAATTTCTAGCTTTGTCATTTTATAGCCATGTAATTTTGTCATGCTGCTAAAATTTTCTCAACTTCTGATGATGTCCTTTCTTGTAAATAATACATAAGTATTTTTTCACAAATAAATCATAATCTATAAATTATTTTGAGAATAATGTAAGTGA
>JAKSZT010053973.1:15902-78447 GCA_026826555.1 Tolypeutes matacus | reverse complement strand
CATCCGCGGCACCGTTTTCACGGACCCAGAGCCTGACCGGCAACATAACATATTTGTTCCTTCTATTTACAATCTCATTCTTGTTAGAACATTTTTCACCTTTTAAAAATTCATTTATCATGCCTTTTCTTTCTTTTGATGATAGTTTTATATTGACTATAACATTTCCTTTTCTAATCCAAGGACCTAATGATTTTCTTCCATGTTTCATTGTAAATACTGCATATTTTATATTTTATATAGAAATCTATGATGCATTTTGAATTAATGTAGGTATAGTGTGTGGTACAAGTCATTGTTAATTTGCTGTGTATATGTATGTCCAATTGTTCCATCAACATTTGTTGGAAACACTATCATTTCCTCAAAGAATTACTTACATTCCTTTGCTTAGATTTAGTAGATCATGTGTGTGCAGATCTAATTGTGAACTCTCTAGTGGACTAATTTAATTGTCCATCTTTTTGAAATTACCACAATTATTTGATTACTGTTGGTTTTTACAATGCCTTAAAATCAATTATTTAATCTAAGCATCTTTTAAAATATATATGAAAAAAATAATAACATTTATGTAAGCAAATGCACACACACACACACACACACACACACACATATATATATAATTTTACAAATATTGGTTTGTATTGTGAAAAAATTGATTTTTACCCAAAATTAAAAATTAAAAAAAAAAAACAATTCAACCCCCACCCAAAAAAAAAGTAGTCTAATTTTTCAAATTTATTCTCATAAATTTGTGAGGGCTGCCCTAGATGCTTTAAATTTCCCTAAAAATATTATAATTAGGTTTTAAAATTCTAAAAGGAAAAGTCAGTATGTAGGTATTACAAGCGACATCTGAAAAACAGTTGAGCTGGATCAAAGATGAGGGAGTAGAGGGCAGCAGCTGTACTCATCCATCAGAAGTAGAGGGACGACTGGTAGGCTTACTAAGCATAGGGTAACTCTAATGGCTTGGGGGCAAACAGAGTGGATAGCTAGTCAGGGATTTGCCTAGTTACACCCCCGGGGAGTGCTAAGACCACATGGTGGCAAGAGTGGGCACATAGCATGGAAAAGCATACCTGTATGCCTGTAACCTGAGAAGAAAGTCCATGGATTTTGTTTAGTATTTTATTTTATTTGTTTATTTCCTCTTTAAGGCACCCATGGACTTAGGGCACTACAGGGCAGGTGCAGATGGTTGACATGCAGGAACCTAACCAGACACCAGTGGCTTTTTTCTCTCTCTCTCATTTTCCAGGTACTCAGGGAGCACCAGGGCCATGGAGCAATAGGTGGGCATGTGGAAATGAGAAGGCTGATCCTAGCTGGACATTACTTTTCTTCCTCCCCTCCTTCCTCCCTCCCTCCCTTCCTTCCTTCCTTTCTTCTTTCCTTCCTTCCATATTTTTACTTTCTTTTTCTCTTCCTTTTCTCCCTTTATCCCCTTTGCATTTCCTTTTTTCCTCTTTTATCTTTTTTTTCCTTTATTTTATTCAGTTTAAGACAGGCAAATTTAAATATTTGGAATAATTGGAACTAAGTGTCAAAGAAGAACCTTAACATAAATAAAAATAAAAATAAAACACTAAGCAAGAAGAAGCTATCCAACAAAATTAACTCATCAAGATGAAAAGATGCTTGATATCAGAAAAATATACAAATTATGCTAAGAAATAGAAGGTATGGCACAGTCAAAGTAACAACCTAAAAAGGCAAAGAAGATTAGAATTTCAAACAACTAATCCAAGATTTCCACAGAAATCTTCAAAAAAAAGGAGATGAAGGAAAAAATAAAGGATATTAGAAGAACTCAGTGAGCATACAGAAGAAATTGTAAACATATATTTAAAAAAGAAATCTTATGTTAATGAAAGATACAATAAAAGAAATTTAAAAATTTAGTTGACTCAAACAACAGCAGATCCAAACAGGAAGAAGAAAGAATCAGTGAATTAGAATACAGAATATACACAAATTCACAGATAGAACAGATGCAGAAAAACATGGAAAAAATGAACATGTACTCAGGGATTTGAATGAAAACATGAAAAGTGCAAACATACACATTATGGGTTTCCCAGAGTGAGACTAGAAGGTCAAGGGTATAGAGGAAGTGTTTGAAGAAATAATGGCTGAAATTTTTCCAATTTTATGAGGGACATGGATGTACACATCCACAAAGGTCTCCTTACTCAGGACAGAAAAAATACTAAAAATCTCTTTTAAGAAACATAGTAATCAGATTGTCAAGTTCTGAAGATAAAGAGAGAATCCTGAAAGCAGTAAGAGAAAGAAGATAAATCACATATAAAGGATGCTCTATAAGATTAACTGCTGATTTCTCATCTGAAACCTTGGAGGCAAAAAGGCAGTGGTATGACATTGTAACAGTCCTGAAAGAGGAAAAAATGAAAGCTAATATTCTATATTCAACAAAATTGTCTTTCAAAAGTGAGGGAGAAATGAAAATATTCACAAATAAACAGAAATTGCCAGTTGGTCAACAATAAACCTGCCCTTCAAAAAATACTAAAGGAAGATCTGCAGGTTGAAAGGAAAAGACAGGAGAAGGATGTTTAGTTTAGAGTTTAGAAAGGAAGATTATTATAAAATGTAACAAAAAGGGTCAAAAGATAAGCAAAAATAAGATATAACATACATAAGCCTAATGGCTGAATTAAGTACTTAATTTAATGTAATGACATTGAATGTTAAGGGATTAAAGACCACAGTTAAGAGAAAGATGGGCAAAATGTATAAAACTATGGTCTACATGCTATGCACAACAGATTCACATTCTTCCGAAGGACACAAATATGTGCAAGTGAAAGTTTTAAAACAATTTTTCTATATAAAGCATAACCAAAAAAAAAAAAAAAAAGCCTGGGGTAGCTATACTAATATTGGCCATAATAGACTTTAAATGTAAAATTGTTGTAAGAGACAATGAAGCACTCTATATTCTAATAAAAGTGGCAATCAAATAAGAAGAAAGAACAATCATAAATATTTATGCAACTAACCAGGATGTCCCAAAATACATGAGGCAATAACTAGAAAAATTGAAGGAAGAAATAGACACCCCTACAGTCATATCCAGGCACTTCAATACACCACTTTCAGCAATAGACAGAACATCTAGACAGAGGATCAATAAAGAAACAGAGATCAAGAATAAAATATTAAAGGAACTAGACCTAATGATACATATGTAATATTGCATCTTCAAACTGCAGGATATAATCCCTTCCAAAGCACTTATGGATCATTCTCCAGGATAGATCATATGTTAGTTCATAGAATAAGTCTCAATGAATTTATAAAGATTGAAATTATACAAAGCACTTTCTCTAACCACAAGGGAATGAAGCTAGAAATCAATAATGGGCAGAGAACTAGAAAATTCACAAATACATGGATTTTAAACAATAGGCTATAACAATTAGTGGGTCAAGGAGTAAATTGCATGAGAAATTAGTAAATATTTTGAGATAAATGAAAATGAGAACACAACATATCAAAATTTATGGGAAGTAATTAAGTTGGTACAGAGAAGAAAATTTATAGCCCTCAATGCGTACATTAAAAAAGAAGAAAGAGCTAAAATCAAAGACCCTAACTGCACATCTGGAGGAACTAGGAAAAGAACAGCAAACTAATTCTAAAGCAAGAAGAAGGAACTAAATAACAAGGAGCAGTGCAGAATTAAATGAAATTGAGAAAAAAGAGAAAGAATTAACAAAACCAAGAATTGTTTTTTTGAGAAGATTCATAAAATTGACAAACCCTTAGCCAGACTAAGAAAAAAAGAGAGAACATGCAAATAAAAGCAGAAATGCGAGAGGGGACATCATTAGTGACCCCACAGAAATAAAAAGGATAATAAGAGGATACTCTGAAAAATTGTATGCCAACAAGTTGGACAACTTAGATAAAATAGACATATTTCTAGAAACACACAAACAACCTACCTAGATGAAAAATGTAATAGAAGACATCCACAGACCAATTATAAGTAATAAGATTGAATCAGTCATCAAAAGCTTCCAAATAAATAAAGGCCCAGGATCAGATGGCCACACAGATGAATTCTACATATTATTTCAAAAAGTAGTAGTTCCATTCTACTCAAACTCTTCAAAAATTTTGAAAAAAAATGTAGTGAACATTAGCTAACTCATTCTGTGAAGTCAACATCACCCTAGTACGAAAGCCACATAAAGATGCCACAAGAAAAGAACATTATCAACCAATCTGCAATTAAATTAGATGAAAAAAATCCTCAAAAATATTTGCAAATTGAATCCAACAACATATAAAATTAATTATACAACAAGATTAAGTGGGTTTTATCCCACATATGCAAAGATATTTCACTATAAGAGGAGCAATTATTATAATACACCACATTAACATATTGAGGGAGAAAAATCACATGAACATCTCTAGCAATGCAGAAAAGGTATCTGACAAATTCAGTATCCATTCTTGATAAAAACACATCAAATAATAGAAATAGAAGAAATCTTCCTTAACATGACCAATTTAACAAAAATATCAGGACACAGAGTAAAATATTATTTTTCACACTATTAGATGAAAGAGATAGTCTAAGAGACATTTAGTAAAATCAAAATGTTATAGAAAAGTTGATAATTAGAGAGGATACAATGAACTATTTATAATTATGATTGATTTTATATATGTAGGATTATTGTGATAATTAATCTAAGGTTCGTTCAGGTCTTTAAGAATACTAAAATAGTCTAGAAGGGTCTAAATGTTCCCTATAAATGAATAAATAAGGACAGCTATAGGCTTGAGGAAATAAGAAAAAGGATAAAATTGGAAGTTCAACCAAGACAAAAACTCATAAAGAACTGGTTCACTTACAGCTTACTTTGGCCTCCATTTTTTGCTTTAGCCACCTCCACCTGCCCCAAAACTTCTTTTTTTTTTTTTCATTTTTAAAGAAGCTTTAGAGTACATAAATGTTATATAAAAAATATAGTGGTTTCCCATATACCCCATTCCCTCCCCCTCCCACAATTCCCACATTAACAATATCCTTCACTAGTGTGGTACTTTTGTTATAGTTGATGAAAACATATTGCAGCACTGCTACTAACCATGGACTATCTTTTCCATTATACTTTACACACTGTTTCACATAATTTTGCAGGTTATGACAAAATATATAATTTCTTGTATCCATCATTGCAATGTCATGCAAGGCAATTTCAATACCCTGAAAATGGCCCCATATCACACCTATTCTTCCCTCTCTCATCCCTCAGAACCTCTGGTGGCCACTGCATTTTTAACAATGATAAGAGTTCTTCCATTGCTAGAATAATAAATCTATAGTAGAATAATAATAAGGCTACTTTAGTCCATTGTTCATTCCCCAATCTTTAGGATTTAGGGATGGTGATGCCACTCTGCTTCTCACTGAGAGAGAGCTTAGAACCCATGGGGCAGATGGATGGAAATATCTTGCTGGCAGTTGAAGACACTCTGTACCTTGGGATAGGTGTTGTCTATAGTCATTTCCTTGTTAGTTGTCCTGGGTGATTCCAATTAACTGGAAAGTAGATTGCAACTCTGCTGAAATTCAGGGCTCAACTGGCACATGGATGGACCAAATATTTAAGTCTCTGGAACATATATTTATCAAGTATAGTGCTAATTATGGATTCAAATAAATAGGGCAGAAGGGCCATGTGTAAGAAACCTATAAATGAGTCTAACTCTGTTACAGTGGGGATCATAAATTCCAAAGTAAGGCCCATTAACAGGGTGCTGAATTCCTGAGCTGTCTGTCCTACTTATAGTTTCTGGATATCTCTAGCGCCCTCAAGAGCCTGCTATTTGTGGCAGTGTTTACTGTGGCAGTCAATGAGATCCTGCTAAGACTTGCAAAGTGTAACCCCTGGAATGACCTCCTGACTCACTTTGAAATCTCACTTTTAGTCTACTGTCAGCCTGATGATTTCTGACCATGTAGCAGCTTAAATAATATGCTTGAGTAATATGAGTTTTCAAGCTAAGTTATGGTATTCTTGTAAAAAATTATTATGGTGTACTTTAAATATCTAAAAAATATATTAAATGATAGAATATTGTAAATTACATGTTTATAACCTAAAATTGTTCTTAAATTTCCTATGCTTACACATATGCTTAGCAAGTCAATTAATCAAGTTCATCATACATTGATTTGCCATTTTGTTCAACACCAAGCATTGGATTACAGGTTGGAAAATAATTCTAGAAAGGACTACTAGGAAATGATTATTTCAGTTAAAGAGATTTTTGATTGGAGTCTAATAAATAGTTTCATCATATTTTCAACCATTAAATTGTATAGAACCTTTAAATACAAATGAAAACTAATTATAATAAATATTGAATATTTAACACAAAGCATTATCTCTGATAGATAGGTCTTTTCCTGTATGCTCCTCAAAACTCAGAGTCTACATGTTAAATGGTGAACTTAATTGATAAATGTTGTATGTGTTCTAACTGCTCTACCAACCATCAGTTCAATTGCTGTCTCTCTCCGTGTCCTGAAGCCTCACTCTTCCTATAATAACCATTAAGTGTTCAAGTAAAAAAAAAGAGCTGTATAATAAAAAATCTTTAAATAAAAAATCTTTAAAATAAAAAATCTTTAAAATAAAAAATCTAGAAATGATTAAGCTTACTAAGGAAAGCATATTGAAAGCTGACATGGGACAAAATCTTATACCAGGGAGTTCTGAATGCAAAGGAAAAGTTCTTGATAGACATTAACAGTGCTATTCCAGTGAACACATGAATGATAAGAAAATAAAAGAGTCTTATTGCTGATATAAAGAAAATAGTAATGTTCTGGATAGACAATCAAAGTAGCCATAACATTCCCTGAATCTGAAGGCTAATCCATAGAAATACCATAACATTCTTCAATTCTATGAAGGCTGAGACAAGTGAGGATGCTGCAGAAAAAGTGTTTGAAGCTAGCAGATATTGGTTCATGAGATTTAAGGAAAGAAGCCATGTCCATAACATAAAAAATACAAGATGAAGCAGCCTTATATTGGAAGAAGATATCATGGAGGACTTTGATGGATAGAGAATAGTCATTGCTTGGCTTCAAAGCTTCAAAGGACAGTTTGAAACTCTTATTAAGGGCTAATGTACCTGGTGACTTTAAGATTAACCAATGTTCATTTACCATTCTGTAAATCCTAGGGCCTTTAGGAATTATGTGAAATCTACTCTGCCTGTGCTCTATAATTGGAATAACAAAGCCTGGGTGACAGCACATGTGTTTATAGTATGACTTACTGAATATTTCAAACCATTATTGAGACATACTCTTCAGAAAGAAGAATCCATTTAAAGGTTAGTGATTATTGGCAATGGAATTGGTCATCCAGTAGCTCTTATGGGTATGTACAATGAGATTAATGCTGTTATCATGCCTACAAATACAGTATCCATTCTGCATCCATTGGATTAAGATTAATTTTTACTTTACAGGGTTATCATTTAACAAATACATTTTGGATGGCTTTAGCTGCCACAGAGAGTGATTCCTCTGATGGATCAGGGCAATGAAAATTGAAAACCTTCTGGAAAAGATTCACAATTCTAGGAAAGTAATCACATTTGTGTCATGGGAGGAAGTCATATATCACTATTCGCAGCAGTTTGGAAGAAGTTGATTCCTATCCTCATGGATTTTCTTGAAAGGTTCAAGACTTCAGTGGAGGAAATAACTGCAGATGTAGTGAAAATAGGAAGTGAAATCAAATTAGAAATGTAGCACAAAGACATGAATGTTTAGCTGCAAACTCATGATAATATTTCAGTGGAATAGATGAGGAGTTGCTTCTTAGGGATGAGCAAACAATGTGGTTCCTTGAGATGGAAACTACTCTTGGTGAAGATATTGTGAATATTGTTGAAATGACATCAAAGGATTTAGAATATTACATAAACTCAGTTTATAAAGCAGTGAGAACACAAAATGTACAAACATATGCACTATAGGCATCCCAAAGGTAGAAGAGAAGGGAAAGGGAACAGAAGGAGTGTTGAAGGAAATAATGGCTGAAAACTTCCCAACCCTTTTGAGGAAGATGGATGTACATGTCCAGGAAGCACAGCACACCCCAAACAATATAAATCTGAACAGGCCTACTCCAAGCCATATACTTGTCAAAATGTCCAATGCTCAAGACAAAGAGAAAATACTCAAGGTAGCAAGAAAAAATAGAACTATCATATACAAGGGATACTCAGTAAGATTAAGAGCTTATTTCTCATCTGAAACCATGGAGGCAAGAAAACAGTTGTTATGACTTAGTCAAGGTACTCAAAGAAAAAACTTCCAGCAACGAATACTCTATCCAGCAAATCTGGCAATCAAAAAGGATGGAGAGTTCAAAATATTCACAGATAAACAGATTAAGAGAATATGCCAATAAGAAACCTGCCCTTCAAGAAATGCTAAAGGAAGTTTTACAGTTTGAATGGAAAAAACAGGAGAGAAAGAGGTGGAGGAGAGTGGAAGAACAAATAAAAAGACAAAAAGAGAAATAAAATAAACATATGACATGCATAAACCCAAAGAAAATATGGCTAATGTAAGAAATTCTTGAGAATAATAACATTGAATATTAATAAATTAAATGCACCAGTCAAGAGACACAGATTCGCAGAATGGATAAGGAAATATGACCCATCCTTATGTTGTCTACAAGAAACCCACCTTAGACTCAGGGATGGAAGGAGGCTGAAAGTGAATGGCTGTAAAATAATTTTACAAGCAAATAATAATAAAAAAGGGAGGGAGTAGCTATCCTAATATCAGACAAAATAGACTTTAAATGAAAAAATATTGTAAGAGACAAAGATAGACACTATAAATTAGTAAAAGAGGTAATCTTTCAAGAAGCAAGAAAAATCATAAACATTTATGCACCTAATCAGGGTGCCTCAAAATACATGAGGCAAACACTGGAAAGACTAAATGGAGACATAAATGCCTCTACAATTAGAGTGGGGGACTTTAATACACCATTATCACCATTAGACAGAACATCTAGTCAGAGAATCAATAAAGAAACAAAAACTCTGAATAATACATTAGAGGGACTGGACCTAACAGACATATACAGAATGTAACACCCAAATACAGCATGATATATATTCTTGAGAGCACATGTATCATACTTCAAGGTAGGCCACATGTTAAGCCAGAGAACAACTCTCAGTGAATTCAGAAAGACTGAGATTGTACAAGGTAATTTCATTCATTCAATGGAATTGAATTGAAAATCACTAAGAGCCAGAGAAACAGATTAGGCACAAACATATGGAAGTTAAACAACACATTCTTAGACAAAAAGTGGGTCAAGGAGGAAATCTCAAAAGAACTAAGTAACTACTTTGAAATGAATGAAAATGACAACACAACATATCAAAACCTATGGGATGCAGCCAAAGCTGTACTGATATGGAAATTCAGAGCCATGAAATGTATATATCAAAAAAGAAGAAAGAAATAAAATTGAGGACCTAATTGCACACCTGGAGGAAGTGGAAAAACAACAACAAACTAACCCCAAAGAAAGTAGAAAGAAGGAAATAACAAAGATTAGAGCAGAACTAAATGAAATACAAAATAAGAAAGCACTAGAAAAATTAAACAAAACCAAAAGCTGATTCTTCAAGAATATCAATACAAGTAACAAACTCTTAGCCGGACTAACAAAGAAAAAGAAAGAGCAGATTCAAATACACAATATAAAGAATGAGGAAGGGGATATAACTACTGACCCCACAAAAATAAAGAGTATCATAAGAGGATACTTTGAAAAATTATATGCCAACAAGAATGATAATTTAGAGGAAATGGTTAAATTCCTAGAAAATCACAAGCAGCCTACATTGTTGGAAGAAGAAATTGATGAACTCAACAGTCAAATTACAAGTAAAGAAATAGACTCTGTAATCAAAAATCTCCTAGCTTAGAAGAGCCCAGGACCAGATGGCTTCACAGGTGAATTCTACCAAACATTCTGGCAAGAGCTAACACCAATCCTGCTTAAGCTCTTCCAAAAAAATAGAAATAGAAGGAACATTGGCCAACTCATTCTATAATGCCAACATTACCCTAATACCAAATCCAAACAAAGATGCCATAGAAAGGAAAATTACAGACCAATCTCTCTGCTGAACCTAGATGATAAAATCCTCAACAAAATACTTGCTTATCACATTCAACAACATATCAAAAGAATTATACACCAGGAACAAGTGGGTTTCATCCAGGTTATGCAAGGATGCTTCAAAATAAGAAAATCAATCAATGTAATACACCACATAAACTGATTGAAAGAATAAAAACATATGATCATCTCTATAGATGCAGAGAAAGCATTCAACAAAATACAGCAACTCTTTCTGGATAAAACCACTGCAAAAGGTAGGTATAGAAGGAAATTTTCTGAACATGATAAAGGGTATATATGAAAAACCCAAAACTAACATCATCTTCAATGGTGAAATCCTAAAAGCCATCCCTCTGAAATAGGGAACAATAGAAGGATGCCCACTATCACCACTCCTATTTAACATTGTCTTAGATGTAGTTGCTCAAGCACTAGGCAGGAAAAAGTTATAAAAGTCATCCACATTGGAATGTAAGAAGTAAAAATTTCACTATGTGCAGATGACCTGGTCCTATATATAGAAATCCCTGGGAAATCTACAACAAAGCTTCTAGAACTTATAAAGGAGTTCAGTAAACTCAGAGGCTATAAGATCAATGCTCCGAAATAAGTAGCATTTTTGTACACCAATAATGAACCATCTGAGGAGGAAATCAAGAAAAAAAAATACCATTTACAATAATGAATAAAAGAATCAAATACCTAGGAATAAATTTAACTAATGATGTAATGATATAAAGGACTTATATACAGAAAACTACACAAAACTGTTAAAGGATATCAAAGAAGACTTAAATTAAGGGAAGAATATTCCCGGTTCATGGATAAGAAGAATAAACATCGTCAAGATGTCTATACTACCCAAACTAATCTACAGATTTAATGCAATTCCAATAAAAATCAACACTGTATTTTTTAAGGAATTGGAAAAACTAACTACAAAATTTATTTGGAAGGGTAAGGGGCCCTGAATCATCAAAGACATATTGAAAAAGAAAAATGAAGGTGGAGGTATCACATACCTGACTTTAAAACATACTACAAAGCTACATTGATCAAAACTGCATGGAATTGGCACAAGGGTAGACATACAGACTACTGGTACAAATTTGAGAGTTCCAATATAGATCCTCACATATATAGTCATCTGATATTCAACAAGTCTACAAAGCCCACTCTGTTGGGAGAGAATTGCCTCTTCAACAGATGGTGCTTGGAGAAATGGATATCCATATCCAAAAGAATGAGAGAGAAAAAACATCTCACAACTTATGCAAAAATCAACTCAAGATGGATCAAAGATGTAAATATAAGATCTAAGACCATAAAGACCTTGAAAGATAATGTAGGGAAGCATTTAAAGAATCTTGTAATAGGAAATGGTTTCATGAACTTCAAACCCAAAGCACAAGTAGCAAAAGAAAAAATAGATAAATGAGATTTCTTCAAAATTAAAAACTTTTGCATCTCATAGGACATTATCAAGAAAATAAAAAATCAGCCTACCCAATTGGAGAAAATACTTGGCAACCATATATCTGATAGGAGCCTAATATCCTGAATATATAAAGAATTCCTACACCTCAAAAATCAAAAGACAACAAGCCATTTAAAAAGTGGGCAAGTGACCTGAAAAGACATTTCTCCAAGGAAGAAATACAAATGGCTAAAAAGCACATGAAAAAATGCTTGACATCACTAGCTATTAGGGAAATGCAAATCAAAATTACAATGAGATACCATCTTACACCCATTAGAATGACTGCTGTTAAAAAATAGCTACTGTAAGTGTTGGAGAGGATGTGGATGAAGGGGAACCCTCATCTACTGCTGGTGGGTTTGTGGAATGGTCCAGCCATACTGAAGGACAGTATGATGGTTTCTCAAAAATCAAACTATAGATCTTCTGTACAATCCAGTGATTCCACTACTGGGTATACACTCACAAGAATTGAAAGCCAAGACAAAAATAGATATATGCACACCTATGTTCGTAATTGCATTGTTCACTATTGCCAAAAGTTGGAATCAACCGAGGTGTCCATCAATAGATGTATGGATACACAAAATGTGGTACATACATACAATGGAATATTACTCAGCTGTAAGAAGGAATAAATTGCTAACACAGGGGATAACATGGATGAATCTTGAAGACCTTATGTTTAGTGATGCAAGCCAGTACATGATCTCACTGATATGAACTAAAGAAATTGAGTAGTCTCAGAGAGCTATTGTCTGAAACATATGTTTACAAGAAAAGAAAGAGAAGTTTTCGAGCCATCACCCATACGGACATAGTCTATCATAAAGTGATAGAGTGTAGTTGTGTATTGAAGGGATAGGATAGGTGGGTAGTGATATTATTGAGTTTGTTGGGGCATGGTTGACAGGTGGGAAGATTGGGAAGGGTGAGTTAGAATACCCAGGATACTGGAGGGAGAGATGGGAGAGGGACCAGGTGAACAGTTGGGATTTGTGTGTTTGAGATTGAAAGTACAATCTTATGACAGTAGGACAAGGAGGGTCACTGGTTTAGGGTCTTGTTTTGGGGGGGTGGGCTTTAAGGCAGGGTGCACCTGGAGCAAGCTTCTAGGGAGTGTGTGAGTGTTCATCCTGTCATAATGTGTTCTATTAGTGGGTGGAGACCCATATAATGAGCAGGAAGGAGTTGGACTCCCATCTTTGGGAGGACCAATTTGTTCAGAAATAGATAGGTGGGAGTCTCTCAAGAGCAAGGGAGATTCCTGATAGGGGAGGACAAACCAGTGTGTCAAGACCTCTTGTTTCATGTAACTATGAATCTTGTCATCCAATGAGTCAAACCAGGGGGTCGTCATGGTCCCTGAGGAGATGGGGAAGGTGCAACAGAATAGATCAAACAGGATATATTTAGTATTCAGTGGAAGTGTCCTTCATTACCTTACAGTGATGGACACAGGACATGGTAAATATCATCAAAATTTACAAAAATATATGTTCTAAAATGTAAACCATTCTTTAAACCATTGATAATGTTTAGTAGCTATTTATCACTATTTGTATATCAGTTATAACAATACTACCATCCACATATAAAAAGGTTTTAAAATGGTGTGAGGAAAGGAGGAGGAGTTTGGTTATAGGAGAGTCTCTTGTATTCTGTGTGTGACTTTGCTGTGACCTAAAACTTCTTTGAAAACAAAATGTAAAATAATGAGAAACTGGAGACTGAGAGTGGGAAAGTGCCATGGTACAGATACAGACTGGACACCAGATATTGCAGTGATAAAAAGCAAAATGTCAAAAAATTATATATTAATTTTTTTTTCATTTTTAAATATCCCAATCTTTTATTTTATTTTATGTTTAGTTTTTTTTTAAGTTTTTATGTATTTTATCTCTTACATTTTAATTTATTATTGTTGTTTCATTTTCCTACTAATTGTATTTGGCTATTGTGTTGGCTTCATCTTTATAGTAGCTTTGTTTCACAGAAGGGTTATAACTGGGATGGGAAAGTATTGTTGGAGGTGGTGTCAAAGATAGGGGGAGCATGGGCAGAATTTCACCTGAATATACATACAATGTATATAAAACTGTTCAAATGTTCACAGGGCATGGTCATAGTGGGTGGAGAATCGCTCAAATAATGATAGAATACTGAATTCGCATCCTGGAGAGCTCTGCCTCATTCTCCAAGGGAGAAGCAACAGTCTCCCAAGTGCAGGGGCATTGTCTGGCAAAAGAAGATTATCCACTGATGGGCCCTTGTTATTGATGAATAGCCTTATGAGTCTTTGCTCTTGAAATTGAAATTTAGCCTACTGTTATGTGTTGCCTAAGGGTTGCCTACTGAGAGCCTCCTTGTGGCTCAAATGTTGCCTCTCTCTAAGCCAAACTCAGCATATGAATGCATTACCTTCCTCCCAGTAAGGGACATGACTCTCAGGGATGAGCCTCCCTGGCACCAAGGGATTACTACCAAGTGCTAACTGGCAATGTGACTGGAAAAAGACCTTGAATAAAAGGGGGGAAAGGTAAAGACAAATGATTTCAGATGGCTAAGAGACTTCAAAGTGAATTGGGAGGTCATCCCAAAAGTAGTGCTTACACTCATCTCAGTAGGACTTCATAGGCTTCCAAAATGGATAACACCCAAAATAGGGTGGCTCTTGAGGGCTCTGGAGACACCCAGGTCCTATGTCAGGGGAGATAGCTCTGGAGGTTGGTGCCTTACCAACGGTCCTACTTTGGAATTCGCACTCCTGAGAGTGACAGTGTTGGATTCAAATATGCCTTCCCTGCACATGGTTCATCTGTCCCTTCTATTCAAACCTATACATGATGCTGGAGCTTGGAGGTTTACATCCAGAGACTGAAGTGTTTGGGCTGTCCATGTGCCATCTGGGCCTGAAATCTCGGGGAGCTGCAACTTCTACTCTATAGTTCAATGGACTCATCAAGGACACCTGGTGCGGAGATGATGATGGACAACGACCATTCCAGGGAATGGAGAGAGTCTGCAGATGCAGGCAGGATAATCCCATCCAATTTATCCATGGCATGTAAGCCACCTCTCAATTGGAATTGGAGTGGACATCACCATCCCACACTCCACAGGATTGGAGGAAGAGCTATGGACTAGAGTGTACTTACTGGTATTTGGTTATAGATATACTGTGATTCAAGCAATGGAAGAAATTAGAATATTAATGTGGAGTCAGTGGCCACTGAATGCTCTGGGGAAAGGGAGAGGGAAAAGCAGTTGTAATACATGGGCTTTTTTCGGGACTTGGGAATTGTCCTGAGTGATGTTGCAACACAGATATTGGCCATTTTAAATCATCATATAACATGCAGAACTGTGTGGGAGAAAGTGTGGTCTACAATGTGAACTATGGTCCATGCTTATTGGCAAAGTCCAAGGATATGTTTATCCATTACAGGTGATGTGCCACACTAATGGAAGTTTTTGTGGAAGGTTGTGGGAGGTGTGGGGGGTAGGGCATATGGGAATCCCAATATCTTTGTGTAACATTTATGTAATCTAAGTATCTTTTTTAAAAAATGTATTTATAAAAAAATAAAGCTATGACAGGGTTTGAGACTATTGACTTCAATTTTGAAAGAAGGCCTACTGTGGGCAAAATGTTATCAAACAGCATCACATACAACAGAGAAAACCATCATGAAAGAAAGAGTTAATCCATGCAACAAACTTCACAGTTATTTTATTTTAAGAAATTGGAACTGCCACACCAACTTCAGGTACCCCCACCCTGATAAATGAGCTGCCATCAACATCAAGGCAAGACCCAACACCAGCAAACAGTTTAGGATTTCTGGAGGCTTAGATATTAGTTAGCATTTTTAGTAATAAAGTATTTTTCATTAATGTATGTATGTTATGTTTTTTCAGACATAGATTTATTTCACAGTTAATAGACTACAGTAGTGTGTAAACATAACCTTATATACAGTCGAAAACCAAAAAATGTGTGACTTGATTTTCTGTGATATTTTCTTTATTGCAGTAGTCTGGAACAAAACCCAGAATATCTCCATAGCATGCTTATAGTTCTGGTCTATCATATAATATAAGAAATAGTGTGAATTATGCATAGGTCATGACCCTCAAATATGGGGGAAGAGGCATCCTAAGTAGAGAAGTTAGTAGAAAAGAAAACCTAGAAGTGGGAGATCACTCTGTTTGGAGAATATAGAGGAGTATAGTATATTTGCTTAAATCATCTAAACAATGGAAAACAAAAGAAAAGTGTAGGGGAATAGAAAAGACATCATACAGGTGTCCTTGACATGAAAAATCGATTATATTTTGCAACATTGTATTTTTCCAATGCAGTAATCTCTATGATGAGCAAACTGAACGTGAGCCAAATTGGTGAGATTTCTCATTATCAGGAGAGGAGATTCTAAATTATTCCAAGGAAAGTAGCCTTTCTTATAAATTTCTGAAGAGGGGGCATGTCGGGATTAAAGATACCATTTAGAGAGATACATCTTGTGTTCCTCAAATTCAAGTGTTCACACCTGGAACAATTTAGATCCTTTAAAGTGAAGGTTCCTACCTGAATAATTATAATATGTTCTTTAGGCTTTTGTAATGTCAGAAGTTATTTACTCCAACTCCCAAGAAAAGCTTAATTTCATTCTACAATGATGAGAATAATAGCTACACTAGGGGCACCGCATGGGAATCACAACGAATATCACCTTATAAACTTTAATTCTCAAGGTAGCATTTGAGACAATATCTTTTGCAGGGCAATTTTTATCTCCACATTTCTCAGTGTATAAATGAAAGGATTCAGCATAGGGGAAATCACAGTATAAAACACAGAGATTTCCTTATCCTTGTTCTCACTGCCAGCAGGTAGAATATATATATAGATACAGGGCACAAAAAACAAAATTACAGCAATTATGTGAGAGCTACAGATTTGACTGAGCTTTGTGTCGTGCTGCAGAGATGTGTGTCCTAAAATTGTACAATATGCTTATGTAAGGTGCCACCAGGACAGGGAAAATTAAAACCCCTGAAATACCTGAATTAATAATAACTTAGATGCTAAAAACATGTATATCTTTGCAGACCAGTTTCAAAAGAGGCTTCACATCACACATGTAATGAGTGATTTGATTAGGGCCTCAAAAAGGTAAATTGAGGACCATGAGCATGAGAGTAATAGAATAACAAAAGCCTACACTACAGGCCTTGATAATCAGCATGTTACATCTCTGCCTGTTCATGATGACCATGTAGTGCAGGGGATTGACAATGGCTACAGAGTGATCAAAAGCCATAGACACCAAGATGAATATTTGCACAGCTGCCAGTAAGTGCATAGTGAAGAGCTGGGTCATACAGTTGTTATAGGAAACGATTTTTCTCTCCATTGCTAAGTCTCTGATTAGCCGGGGAATTACAGCATCACATACTGTAATGTGAAGGAGAGGTCCATGAGTGATAGTTGGCAGAGAAAATAGTACATTGGCTGTTTAATTAGATGGCTGCAGGTAATTGTGAGTAAGATGATGAAGTTCCCCATTAAGACCACCAAGAAACAGAGCAGGAACAAGAAACAGAACAGTAGCTTTATCTGCTTGTCCTCCCATAACCCCAAGATGACAAATTCACTGACATTGTTCTGATTTTCCATGAGGTAATGTGAGTCCAGAGTAGATAATATAAATTTAATTTATCTGAAATAATACAGAACATTAAACATGTAATAGCATGTTTAAACTTGGTGTGAATTATTAATTGAAAAATAATGCAGGTCAAGGTAGTTTTAATACAGGTTTTATCATTTAAAATCTTTTTAAGTTAGGACAGTTTTGTCATTTTTTTTTATTTTTAATTTATTTTTATTGTGGGTAAAAATCAAAATCTTCACAATACATACAAACATTTGCAAAATGATATATAAATATATATGCATATATGTGTATTTGCTTACAAAAATGCTATTTATATATATATATATATACATATATTTTAAGAAGTGCCTAGATTCCCCAAAATATTACACGGAACCCACTGGGATTCTCATGTTGTCCACCTCCCACACCTCCCACCACATCCCACACAAACATCTCCCACAAGTGTGGCCCACCACCCTCAATGAACCTACACATATGACTCCCGGGGATGAGCCTCCCTGGCAATGAGAGATTAATACCAAGTGCCAACTGGCAACACAACTGGAAAAAGACCTTGAATAAAAGGGGAAATGGTAAAGACAAATGAGTTCAAGTGGTTAAGAGACTTCAAAGAGAGTCGGTAGGTCATCCCAGAGGTAACTCTTATGCACACCTCAGTAGGAGCTCATAGAACATCTAAGTGCCTATCACCCCACACAGAGGGGTTCCTGAGAGTTTTGTCATCTTAAATGATTTTTAAATGAGAACATATTTTAATCCTCATATTTTATAAATATTTTACATGTATTAATTCCCATAAGAACCCAAACTAAATAGGCAATATTCTGATTCTCATTTTATATATGGGGCACCTGAAGCATAGCAGGGCTCAATTAATTATATCACATCATCCAGATATATAGTAGCAGATCTAAGATATGAAACTTTACCCTTTGTCAGATTCCATGCTATTCAAAGCTATGCTGTGTTAGCCATAGGCCAAATGGAACTAGCTATTTTCCATCTTTGCAAAATAAATGAGGTGTTTCTCCATGTCAACCACTAACTACTTGCATAATTGTAAGCAACTCCCTCCCTTTTTTAATCCTACTAATGTTTTCTGTGGAGAACCAAATAACCCTATAATTCTATACCTCCACTGAAACTAAATATTTATTCTTAAAATTAAAAATACCCAAGGATCTTAATCATATCATAGAAATAACCTAATTTAGTTGTTAATATTTTCAGTGACTTTACTTATTCTCATGTATGGTTGACGTTCAGCACATTCGTTTGCTAGAAATAGGACATTGGTTTGTTAGATACAGCAATTGCTAGGTCTCTAAATATATGAATATGGGACTTTATTAAAGCCTCAACTTTCTCTGAATTATGTTAAAGGTATATATTGAGTATTCTATTAGAAAAAACTTTAGAAAGGTAAGTGTTCTCTCTTGGCATGTTGAATGAAGTAATAAGATGAAAGAATTATCTGCTCATTTGAACATACCCTTAGAAATGTGCAGACACTCAGATGCAGTGTATTTGGGAGGAGGGAGCAAATATGTTGAAAGCATCACCTTTAGCTCATATCAAAAGGCCTTCCTCATGTAAATCATCTGTTGCCCAGAAAAAACTATTATTTTCAATTGGCTGCTGTTTGGATTTTATTTTACAGTATGGGAACAATTTGATGAATTGTACTGATCCCTAGTCTAAGGAACATGAATATTAGCATACAGTTTTGAATATTCTAATATTTCTGCATTCCTAGGGCTAATCACCTCATTCTGTTGAGATTTCTTATCCGAATGGCAAGTGGAACCAAAGATATTGGGTCCATTTACCATCTGCCAAGAGCAAAAGAAATGAAGCCCATCATATCAGAAGGGCTTAAGATTCTAACACAAACCATGTCCTCAGAACACATCCCTGAAAATGTTTTACTGATGTTAAAAAATTGGGTAATAAAATGGGATTACATCATAGTTATGAATTAATTGGCCTGTCAGTTGTTTTACTTATGTTAGATAAATACTAAATATGAGAAAAAACATGGATATTGGTGTAAGTATTCTGCACTCAAAATTCAACTTAACATAGCACATATTCACAAATTGAGAATATTGAAACCTGCCCTCTGTGCATGACATTTAATCTAATAATTTAAAGAACATAATATATCTAGGAATAAATTTGCAGTAGAACTATAGAAAATATTCTAGAATAATATTTCAATTTCTAGAAAATTGAAACTATAAAAAGCCAAATTCATGGTTTACAATATTTCACTAATTTTGCTGCAAACCTCAGGATCTCTGACATTGGGTTTCAGTCTTGCTGTACCTACAATGATTCCACATCAATTGGAAAAAGACACACTTAAGTAGGAAAAGATCCTTAAAAGTACTGCCAAGAGTTAGTTACTTGGAATCCTCTTAAAAAACAAAATCATGCTGAAATATTTCCTGGAACTATCCTCATATCATTTCATTTCTGGTCTTATTCTAATGCTTAAAATCTCCCTCACTATATGCAAATCAATTCTCTCTCTTCCTCTTCCTCCTACCCTCCCTCCCTCCCTCTCTCTCTTTCTTTCTCTCTTTGCCTTTTTCACTCCCTCTCACTTCCCTTCTCCTGCCCCCTTCCACTCTGTCACAAATCCACACACACACACACTCATGCATCTTTACATAATCACATGCAAATAAATGCAGTGTTTTGGCGATAAATTCAAGTGCTCATTTTTCCTAACTAACCCTCAGTCTCTACCTAAAGTCCCTTTTGCCTTACAAATTAAATACTTAGAGAAAAATTATCCTAGGAAATATGTGCTTTCTACATTTTGAAATAAAAAAAGATTGAAATAAAAGAATAAGAAAATGGAAGAAAAAGGAGAAATCTGAAGAAGGAAAAACCTATTGAGTTGTATGAATTATGTCTAAGTAGACAAGTGGATATGGATAGTATGAAACCCTAACAATGGCTAATATAACTGTTTTTTTTTTTTTTTTTTACAAATTCTTTAACTATTTATCATATTTATTATAAAGAAAATATTGTGAAAGTGAAATTCATATGTTTAATTCTTTCATGGATTTAGAGTAAAATATTTAAATAGCATAAATTATATGTAATATATTCCAGGCACCTTATTAAATATTTTATATATACTCATTAATTTATCTTCAATATGTCCTAGTGAGGGTTTATTACTAACCAATATTTTATTGGAGAATATATTTATATTATTGGTGTGTGTGTGTGTATATGTATATGTGTGTGTGTGTCTGTGTGTATATATATATATATATGTTTATTACAACCAAAGCCCAAGTTTACACAAATGCTAAGGGAAAGCCTCAATATGGGCTTTTTGAATGATTCTAAAACCGAAACATTTTTCACTATGCTTAAATACTTTTTCTCAAATACAAATACAAGTTGTTCCCAAATTGTCATCCATATTTACTGAATAGCCTTTCATGAAAATAGCTAACAAGAATGTATTCCAGAGGAATATAAACTTGCAAATTTGGAAATACTAAGGTCAAATTTTATATAAAACAAAGAATATTTGAAGTCACAATGATTTAATCACAAAATATTTTTTAATTGTTGAATACTAACCATCATGTTCAGTCCTTCTGCAACAATTTACTTTTCTTTGTCAAGATGGTCCTTCAGACTGGGTGCTTGTCTATTGCTGGACTGTGCTACGGACTAGCAAATTGATGTGGAAAGATTTGGACTCTTACATAAATCTGCCATCAAAAGGCATCTTTTGCGGAACCCTTGCTTAGTACACTTTAAATTAAAAGGCACAAGAAATACCAGAGGAAAAAGCTCCCAAGTGCTTTTTGCAGCAGCAAATATACATACTTATAATTAAAGAGGAAAAGCCAATACTATTATAGTTGTCATATAGACTGCTTTAAGGCTTGTTTCTCTTGCATTCATTTCTTCAGGGCCATCATAGAAAAGGTTCAGGAATACAGTTATGTATGGCACTGATGAAATATTATAGATATTTGTTTTTCTATCTGTCCTTTATCTTAAAATTATCTTCTCAAAGATTATATTCACTATTTTTTTTTACTGTGGTATGTAATACATACTTAAGAAATATTGAATTATTCTTTACCATCTAACTGCATTAATGTGATGATAGAGTTTCAAAAGAGCATTACAATTTTCCTTAGTAACACAAAATTGTTGCCATTATGATGAAGATTGTAAGACATTTCTAGAAATTTAATTATACCCATTTGAAAGTCCATAGTAAGGTACACTTTTGAGTTACTAGGTACCTGTGAGAATTAAGGTAGTTAGAATTAGGAAAATCCACAATTATTAATCAATTTTTATTGCATTAGCTTTTGTTTTTGATGTTTGTCTTACTTTCCCCCTGGGTTGGGGGAGAGAAACAATGCCAGTAGAATATAAAGGTAACAGAGTAGAATTAAGCTTACCCCTTTGTTTAGAGCAGACCATACACATGGATCCATGCCAGGTTTCTAAAGCTTATTTTATTTTACATGATTTTTGCTTTATTCATGCATTTCTCCTGTTCCTCACCTGGCAACCCACTGTACTTTATGTGTTAGACAGGGTTCTCCAGGAGAATAAAACATACGGGATATGTGTGTGTGTGTGTGTGTGTAAATATATATGAGTGTATATACATATATGTGTATGTATATGTAAATAATATTAAAATTAGGGAAAAAGATAACAATAAATGGTTATATATATATTTGAAAATTAAAAGTATATTCTGCTAAATATATTATTTAATAAAAAATATTAGAAAAGTTTATAAATACCTAAAATTGAATGATAGTGAATTGTTTTCCATTCTGACCATTTAAAAAAAATTCTTTCATTGTGCCTTTCTTTTCTTTTCTTTTTTTAAATATAGGGGTGAGGGATTGAACCCTGGATCTCATATATCAGAAGCTGGCACTCAACCACTGAGTCATATGGGCTCCCCCCTTTCTTTTCCTGATCATGGTTTTATACTGTATCTATCAACTCTTTGCCTATCCGTGGCCTAGAAGATATTCATCTAGGTTTCATTCTTTTAAAATACTTTTATATTTTGTATAAGCATCTATGATCCATTTTGAATTAATATGTGTAAAATGGGTGAGGGTTCATTATCTGATATGGATATCCAATTTTTCCCACCAATATTTGTTGAAAACAGTATACTTTCTCTACAGAATTGCTTACAGTCCTTTGCTTGGATCCAGTTGACCAAATAGGTGTGGATCTAATTCTGGATTCTAAGTCCAATACAAAGATTGTTTAGGTTTGTGAAAATACCATACTACTTTGTTTACTGTAGATTTATGATATGCCTTCAAATTAGGAAATATGATTTCTCCAAATTTATTCCTTTATAAACTCATGTGGGCTGATCTAGACGAATTGCATTTCCATATAAATGTTAAAATTATATTCTAAAATTCTAATAAGAAAATATAGTTTGTGTTTTTTGGGGGAGAATAGCAGTGAATCAAGGAATTAATTTTGTGGGTGGTAAAAATGATATTTTAAAAATGTTCAGGTGTTTCACTTATGAGAACAGAATATTTCTCCATTTATTAAGATGTGGTTTAATTTCCCTCTCCAAAGTTGTGTAGTTTTTTCTGTAGATGCCTTGCTATATTGTGTCAAATATCATTAACTACTGAGTTTTAATTCTTAAATATTAATGTACTAAGTATTTTAAGAATTTTATAATATAATTTTAACAATTCAATATCTGATTACTTGTTACAAATAGTCTTTGCAATCAATTTTTGTATATTGCTCTCACATTTTTCAAACCTGCCAAGCTCACTTATTAATAAAAAAAAGTTACATTATCCAGATTAGATAAGAAGAAGGAAAACTGTCTGTATTTACTGGTGATATGGTTGTCAAAGTAGTAGTAAATTTTAAAATCTGTAAAGAAATTCTATTATATTTTATGAATATGAGAGTTTGCTGGCCTAATATAGTGAGTTCAGATGCTGTTCATTCACTTCTGTTCCTTTTTCTGGAAGTGTTTGAGTATAATTGGAAATATTTTTAACTTAATGTTTGATAGAATTCATAAATGTAGCTATTTTGATCTGGGGATTCTTTGAGGGACGCTTTAAAAAAAACAAATTCTATTTCTTTAAGATATATAAGACTATTGAAATGATCTGTTATTTGTTTTAATGTGCTTTTTAAATATATAATATTCAAGCAATTTGCCATTTCTGAGTTGGTGAATTTATTGACCTTAATGTGTTTACAATAGCCCCTTATCTTCCTTTTAAAATCTTTTCAATGTATAATGTTAACACCTGTGTCATTAAGAAATAAAATGTTTAGTAATAAGTGATCTAAGTGCCCTAAGTATCAAAATGTAAAAGTAAATTAAAGCCAAACAATATAGAGACAAGGATTTAATAAAAACAAGGAAAGAATTCCTGAGGATATACCTAACATTTTAAAATAGAGAATATCAGCAAGGCAAAACGTTGGTTTCTATGAAAGGATTCATATAAGTCTGAAGAATTTACCTTGATCAATAAAAAGAGAGAAAAAACACAAAAAGCCAATATGATGGAACTATTATATGTTGCTCCTAGTGGTGAAAAATTGTACAGATATCTTAAAAAACTATTTAAGGATAACCATTAAGTCTACCCTAAATTATGATCCAACTATTCTATTTCTAGATATTTATCTACAAAACCATTAATTTGCATGGCAATCATTAAAGCACCATCAGTTAGCATTAGTTGAGAGGTTCATACCTGGTCTTAGCAGGAAAAATGAGTTTAATGAGCATATCCTCACAACTCTAGAAATTAGTGCTTTTCCTTGCAATGAATTTTAAAGAACAAATGAGAAAATTAATTTCATAGAGGGAGAAAGAAATTATCCTTGGAATTAAAATGAGATCTATTATACTGATTTCTTTATTTCTCAATTGATTTTGCAGGCCAGTAAAGGGTAGATGGATAACTATCAAATAAATTAAAATTTTTGACTTAATTACAGATTTAACTTCTCAATTACCACAGAATATGGCAATATGTCACCATATGGCATTCCAGGAAAGCCTGTAATTTCACTAAAATAATCACTAAATTTTAAAATTATAATCCACTGCTCAATATGGCACTGCATTAAATGCTTAGACACAAGTGTTTTTTTGTAAGTACCCTAACAAGTCCATGTCAGTAGCCCTCAAAATTATGTTTCTAAATCATTTTGCATGGTATAATTAGTATTTGATTTGTAGTTTCTTGAAACTTCTAAGTTCTATTATCCTCATGCATTACCTTCGTGATAGCAAGGAATAATTAACTTTGAGGTAGTTTCTATCTTTTTTATTCCATATTCATTGTGTTATTCCTTCAACAATAATGCTTGGCACCTGTGATGGTTAAGTTCATGTGTCAAGTTGGCCAGGTTATGGTGCACAGTTGTTTGATCATGAAAGCACTGTTTTGATTGTTACTGTGAGACTATTTCATGGATTAAAATCATCACTAAATTTATTGCATCGATGGTGATCACATCTACAACCAACTGAGGAGATTTCCTTCAAAAATGAGAAAAGTCCCATCCAATCAGTTGAAGATCTTTAAAGGAGAAGTAATGATTTTAACAGTCAGAAAGGAGAATTTCCATCTCTTATTCAGCCAACATAGCATCTACTGGGAAATTCATTGAAAATCTTCATTGGAGTTCTCAACATGCAGCCTGTCTTAGAGAATTTGGAATTGCCCATTTCCACAACCTTTTGAGCCAATTCTTATAGAAAATGTCATAATATTTACATAATATACATATTAAAGTATACTATACATGAAATATTTATATATTTAGTTCTTTTCCCTAGAGACCCTGATTAATACAACACCAATACATTCTCATGGCATTTGTCATCTCTGAATTGCTCAGACTATACATTATAGCATTGAACATAGGTGCAATGGTGGTGTAAAATAGTGCAAACATTTTATGCTTAAGGTATATATTAAGTAGTCTAAGGTTAGCAAACATTGAAGGCCCCCAAAACTACTCAGAGTGATGCAAGACCCACAGGGAGAGAGAGTTTTCATCTTCCCACAAATGAGTCATTTCACTGGTGAATAATGTAAAGACTTAAGAAACAAATAATACAACACAAGTTACTAAGGCAACCCTACCTGATTTCGCAACCACAAGACACCAGTGATGTAGGTACCATTACAGGAAACATTTAGCAATGACCAAATATTGCAGAAATAGTGATAATTTAATCTGACCACAAAAGGGCAACTGGATTGTTATGGATAATTAAGGAATGGATGGACAGTCCCACCACATGCCCAAGCAGCTAGGACTAGAAGATTGAATTTGGCACCGTTCATGATAATAATGTAGTGCAGAGGCTTGCAGAGGCAATGTAGCTATCAAAGGACATGGAAGCAATAATGCAGACCTCAATACCTCCAAATAAGTCTGTGGCAAAGAACTGAAACTTGCAATTATTGTAGGAGATGGCTTTATCCTCACTAATAAGTCACCAGTCAGTTTGGCTGAAACACTAGAGGTTTAGCATTTGTCCATACAGGATCAAAGGCTGAGGAAATAGTCCATGAGTTGGTGGAAAGGGGAACTGCATTGAATGGAGGAAAGGATCAGGAGGTTTAATACCAAGAAGGAAACAAAATAAAGTAAGAGAAACAAAAGCAAAATATGTGTATATTCTGGCCATAGGAAAGTCCCAAAGTGATTAATTCTGAGGTATTCTTGTCCCTTTCCATATATCTCAATTGGGTTAAGATTATAAAATATATTTTATTCCTATAAATTATATCATTTATAAAACAACAAAAGTTTAATGTTCGTAATGAGAATAAAATATTTCACCCATTTTAAAATGTATTGCCTTAGCCATAGGATCAACTTTCCTTCTCAGCATAATCTGGAACAATTCACTGAATGATTAAAGAAATGAATCAGAAAGTTCAAATGTTTAAAACACTCTTGTTTAATGTGGCAAATTTTAATCTGCTAAAGCTACTGAGAAAATAAGTGTCAGGTACAGAGTGTTTTGTAGTTAAGTGTAACCATATATTGAATACTTAAGTAGTGGTTCATTGTCCCACCCTTTAATTATTGCAACTGATACAGATTGTTTGTTAATGGAGTGGTATGTTTTTAATTATCAAATACATTTATTTACCTAATAAATTGATTTAAATAATTGTTTTACGTGGGATTGGTAAACTACTTAAACATGATCACTCAATTAATCCAAGTCCACAATTCCCAATAAAAGTGAGTCAGATCACAGGAATCTCAGTAATTTTTCAGAATCAGTAAGTTATACACTTTTGATACTAGAAGATAGAATCTGGCAACAAAATCAGAAGAATGTAAAATAAACTAAGTAGTTGACAGCATAGAGCTCATTGCTTAGGATTCTTAAGCCTCATTTTGTCAATTATATCATTGTGAAATCAGTTCGTAATTCAGAAAGATGGGGAATACATGAGTAGTATGAAATAACCTAGTGTCATATATGGTTAATGCCATGCATTTTTTTAAAAACTTTTTTACTCTTTTTTTGAGCATGTTAGCAACTACTATAATTGTCCTGCACATATATACCACAAATTCAAATTAAGAAGCAAGTAAGAAAAGGAAAAAAAAAAAAAAAAACATAGAGTTAATGGTGGTGATGAAGTAAATTTCAATTTTTACAATTAATTAGTGAAAAAAAGATTCTGATCATCGACTATTTTAGGGCCATTCCTAAAACTAATTCCTAGTCTGATTTTTCTATTACCATAAAAATATTGTGAAATTATAACTTTATTTCTTCAATAGGTTGAATACATATTGTGCAAGCCCTTTTAATGTGCTGTAGCCTAATAGCAACAGATTTCCTAATGTTAAATTATAGTTTCTAAGTTCAAATTTTCTCCTAGCTATATCAGAATAAGCCATGTTTTAAACTTTCCTCAATTGATACAGATGAATTGAGTGTATTTTAGGAAATCTGGCTGTTTATAACATATGAAATTCATCTTATTGTTGATTGGAAACATAAATGGAGATATTCATTGATAAGAATATTAAGGAAGATACTGAACACTAGAAAGTGACTCAATGAAATTCACTGCCAACCTGAAATTTTCATCAACTTATCTCTACTATTCCCAAATGGAATATGGCTTGTGTGTAATGTGCAGTTAAAACTAAAGTGTGCTAAAACAGTTTTATAGTAATCAACTTATGCTGCAAGAGGAGTTATAGTCCTAAGAATGAAATTAGATGGAATAAATGCAAATAGCACACAACCACCCCAAAACATGGTAAGTAGGACACTACCCAAACCAAGCTCACTAAATAATTTGTTGACCATCAAATCTGAGTGTGCTTCATATTATATTTAGGCTGCAACACGTAGAATTCCTCAAGATACTCTGCTAATTCTTCTCCATTACCTAAATATGAATAAAATGCAGAGAATTACCAGTAACTGAAATACAAGCAGGTTAATTCTCAAAATCATTTGGAAATCCCAAAGTGCCTTAGAATCTTCTATATATTTGCCAGGTGAGTGCACTTTAAATGTCCACTAAAACCTTCAGGGTTGCAAGGTGATGTGTATCCTTATACAATAGAGAAGCAAGTTGGGAGTTTTGAATGCAGTCTTGCCATCTGCACACTAGCTCAAACTAAAATTCAATTTAAAAGATTTTTAAAGACCTATAAGTGCTAACACATGTATTTATGTCATAGGAATCATTTATTTATTGTCTAAAAGTATTCTGGTCCAGAAGAGCAGAATATAAACTTTTTGACACTGTAGAAATTAATATTTCTTTGAACATTTTTAGGAATTATTTTCCCAGAGACATATCAAACCAGATCCTCACTAAGTGACACTAAGTCACTGGCCATTGTAATGTCCCTTGTGGCTCTGGACACTTACTTTACAATTTTTATTTGGTCTGGCGCAGGCACTGATTCTCTGGAGGACCCAAACTGCTATAGTCAGACCCGATGCAAGTCAGGAGACTTGCTGGCTCTGTGCAAAGATAGCTTTGTGAAGAAAGGAGGAAAGATAATATAGCCTGGATTGGTATTGGGTTAGGTGCCAGGAATATCTGACGAGGAAAGACAAAGAGAAATAAAGACAGACATCAAAATCCAGATATGTATCATTATCAAAAATAACATAGATGTGTAGAACTAGATGGATAAATAAAATCAGTGACTTATGAGATCATGGGTGGGTCCCAGTTATTTATTGAACCAGGAACTAACATTGCTGGAATAGATGGTTGTGGAATGGAAGAGGAACAATAATAAGAGGGAAAAAAAGGAATAAAAACATTCCCTTCATATGCCTAGCTGGGTCGAAGAGGATATCATTATGTGAGAACATAATGAAAATGTCTGAAGAAATAAGCATTTAAAATATAACAAGGCTTTTATTCTGTTTACCTTGTGATTATTTTACCCTTTATCACTGCATTAGTGCAGGATGTACACACACAGTCTCAAATGCACACAATGATTTTCAGTGAGCTCTTCCATCTCTTCTGTACAACAGGCCATTCATGAAATATTTTCTCATATATTTGAAACTTTAGGAAATCAAGTACCTTGTCTAGTTCAGATCAGCATTCTTAGAAAAATGCAAAAAATATTGATTTATTGAGAAATTAGTGAACACATTAAGTTCATTATAACAATTATTCCTCACAATAATGCCTATTTTGAAATACATATTATGAGCTCTATTATTCACATAAGGACACTGAACCTTCTAGTTGTTATGAACCAACTCAAACAGCTAATAGGTATAGAGCAAGAGTCTATGTCCTCCATTCAGTGAAATAAATGGGTATTTCTTAATATTTGCTTTCAGGTTTTGAATGTTAAGGAACCCTGATTAAATGTTAGAAGTACTTGCATGAGCATTGAGGCAAGAAAAAGATATAAAAGGCATCCAAATTGGAAAAAAAGATGTAAAAATTTCATTATTTGCAGACGACATGATCCTATATATAGAAAGCCCTATAGAAATCTACAAAAAAAGCTTCTAGAACTTATAAAAGAGTTCATTAATGTCATAGGCTATAAGATCAATGCTCAAAACTCAGCAGCAATTCTGTTCAATAATAAGCAATCTGAGGAGTAAATCAAGAAAAAATATAAAATTTACAATAGTAACTAAAAGAAGCATATACCTAGGAATAAATTTAACTAAAGATGTAAAGAACTTATATACAGAAAGCTACACAACACTGTTAAAGGAAATCAAGAAGACTTAAATAAATGGAAGAATATTCCCTGTTCATGGATAGGAAGACTAAACATCATCAACATTTCTATCCTTCCCAAACTAATCTACAGATTTAAATACAATCCCAATAAAAATCAACACTGTGTTTTTTTAAGGAATTGGAAAAACTAACTACAAATTTTATTTGGAAGAGTAAAAGGCCCCGAATCATCAAAGACATATTGAAAAAGAAAACGGAAGTTGGAGGTATCACATACCTGACTTTAAAACATTCTACAAAGCTACATGGTCAAAACTGCATAGTATTAGCACAAGGATAGACATACTGATCAAGGAACTGTATTGAGAGTTCTGATATAAATCTTTGCATATGCAATCATCTGATATTTGACAAGACCACCAAGCCCACTTATTTGGGAGAGAATTGCTTCTTCTACAAATGGTGCTTGAAGAACTTGATATCCATACCCAAAAGAATGAAAGAAGAATACGGTCTCAACCTTATACAAAAATCAACTGAAGATGGATCAAAGATCTTAATATAAGATCCAAGACCATAAAAATCTTGGAAGATAATCTAGGGAAGTATCTACAGGATATTATATTAGGAAATGGTTTCATGAAGTTCACACCCAAAGCATGAGCAAAAAAAAGAAAAAAATAGATAAATCTGATCTCCTCAAAATAAAAAAAATTTGCACCTCAAAGGACATTATCAAGAAAAGAAAAAGGGAGCCTACACAATGGGGGAAAATATTTGGCAACCATATATCTGATAGTGCCTAATATCCTGGATATATAAAGAAATCCTCCACCTCAAAAATAAAAAACAAGCCATTTAAAAAATGGGCAAGTGAACTGTAAAGACACTTTTCCAAGGAAGTAATACAAATGGCTAAAAAGCACATGAAAAAATGTTCAACATCACTAGCTATTAGGGAAATGCAAATCAAAAGTACAATGAGATGTCATCTTACACCCATGAGAATGGCAGCTATTAAAAAAAACAGCAGACTGTAAGTGTTGGAGAGGATGTGGAGGAATGGGAACCCTCATCCACTGCTGGTGGGATTGTGGAATGATTGAGCCACTATGGAGGACAGTTAGATGGTTCCTCAAAAAACTAACTATAGATGTTCTGTATGATACAGCTATTCCACTGCTGGGTATATACCCAGAAGAATTGAAAGCAAAGACACGAACATATATATGCACACCAATGTCCATAGCGCCATTGTTCACTATTACTAAAAGTTGGAATCAACACTAATGCCCATTAACAGATGAATAGATAAACAAAATGTGGCACATACATGCAATGGAATATTACTCAGCTGTAAGAAGCAAGAAAGTGCTAACACAGGGGAAAACATGGATGAATCTTGAAGGTTTAGGTTGAGTGAAGCAAGCCAGGCATTGAAGGATGAACAGTATCTGACTTCAGTGATGTGAATTAAGGAAATTGAGCAGTCTCTGAGAACTATTGTCTGAAAGGTATATTTACAAGAAAGAGAAAGAGAAGAGAAAGTGTGAGCCATCACCCATACGGACATAATCCATGGTAAAGTGATAGGGTTTAGTTGCGTATTGAAGGGATAGGACATGTGGGTAGTGATATTATTGGGTTTGGTGGTGCAGGGTTGACAGGTGGGTAGATTGGGAAGGGTGGGTTAGAATCCCCAGGACAATGAGGGGAGATATGGAAGAAGGAACAGGTGAACACTTGGGATTTGTGGGTGTGAGGTTGAAAGTACAGAGGTGGGAATGCGCTTATGGCAATATGACAAGGAAGTGTCACTGGTTTAGGGTCTTGGTTGGGGGGCATCATTCCAGACAGGGCTTATCTGGAACAGGCTTCTAGGGACTGTGTGAGTGTCCATCCTGTCATAATGTGTGGTAGAGTGGGTGGACACCCACACAGTGAGTGGGAAGGAGATGGACTCCCATATTTGGGAGGACTGATTCACTAAGAAATAGACAGGTGGGCATCTCTTAAGAGCAAGTGTGGTTCCTAATAGGGAAGGACAAACCAGTGTGTCAAGAACTCTTGCTGCATGCAACTATGAATCTTGTCATCCAATAAGTCAAGCCAGGGTGTTGTTGTGGACCCCAGGGTCATGGGGAGGGGGCAACATAATAGATCAAACAGGGGGTATTTAGTGGTCAGGGCATATGTTTTTCATTACCTTCCAGTGATGGACAAAGGACTTGGTAAATATCATCAAAATTTATAAAAAGTATACAGTCTAAAATGTAAACCATACTGTAAACCATTGACAGTGTTCAGTAGCTATATTTAACTCTCTGCGTATCAGTTATAACAATGCTACCATTCACATACAAAAAGGTTTTAATATGGTATGTGGAAAGGGGGAGGAGTTTGGGTAAATGAGAGTCTCTTGTATTCTATGTGTGACTTTGCTCTGACCTAAAACATCATTGAAAATTAAATCTTGAAATATATTACAAAGCTACAGTGGTCACAGTAGCATGATATTGGCATAAAGATTGACACATTGATCATTGGAATATAGCTGAGAGTCCATAAATATTCCCTCACTTCTAGGGCCAACTGGTTTTTGACACACCTACCAAGGGGATTCAACTGTTTCTTCAACAAATGATGCCGGGAGAACTGGATATTCTTAACCAAAGAATGAAAGAGGACTCATCTGTCTCCTATACAAGAATCAACTGGAAATGTATCAAAGACCTCAATATAAAAGCCATGGCCATAAAATTACTAGAGGAAAATGTAGGGAAACATCTTCAAGATCTTGTCATAGGTAGTAATTTCATGGACTTTACACTTCATAGCATGAAGAACAAAAGTAAAAATAGATAAATGGGGCCTCCTCAAAATTAAACAATTTTGCACATCAAAAGACTTTGTCAAAAGGGTGGTAATGCAACTTACTCAATAAAAGGAAATATTTTGAAATCGTATAGCCAATAAGGGATTAAAATCCATGATTTATAAAGAGATGCTGCAACTCAACAAGAAAAAGCCAAAAAGCCAATTGCAAAATGTGCACAAGACTTGAATAGACATTTGTCCAAAGAAGAAATACAAATGGTGGAAAAACACATAAAAGTATTCATCACAAGTAATTAAAGATTTTCAAATCAAATCTACAATAAGATGTCATTTCACACCTCTTTGAATAGCCACTATTAACAAGACAGAAAACTCTAACTGTTGGAGAGGATGCCCAGATGTAAGAATACTTATTAACTGGTGGTGGGAATGTACAATGGTACATGGAGGTTTGTCTTACAATTCCTAATGTAGTTGTATAAACTATGCTACTACTAGCTATAATCCCAGAAGAGCTGAGAGTAGTGTCATGAACCAATATCTGCACTGCAATGTTAATAGCAGCATTATTCACAATTGCAAAAGATGGAAACAAACCAGGTGTCCATTAACCAATGCAGGGAAAAAGAATAGTGTATACATACAATTGAATATTATGCAGCTGTAAGAAAAAATGAAGTCATGAAGCATATGACAACATGGATGAAGCTGGAGGATATTTTATTGAATTAAACTAGCCAGACATAAAAGGGAAAACAGTATATGATTGTGGTATTATGAACTAAATACCTTGTGTAAATTCAAGTAGTTAATAACTAGAATATAGTTCACTAGAAAATAGAATGAGTTTAAAGAATGGAAAGATGAGAGTTAATCTGTACAGAATTGGTAAAAAGGTTCATAAATCTTTGGAAATGAATAGAAACATGAAAGCCCATCGTCATGTTTGTAACCAGCAGTCCTAATATATGGGTATGACAGTGGTTGAAAGGGAGAGTCTAAGAGTATGTATATTAGTAGAAGGAAAGCTAAAAAGTGTAATAGGGTTCGAATAACATAGCAAAACCTCATGTGAAATATGAATATGGGTAATATTGTATATATAAATATAAAAAACTGTTTTTCTTTGAAACTGAACAAATGTATGCTAATGTTACAGGATGTTTAAATCAGGCAAAATAAAAAACAAATCAACATATGTAAAGTATTGTATAATAATATATGAATAATATTCCATTAAGGATAAAAATAAGAAATATATGAAGTGAAAGAAACTAGACAAAGGTACTACATATTGTTTTACTCCACGTATACAAAATATAAATACAAATAAATTACAAAGTAGGAAACAGAATAGCAGCATTGTACAGCAGACAAAGCATAGAGATTTTGGGAGGTAATTATTATTAAGGGGTCGAGTTATTTTGTTTTGTCTGTTTTTTATTATTTTATACCAAATACCATTGATTGAACACTTTGGATGAATTGTATGCTTTATTAATATATATCACTGAAATTTATTTAAAGAGTGTGTTTGTAGTTTTGTTCTGAATCCCCAAAGATTAAGTTCTTAAACTAATTCACTCCTGTGACTGTGGTACACTTTTATTGCATAAAATCAACTTTGCATATCAATTTCAATTAGATTGCATTGGAGCGTTTGATTGGATTGAATCAGTGGGAAATGGCACTGGTTAGGTCTCTGCCCTTTTTCTAGATCTTATATAAACTGAGAACAGATAGAAAGAGACTGTAGAATTTTTAGATTATTTCATGAATTCCAAAAAGAAAAATATTATATATTTAATTTAATCTATTCCTGTGTGTGTGATACCATTTAATTGCAATGAATTTAGTTGAGGGACATTTAATTAGATTATTTGATAAGATTGTTTTAGGGTTTTTGATTGGACTAAGTCAGTGAGACATGATGCAGGTTAAGTCTCTGTTCCTTGCTGGGTCTGACAAACCAAGGAAGCTGAGGTCAAAGAGAAACAGACACAGGAAAAGGAAGCTGCCATATCTGATCTTGCCATGTGAGAGAAATTTTGCCCACAGCTTAGATACAAAGAGAGAAGACCCCTAGAGGCTAAAAGAACTGAGGCCGAGAGAGAGAGGAGGCCTGGTAAAAGATGAAAAGCTCTATGCCTTATTTGCCTACAGCTCCAGAAAGGCAGGGACTTTGGCAGACACTGTGGCCACCTTGCTTTGCAACATGCCCAGACAACATAAACAAAGATTGCTGACTTTTGTGAGAAAGCACCTCTTATTGTCCCCTCTTTTGGACTTCTCACAGCCTTGGAACTGTAAGTTTTTACTGCAAATAAATCCCTTTTCTAAAAATCAACCCATTTTTGGTATTTTATATTGGCACCCAATTAGCAAACCAAAACAGAAATTAGTATCAAGAGAGTGGGGTGCTGCTCCCTCTAAGTACTAAAAATATTGGAATAGTTTTATAAATTAGTAAAGGTTATTTTTTGAAGGAATTGTGAGATGTTTGATATAAAACACCAATATTGCTTTGAAGAGTCTGTTGGTAGGAATATGGACCCTAAAGTTATTTACAGTGAGGCCTTAGAAGGAAATGATAAAACTATTATTGGAAATTGGAATAAATGCAATCCATGTTTTAAAGTTACAGAGAACTTTGCAAAATTGCCTCCTGATGTTAGGTTGAAGACAGAATTTGAAAATGATGAGCTTGGGCATTTAGCTGAGGAAATTTCCAAAATAAATGTGGAAAATGTGTCTTGGCTTCTCCTTGCACCTTATAGAAAAAGGAAAGAGAGAAGATGATAACTAACTGCTGGGCATAAGGAAATCAGAGCCTGATATCAGAAATTCCAAACTTCTAGAAAACAAGCCTCCAGAGGATAGTGCCCTATGTGAAACACCTAAACTTGGGGCTTGCAAGTTAGTATTGTAAATGTAGTTATCCAGGAAAGGCTTGTGGAAAGTCTTACTGTCTGGATCCCTGTTTCCTGCATGCTAAACCAACAAGATTTTTGTGAGATTTTTATTGAATGAAATCAATGTCAGCATGGTTGAAAAGGGACAGGGAGGGTAGAAATTGAAGGGAAAATAGCCTCAAGTGGAAAATCATGGAAGCTGAGGTCTAAACTTAAAATCCCCTCAAGCCAAGAGAAGGTCCACATCCATGTGGGCATAAAGGGTGAGCTTGCCCCTGAATTTGAAGAGGATTGGCATTCCATCTCATTGTTCAGGGTGATTTTGGATGCCCCAGGCTACAGGGAGGGTGGAGTGCATTCCTCAGTGTCTGGGGAGGGTTAGATCATCACCCCACTTATCTGAACAGATTGGGTTTATTCCCCACAATTAGGGAAAATCAGGTCACCACCACCCTGTTATGAAGGTGTTGGGCCTGTATTCCAGAGGTTCAGAATAAGTTGTCATTGCTTCATTTTACTAAGGTAGTTGAGACTGCACTCCAGAGATTGGGTAATGTGTGGCCATCATCCCAATGTTATTGGATGGTGAGCTCTGGAGCTTGGCCACCAAGCTTTAGATGCTTGAATAGGGCAGAAGAGAAAGTATGGCTGTTTGGCAAGTCTGTGGAAAGGGTGGGCCCCCATGAGCTCCAGAGGAGAAGAAGATATCATTCTAAGGATAACTCACTGACTTTGAAATGTAATGGAGTATGCTCTGCATATTTTTTGAACTATTTAGGACAATTGACTCCTTTTTTCCCCTCCCAATTTCTCCTTATGATAATGCAAAGGTTTATCCTCTGTATGTTCTTTCTTTGTATACTGGAAGTAGAAAACTTATTCTCTAAGTTTCAGAGGTCTATAGTGAGAGGGAAATTTTTCCCCAAGAAAAACTGCATGCCTAAATTGCTTTTTTTTTATTTTTTTATTTTTTATTTTGGTACTTAGCATTGCTACTGAATTTATTTAAGATTTTTGGAATGTTGTAATGTAATGAATGGTTGAGTTTCTGCTCCATTGCTGGGTCTGATATAAATTCAGAGACAAAGAGAGAGTCAGCAAAAAAAATATAGGAAAAGGAAACTGCCATGTGAAAGGTTTCATCCCCAGCTGAGCTGCAAAGAGATAAGCCCCCAAAAGACTCAACGAGCTGAGGCCCAGAGAAAGAAAGACAGGTCTGATATGAGACAAGCTGTATGCCAATTTTGCCTACAGCTGCAGAAAGGCAGAGACCTTAGCAGAGATCATAGCCACCTTGGTTTGCCACACACCCAGACAACAGAATCAATGGTCGCTGAACATCGTGAGAAAGCATGTCTTATGGTCCCCTGAATTGAACTACTCACAGCCTTGGAACTGTACATTTTTACCCCTAATAAATCCATTTTATAAAAGTCAAACCATGTATGGCACTTTTTATTGGTAGCCCTTTTGGCCAACAAAAACAGTAACAAGAAAGAGAGGTATCATCATCTTTAACCTGCTATATGTGAGAGAGGACTTGAGGATCACTAGCAACCAAAGCTGAAGCACAAAGCTCCCAAGAGGCTAGGCCCAAGGAGAAGATCAATGCTGAAGAAATGATCCAGATACCTGTTTGCATACAGCTGAACTTATGGAGAAAGCAGAGCAGTTAAAGCTGAGAGAGGAAGGAAAAAAAGAGACAGGCCATATGCTTGATCACCTGAAGCTGGGCTCTGTGAGATGCTGAACCCAGAGGGGAAAGCAGGGGCCTTGGCAGATATTAGTCACCATCTTGGTACCCCATGTGACAGTACACTTGGATCACCAATAGCTGACTTTGGTGAGAAAGTATTTCTGCTAATGCCTCAGTTTGGATAATTTTGCAGCCTGGAAGCTTTTACCCTTATAAAATTCTCATTATAAAATCCAACCATTACTGGTACTTTGCATCAGCAGCTGTGTGACAAATTAAGACAATAGCATGATGTTTAATTTCCACATATTTGCAAATCTTCCATTTATCCCTCTAATATGGATTTCTAGTTGCATTCCATGGTAGTGAAAAAATACATTGCATGATTTCAATATTGTTGAGTTTTTTTTTTTTTTTTAAGATTTTATTTATTTATTCATTCATTTATCCCCCCCTTGCTGCTCGTGCTCGCTGGGTCAGCCAACCACGCCGCGCGGCCGGGCCTGCCCTCACCAGGAGGGCCCGGGAACCGAACCCGGGGCCTCCCATATGGTAAACGGGAGCCCTACTGATTGAGCCACAGCCACTTCCCTGTTGAGTTTATTGAGACTTATTTTGTGACCAAATATCTGGTCTATCCTGGAGAATATGCCATGTTAACTCAAGAAGAATGTTTATTCTTTGTTATTGGGTTACGTTCTATATATGTCTAATAGGTCTAGTTGGTTTAGAGTATCATTCCATTCTTATATTTTCTTATTGATTTTCTGACTAGTGTTTTATCCATATTGAAAATGATATATTAAGTTTCCTACTATTAATGTAGAACTATCACTTTCTCCCTTCAAATCTGTCAGTGTTTGCTTCAAATATTTTGCATTATGCTGTTAGATACATATATATCTATAATTGTTACCTCTTGGTGAATTCAGTATATAATGATCATATTTGTCCCTCATAATGGTTTTTGATTAAGGTCTATTTTATTTGATATTTGTATAGCTACCCCTGCTCTCTTTTTATTACTACATACATGATATAGTTTTTCCTTCTTTCACTTTCACCTACTTGTATCTTTGAATTTATGTGAGTCTCTAGGAGTCATAATATAGCTAGGTCATGCTTTTGATTCATTTTGCCTTACTCTGTCTTTTGACTGGTTAGTTCATTCCATTTACATTAAAAAAAAAAAAAAACTACTTATAATGCAGGACTTTCTTCTGGCATTTTGCTATTTAGCTTTTAAAGTCATTTCTTTTCTTTCTTTTTCCCTCAATTCTTCCATTAAGGATTACTTTCATACTTATTTGATTTTTTTATGTTCTACTATATTGAATGCCTTTTCTTTTTATATCTGGGTATATTTTTCTTCTATTTTCCTTGTGGCTACCATAGGATTAAGATTTGACATCTTAAATATATAACAATCATATTTTGCTTGATACCAACTAAATTCAATAGTATACACATTTATACACATTCTTTTCACATACCCCTCTCTCTCCCACCTGTTTTTATACTTGTTATCACTTAATATTTTTATAAATTAGGCTCCAAAATCATAGATTTATACTGCCTTTTTATGCATTTGTTTTTAAAATCTGGAGGTATTAAGAAGTGGAGATACATACCAAACAATACACAACAATAAGATTGGCATTTATAATTACACATATGTTCAACTTTACTGCAGGTGTTGATTCTTTATGCCTCTTCGAACCACTGTCTAGTGATCATTCCTTTCAGTCTGAAGAACTCACTTTAGCATTGCCTGTAGAACAGGTGTAGGTTTAAGAAGTAACTCAGCATTTGTTTATTTTGGAAATAATCTTGCCCTTATTTTTGAAGGAATGTCTCAACAGATATAGAATTCATGGCTGGCCATTGTTTTAGCTGTGAATTTCTACTGCAAGCTCCAGTCTGCTGTTAGAACCCTCTGGGTAATTTTTTTTCACTTTTTTATTTTTAAAAGTTACTTAATTACATAAATGTTACAGAGAATATATAGGGGATTCCCATATGCCCCGTTCCCAACACTGCCCACATTTTCCCACATTAGTAACATCTTTCAACAGTGTGGTACATTCATTGAAATTGATAAACACATTTTGAAGCATTGCCACTAAGCATGGATTATAGTTTACATTGTAGGTTACACTCTCTGCCATACAAATCTTTAGGTTATGGCCAGATATATAATGTCTTGTATATGTTGTTGTAATGTCATTGAGGACGCATCCCAAGTCCCAAAAATGTCCCCCTACTACATGTGTTTTTCACCCTCCCTCACCCCAGAACATCTATGGGTCACTGCCTCCACAACAGTGGTATTTCTTACATTGCTATAATTACAATAAGTCTACAGTACAACACTAGTTAGTTTATTTTTGTCCATAATTCATTTCCCAACCCTGAGGACTTTGGGATGGTGATGCCCACACCACCATTAATTGAGGGGGGATTCAATCCCATACATCCAATGGATGGGAAAATTTTGCTTGTAACTTTAGGCACTCAGAGTTTCTTGACATGTTGTTTGTCCACCATCTCCTCCCTCTTAGTTTTCCTGGGTGAATCCATTGAACTGAAGAGTAGGTGTTGCAAATCTGTTGAGATTCAGGGCTTAGTTGGCACATGGGCAGACCAAAGATTTAAGTCTCTTGACTTAAATCAACACCTACCAACTTTAGTACTAATTACAGCTTCCAATAGAATGACAGAAGAGTCATGCATAGGGAAACCACTGCTGAATCTAACTCTGTCACACTGGGAAGCATAAATACCAGGTCAGGCTCTGGTGGCAAGACAAAACTCTTAAGCTATCTGCCCTGACTGCAGTGTCTGGATGTCTCCATATCCCTGAGAAGTTTCATTATTTGGGGTAGTACCTATTTTGGTTGTCAATGTGTTGGGATGTGCATAAGCACTACCTCTGGGATTGTCTCCCAATGCATTTTGAAGTCTCTTAGCCATAAAAACTCATTTGTCTTTAGCTTTTCTCCACTTTTTTAAAGGTATTTTTCCCCCCAGATGCGTTGCTTATTATTACTTGGTAGTCATCCCTCAGTGACATGAAGGCTCATCCCTGGGAGTAGTGTCACATGCTGGGGGGAAGTTATTGCTTTTATACACTGACTTTGGCTTAGAGAGAGGCCACATTTGAGCAACAAGGAGGCTCCCCATGGGTAACTCTTATGTACCCTATGTCACTAGGCTAAATTTCAATTTTAGGAGAAAAGGCTCATAAGCATACTTATCAATATGAAGGGTTTTTCAATGGACCATCCTCCTTAACAAGTCATTGTCACTGTGCTTGAGGCATTCCTTTTGTTCCATTAGACAATGTGGCAGAGCTCCCCTGGGTGGGAATTTGATATTCTTTTGGTTATTGTGTGAATCTCCACTCACCGTGGACATGCCTCAGAAACATTTGAACACATTTATATGCCTTATATATATATATATAAACCCAGGTGAAATTCCTACCATATATTCCCCCTCACTGACACCCCAAATCAATGATCTTCCCCTGCCACAGTTGTAATTCTTCTGTAATCTAAAACTTCTTCAATAATGAAGTCAATAAAATAGCCACATAAATAATGAGTTTTATACATAAGAAGAAAAATACAGAAACAAATAATAAAAAGTAAAAGAATATTTTTAAAATGAGGATATTAAACAATAATGAAAAATATTTGTAAAAAACTTTTTTTTGACATTTTGCCTTTCATCACTGTAAGATTTTTGCCCTGTATGTACAGTGACATTTTCTTCCTTTTATTCCCCCAGTATCTTATTTTTTTTTAATTTTTTCTTCAAAGAAGTATTAGGACATAGTAGAGTCATGTATAGCACACAGCAGATTCCCAAATAACCCAACATCCTCCCCCCTTTCCCCTTCCCCACATCAATAACATTTTATGTGTGGATGGTACTTTTGTTACAATTGATGCACAAATATTGGAACATATTTACTAACCATCATCAATGGTTCACATTATGGTTTTCATTTTAGACCATGTACTATTATAAAATCTGATAAAATTTATCATGTCCTGTCTTTATTGCAGGATAATGCAGAACACTTCATCCATCCATAAAAGGCCCCTTGTTCCATCTATTTTATTCCTCCCTCCCCCTCACCTTTGGGTCCATGGCAAACTCCAGGTTTCATTCCTTGAAGGACAAGATTCAGTGTTGCTTGCATATTCACTGAGGGCTCGACACAGTGGTCTGTCCTCCCCTATTAGGCACTGCTGATGATCTCAAGTGTCTTCCATCCCTCTGTTTGAGAACTTAGCAAAACTCCCTAGGATTGGAGTCTAACATCTTCCCACTCATTATGTGGGTCTCTACCCATTGATGCAAAACACTATGCCAAAATGATCTCTTACATGCTTCTCAGAAGCCTGGCCCAAGATGCACCCCTTCCAAGATGCTAAACCAGTAAGCTTTCCTTGTCATATTGCCAAATGAGCATTCCCAACATTGTAATTTCAACCAAGTGCCCACCAATCACCAGTGTCCACCTGCTCCATCCCCGACCCTCCCCGTAGTTCCACGGACAATCCAACCCACTCTTACCAAACTACTCCTTTATCAAACCTGGCCCACTGAACCCAATATTATCATTTTGCCTTTGTAATGTCCCACCACTGCACAACTACATGCTTCCACCTTGTCATATATTTTGTCCCTATGAGCATTGGCTCACAAATTTCTTCTTTTCTATTTCCTGTAAAACTATCTTCCAGACACTAGCTCTGTGATTCTGATTAGTTAGCTTAATTTATATCAGTGAGTTCAGGTAATATATGTCCTTCAATGCCTAGCTTGCTTCACTCAACATATGGTCCTCAAGATTTATCCATTTTATCCAGTGTGTTATTACTGTATTCCTTCTCACAGATGAGTAATATTCTATTGTATGTATAGCACACAATTTACTTATCCATTCATCAGTTGATGGGCATTTGGGTTGATTCTATCTTTTGTCAATAGCGAATAATGCCACTATGAACATTGATGTGCATGTTCGTGTCTTTGCTTTCAATTCCACCCAGCAGTGGAATTTCTGGATCATATGGCAGATATATAGTTAGTTTTCTGAGGACCACCAAATTGTCCTCAGCATTGGCTGCAACATTCTACATTCCCATCAGCATTTTATGATGGTTCCCATTTTTCTGAATCCTCTCCAACACATTTATTCCTCTGATTTTTAATTGCCACCAGTCTAATGAGTATAAGATAGTATTGCATTGTAGTTTTGATTTGCATTTCCCTAATAGCTAGTGATGTTGAGCATATTTTCATGTGCTTCTTAGAAATTTGTAATTCTTATTGGGAGAAGTGTCTATTCAGATCACTTGCCCATTTTTTAAATGGGTTATTTGTCTTTTTATTTTTGAGGTGTAGGATTTCTTTAAATGTGTTAGATAATAAAATCCTATCAGATATATGGTTACCAAATACTTTCTCCCATTGAGTAGGTTGCCTTTTTACTTTCTTGACAAACTCCTTTGAGGTGTAAACGTTTTTAATTTTGAGGAGGTCCTATTTCTCTATTTTTTTCTTTCACTGCTCGTGCTTTGGTTGTCAAGTTCATGAAATCATTTCCTATTACAAGGTCCTGTAGATGTTTTCCTCCATTATATTCTAAGGTCTTTATGGTATTGGCTTTTATATTTATATTTTTGATCCATATTGAGTTAGTTATTGTATAAGTTGTGAGATGTTGCTCTTTTCTCATTCTTTTGGATATAGAGATCTCCAAACACCATTTGTTGTTGAAGAGCCCATTCTCTCACAATTGAGTTAGCTTGGTGCCCTTGTCAAATACTACATGACCATATATGTGAGGATCTCTATCAGAATTCTTGATTCTGTTCCATTGGTCAGTATGTCTGTCCTTGTACCAATACCATGCAATTTTGTTCATTGTAGTTTTTTATTATGTTTTAAAGTCAGAAAGTGTGATTCCTCCTATTTCAATTTTCTTTTTCAATATTTTTTTGCTATTTGGGGCCTCTTGCCTTTCCAAATAAATTTCATAATTAGCTTTTCCAACTCATTTAAGAGTGCTTGTTAATTTTTATTGGGATTGCATTAAATTTATATATCAGTTTGGGTAGGATAGACATCTTAACAATGTTTAGTCTTCCTATCCATGAACAGGGAATATTCTTCAATTTATTTAAGTCTTTGATTTCCTTTAACAGGATTTTGTAGTTTTCTGCATATGTCACTTACATCTTTAGTTAAATTTATTCCTATGTATTTGTTTTTTTTTAATTGCTTTTGCAATTGGGTTTTTTTTTCTGATTTCCTCCTCAGATTGTTCATTTTTGGTGTACAGAAATGCTACTGATTTTTCACATTGATCTTAAAACCTGTGACTTTACTGAACTCATTTATAAGCTTTACAAGGTGCATAGATTTCTCAGGGCTTTTATGTATAGGATCATGTTGTCTGTAAATAGTGAAGTTTTTACTTCTTCCTTTCCAATTTGATGCCTTTATATCTTTTTCTTGCCTAAGTGCTGGAGCAAGTACTTCTAACACAATGTTAAATAGGAGAAGTAATTTTTCAAAGTACACTCTTATGATACTCTTTATTTCTATGGGGTCAGTGGTGATATCCTCTTCCTCATTTCTTATTTTGTGTATTTGCATCTTCTCTCTTTTTTTCTTTGTTAGCCTAGCTAGGGATATGTCAATTTTATTGATCCTTTCAAGTAAACAGCTTTTGGTTTTGTTTAGTTTTTCTATTGCTTTTTTAGTTTTGATTTCATTTTTTTCTGATCTAATTCTTTATTTCCTTCCTTCCTTCCTTCTGTACTTCCTTCCTTCTGTACTTCCGTACTTCCTTTGGGGTTAGTGATGTTTTTCCAATTCCTGCAGATACGCAGTTAGGTCTTTAGTTTTTGCTCTTTTTTCTTATCTGATATATGCATTTCCAGCTATGAATTTCCCTCTCATTACCACTTTCGCTGTGTCCCATAGGCTTTGAAATATTTTGTTTCACTTTTATTCATTTCAAGGTACTTACTGATTTCTTTTGTGATTTCCACCTTGACCTACTTTTTATCTAAAAGTGTATTGTTTAACTTCCATATATTTGTGCCTAATCTTGTTCTTTGGACTTTACTGATTTCTAGCTTCATTCCATTGTGGTCAGGGAAATAACTTTGCATAATTTCAATATTTCTGAATTAATTGAGCATTGTTCTGTGGCCTAGCATTTGTTCTGTACTGGAGAATGATCCATGTGCACTCGAGAAGAATGTATATCCTGCTGTTTTGGGGTGTAGTGTTCTTTATATGTCTATTACTTCCATCTCCTCTAATGTATTATTCAAAGTCTTTGTTGCTTTAGTGATTCTCTGTTGTGATGTTCTCTCTAATGATGTAAAGTTGTATTAAAGTCATCCAGTATAATTGTAGAAGCATCTATTTATCCACTTATTTTTTCCAGTGTTTGCCTCTTGTATTTTGAAGCACTCTAGTTAGGTGCATAAATGTTTATGATTGTTCTTTTTTCTTGAAAGATTACTCCTTTTACTAATATATAGTGTCTGTCTTTGTCCCTTACAATAGTTTTGCATTTAAAGTCTATTGTTTCCAATATTAACATAGCTTCTCCAGCCATTTTTTGGTTATTTTTTGCTTGTAAAATTGTTTTCCAGCCATTCACTTTCAGCATCACTGGGTCTAAGGTGGGTTTCTTATTGAGAGCCCATAGATGAGTCATTTTACCTTATCCATTCTGCCAATCTGTGTCTCTTGACTGATGAGCATAGTCTATTAAAATTCAATGTTATTATTGTCATGGAATTACTTAGTTTACTCTTTTTTTTTTTTTTTTTTTTGGTTTAGGTATGTCATATATTGTTTTTACTGCTTTATTTTTCTTTTAAGTTGTTCTTACACTCTCTTCCAACTCTTTCTCTCTCCTGTTTTTTTTTTCTTTCAACCTTCAGAATTCCCTTTAGTATTTCTTGAAGTGCAGCTTTCTTATTAACATACTCATTTACATTGTGTTTTTTAATATTTTGAACTCTCCTTTTTTGAATGCCATTTTTGCTGGATAGAGAATTCTTGGCTGAATGTCTTTTTTTCTTTTAGCACCTTGACTGTGTCATAACTCTGCTTTCTTGTCTATATTGTTTTAGCTTAGAAATGAGCACTTAATTTTACAGAGCTTCCTTTGTATATGATGTTTCTGTTTTCTCTTGCTGCATTCATTACTCTCCTTTTGTCTTGAGCATTGGACAATTTGACAAGTATATATCTTGGAGTAGGCCTATAGGTATTTATACTCTTTTAGGTGTGCTATGCTTCGTGGATATGTATATTTGTCTCCTGCAATAGGGTTGGTAAGTTTTCAACCATTTTTCCTCCAACACTCCTATTGTCCCCTTTCCCTTCTCTTCTCCCTCTGGGATGCTTATAATGCATATATTTGTGCCTTTTATGTTGTCGTTCAACTTCCCTAGTCAGCGCTGAATTTTTAAAATCTTTTTATTTATCTGTTCCATCATCTGATTTATTTAAGATGTACTGTCTTTCACATCACTAATGCTTTCCTCTGTTCAAATCTATTGTTCTGTGCTTCCATTGTATTTTTGATTTCTTAGATTGTGCCATTCATCACCTTCTTATCCATTATCTTTTTATATATGTTTACAATTTCTTCAGTATATCCTCCCGGTGTCTTCTTAATATCCTTAATCTCTTCCTTCACTTCATTAAGTTGATTCATGTTATTTGTTGGACAGCTCTGATTAGTTCTTCCATGTTTTGCATCTTGCCTTCATTTTTAGTTTTTCATTGGACTAGGCCATGCTTTCCTATTCCTTATTATAGATTGTGTTTTTTGGTTGATATCTAGTCATTTGTTTATCTTGGTGTGTTATTTCAGTTGATTTGCTTCTCTTTCTTCTTTATGGTTTTATTTTGATGTTTTGGAGTATGGTAAGGTTTCATTTTGACACTTCTTTCATCTTTGTCTATTTTCTTGCTGTTGTCTATATTCCCCTAAAAATGTTACTACCAGAGAAATAAGAAGAGATAGGAAGAAAAAATGAGTAATAATAGTGATAATAGAAAAAGGTAGGAGAGGGAGCATACAAGATGTAGGCAATTGAATAATTAACCCAAGAAGGAAGTACAGAAGATTAAGATTAGAAAAGTGGAACAGAAACAATGAGACATGAAATAGAATGGAGAAAAATATAGAATGAATTAAAGTCCAAAATGATGAGAAGAGGGGAAATGAAAAAGTAGAAGAGAGAAGAAAAGAGAAAAAAAAGTAAAAAAAAAGAGAAAATAAAACATGGACAAAGTAGGAGAGAGAGAAAGAAATGACTTCAAGAAAAATTGAAGACCAATCCCAAAGAGGTGGAAAGAATGAACAATAGAAAACAGAGAATATAAGGATGAAGGAGTGAAAAGATATAGCTTAGGTAGAGAAAATTGGGAAACAAAAGAAAGAGAAAAAATACAAACAGAGTAACAAAAGAAGGGTTTATACCACAACAAGAAATCCAGACATCAGCTACTTGTTTTGTCTTGTTTGTTTGTTTTTTAAAAGAAAGAGAGGGTGCAGGCAGGAAAAGGATAAAAACATCAAGATAAACAGAGAAAAGCAGGCTTCTCTCTTGGACCCCTAGTAATTTTCTCAGGCTGTTGCTCTTCAACAATTCATGGCCTTGCAGCTTATCCTCTGCTGGTTTTAAGCCAGGATTTTTTGAGTAAAATAAGGAAAGTATAAAAGGAAACTTTTCCCTTCTTTTTTTTTTTTAAGGAAGAGATCCAATAAAAGCTAATACAAAGAGGATGTCTGTATGTTACCTCTCATAAAAGTTCCCTGCTTTCTTGATAGCCTTGCATCACTTCTCAGAGGGGAACTGGGGTCAAACCAGAGACGCTGCATATGCTAGGCTGGAGCTCATCCATTAAGCTCATGAGCCTTCTTAGGTTAGAAAGGACTTTCAGATACCCATCAGCCCCTATTTCCTCTCTGTTATCTCTGCTTCCTTTCTGATGTAAACTCTCTTTAATTAAGATGCTAAGTGTGGCAACTTGCCTAAGAAGATCCCCCTCTCCTCTCTGATGTAATTCCTCTTTTTACCCAGGATGCTGAGTGAGACATCCTGCTTGAGAAGAAACTCAAGATTTTTGTCAGCTTAATTTTCTTCCTAGCACCCTCCTAGATGACCCAGAGCACTCACACCCCTTTATCTATCTTTAGGTGCTGACAGGGGGAAGAAGTCTGTTCTCTCAGTCAGATACAATTATCAGGAGTTTTACCCTCAACTGATATCTCAGCGATGGAGGAGGGGAGCACTTCCTGGTGGCTGGGAGGGTCAATAACTCACAGTCTGCTTTTTTGGCTTCCTCCTCTCTGTCCCCAACTCTCCTGTTATCTGTGAAGCAGTGTCCTATACTACTGTACCATAAAGCAGGTTACCAAGGCAGCCCTATACTACCTCTCAGTTGTTTAGTAAGAGATAAGCTTTATTTGTCTACCCCATTGGCCATGTTCCCAATATTTTTTTTTTTTTTAATTTCAGTTGTTGTGGCTTTCAACTCATGTGTTTCTATATGGTTCTTTTTTTTTTTTAATATTTTATTTATTTATTCATTTATCCTCCCCTTGCTGCTTGTGCTCGCTGGGACAGCTAACCACGCCGTGCGGGCGGGCTTGCCTTCACCAGGAGGCCCCAGGAACTGAACCCGGGGCCTCCCATATGGTAAACGAGAGCCCTACTGATTGAGCCACAGCCGCTTCCCATCTATATGGTTCTTAATGACAATCTGAAAGTTGTTACCATATTGCTAATTCATTGTCTTTTCATGTAATTAGTTATTTCTCTGTGTTCTCCTTCATCTCCATAAGCATATTGAGAATCATCTTTTTTATAAGTTTGTGTCTAAATGTCCAAAGTCTGCTCTTCTTCTTTGATGGTTTCTGGAATTTTATCTTGTTCCTTTGGATGGACCATCATTTACTAATTCTTGTTTGTCATGTAATATTACCAGCACACTGAAAATTTTAATATTTTAAGATATTAACTCTGAAAATTAGCCCCTCAACTCTCTCTTTCTTATGTGTGTATCCAGTTAATGATAAGACAGATATTTTCTTGAGTGCCAGGAGCTAGAGAGAGAGAGAGAGAGAGAGAGAGAGAGAGAGAGAGAGAGAGAGAGAGAGAGAGAATATAAATATACCTTTTATACTCTTTGTGTTTTTCTCTCTCTCTTCTGACAGTTTTATTCTGATAATGGTATTCATTTCAAGGACTTCAGCCAGAGATTAATGTGAATTAATCACTCTGTCATATGTGAGCCTGTGTGGACCTGTGTGACCTACTTCTTTACCTAGGCTTATGATTATCCCCTCTACTACCTTTGAAGTAAGCTTTCATCCCCTCCTTTGGGCTTTATTGTTTGATTTAAAGCAGATGGTCTTTGCTCCAAACCACTTTGACTTAATTTTTTCTTACACTGCTTTAGGTATCTAAAAGCTGCTTCTCTGCCTTCAGGAAAGGTTCTAGGACAGTGTTATTGAGACAAGTGTACTGTTCAGTCTTTCAGACTTCCAACAGCTAGATTGGCAATGGCAAACAGGCTCCCAAGGATGTGCATAAATTTTATTCTGCTCCTTCTAGAAAGGTGTCAAGGACCAACAATGGGAGTGTATGCTGTTTCTGCACTGCATGGGAAGGGACTCAGGAAGGGGACAAGAACACCAGGACATTATCCTATAGCTTTTGAAGCATTTTCTCTTGATTCAGCACTCACCTAGCTTCTACAGCACTTTAACAGTTTTCTGCAGTTCTGAGGATGAATACTATCTTTTAGATTCCTTTCCCATTTTTAATTAGGGGATGTTTCAGTTTACCAAAGAGCTGCTGAATGTAAAGTACCAGAATTTGTTGGCTTTTATTAGCAGGAATTTATTTGGGGAAAAGATTGCAGTTCTGAGACCATAAAATGTCCAAATCAAGGCACCGTCAGGGATGTTTTCTCACCAAATTCAGTTACTTTTGATGCCAGTGTGTTGCCACATGGTAAAGCAAGATAGCAGGTGATCTTTGCTGAGGTCTCTGTCTTCTCTTCCACAATCTACCATCTCCAGGAGCTCAGTTGTGGGCCACCAGGCTTAAAGCTTATCTTTTTCAGATTCAGAGCTCTCAATCTCACAGGGCTTCTCTCCATTTGCTGAACCTGCAAGCAAGCATGGAATCCTCTCTCCCACATGATCAGTTCAAAAGGGCAGCTTCTTTTTTCTCTCATATGGCTGGACAAAATATGGCAGATCACACTTTTTCTTTGTGTGTCTCTGCTTATATCAGACCATCAAGAGGGCAGAGAGTTAACCTGAACCACACATCACTGATGTAACACAAATAAAAAGGTCTCACATCCACTGGAATGGATTAGTTATAAAACTTAATTTTCTCTTTTTGTGATTCAAAAATTAATTCAAACTGCCACAAGTTTGGAACCATGGACAACCTAAAATTTGGCTTCCAGAAATCTGAAGCAACTGATCAAAAAGTACTGATTAGTACTCTGAACTTGTATACCTGGAGTTTAGAGGATTAGGTATTTATATCTCACCTTGGCACTAACAAGCTGCATCAAGATTCAGGGCTGCAGTCCCTACTGCTTTCTGCCATGAATCTGGGAAATGCAGATGGTAACCCATACATGTATATGAAATTTACTGGTATTTGCCAGTTTAACAGTCACTTCCTTCAGCTCTTCCTTCAGTTCTTCCCAGAGTTCAATTAGACTGTGGTTTCAAAGTACTTGATCCTTATGGTTCCTACCTGTTCAATCCTTGTGTTGGTGGAGGAACTGACACCTGGACCTTCATATTCCACCATCTTAGCAATATCTATCACCAGGAGATACATTCAGGTGAATCAAATATAAAAATAAAATATACCAAATACTTATGGGATACAGTGAAGACAGTGTTAAGAGGGATTTTTAGAGCTCTGAATGCCTACATATAAAAAGAGAAAAAATCATGAATCAATAACCTTATTTCATACCTAAAGAAAATTCAGTTTACTAAAATAGCAAGAGAAAAATTAATGAAAAGGTCATAGAAGGAAAATATATTAAAGATTAAAGCAGAGGTTATTGAAATAGGAAATATAAAAAAATAAAATCAAAAGTTTTTTGAAAATACCAACAAAATTGACAAACATTTAGCCAGGCTGACAGAAAAAATAGAGAGACAGGACAAAAATGACTCAAACTGGGAATGAATGCAGGAATATTACTACCAAACTTAAAGACATAGAAATAATTATAAGAGTATTATGAAAAATTATTTGTCACCAATGTAGAAAACCTAAATGAAATTAACAAATTCTTTGAAATGTACACATTATCTCATCTGACACACAAAGTAACAGAAAATCTCAGCAGTTCTATTACAAGTAAAGAGATTGAATTACTTCTTGAACATCTATCAACAAAGAAAAGTCCAGGACCAGATGGTTTTAGTGCTTAATTATATAAAACATTGAAAGAAGATTTAACACTAATTATTCTCAAACACTTGCAAAAGTAGAAGTGTGGATTTTACTTCCAGAGTCATTCTATTAGGCCAGCATTACAATAATACCAATGCCAGAAAAATAAAATAAACATTAGAAAATTTCAGACTAATATCTCATGAATATGGATGCAAAAATCCTCAGCAAAATATAGTAAAACAAATACAACAGTATATTAATATAATTATGTGCATTATCAAGTGGAATTCAAGGAATGCAATGATGGTACAACATAATAAAATCTGTGTGATACACAACATTAATAATATTAAAGATGAAAAACAAATTATCATCTCAATTGATGCAGAAAGTCATTAGATAAAATCCAGCATTATTTCACAGTATAAAAAGCTCAGAAATTTAGGAATAGAAGGGAATTTTCTCAATAAGATAAAGACCTTTTTAAAAATACAATGTAAATGCATTCAATGTTGAAAGACTCAAATCTTTCCCCCTAAGATCAGGAACAAGAAAAGTATGCCTGTTGTCCACCATTATTCAATATTGTATGAGAAGCTATAACAAAAGCAATCAAATTCTTCAAAATTGGAAAGAAGAAGTCAAGTTACCCATATTCAGAGATGACATGATGTTATATATAGAAAACAAACATAGAAGAAATTTATGAGAACTAATGAATTCAGCAGGATTCAAGATAAACATGCAGAAGCCCATTTTTTTCTATACATGCATGGTAATTAATAACATGAAAATGAAATCAAGAAAACTATTCCATTTACAGTATCACCTATAGGAATTCAAAATAATAAATGTAACCAAGGAGGTGAAATAATTGTACGCTAAAAACTAAAAAACGTTGTTGCAGGAAATTAAAGAAGACATAAACAAATAAAACTATCCAATGTTCATAGATAGGAAGACTTAATATTGTTAACATTTAAATAATGAAATCCAATATAATCCCTATCAAAATTACAGAAGGCTTTTTTGGAGAAGTAAAAATCTTATCTTCAAATTCATATAGAATTGCAAGTGGTTGCAGATAACCAAAGCAATCATAAAAAGGAAGAACAAAAGTTGGAAGACTCACACTAAAACTATAGTAATTAAAACAGCATTATATTTGCATAAGGATAGGCATATAGATGAAAGCAATAGCTCATTTACCTCAGCCAAACCCACTCAGTTACCAAGCATGTACTCCAGGTATTCTCAAAACCACCAAAACAGTGATCTATTACAGTTGAAAAAGCTTGGTGTGATATCAAGAGAGGCACATAGCTACATAGAGAAGAGGTAAAATCTAAGTCAACCCTTGTTAACAGGGAGTCTGTGAGTATACCTTACACTGTGCCTTTTGAGGATTAACACCAGAGTCAAAAACCTGTGTGTGAAATACATGTTATTAAAATAGTCCAGCCAAGTCACCGAGCAAATAAGCAAAAAGAAACAAGTGCCAGAGGGAAGTTTTATTCACATTTGCTACAACATACTACCTACTATATGCATATTTCAACAAAATATAAGGAACATACAAATAGGAAAAAATGACTCTTAAATATGGTTATAATGGGCAATTGAAACTGAATTTATGGTGGTCAACTCTTTGACTTAAGAAAGACTTCAAACAGCTATTATAAGTGTTTAGAAACTAAAGTGAAGCATGTTTGAGAAATTAAAGGAAGTTGAGATTACAATGTCCCATCAAGTAGGTAACAATAAAAAGATAGAAATTATTAAAAATAAATAAATAAATAAATAAATAGGACTTATATAGTAAAAGAAAAAAAAAACTACAATAAAACAAATGAAAATATACCAAAGGGCCTGAAAATTAAGTTTGAGCTGGTAGAAGAAAGAATCAGTGAACCTGAAGATATCTTGAAAGAGATTGTGCAATCAGCAAAACAGAGAGTTTAAAGAATTATGAAAAACGAACAGTCTCAGAGAAATGCGGGACACTATTAAGTGCACTAACATATGTGCATTGGGAATACAAGAAGAAGACAGAGAGAGAAGCCTATGGAAAATATTGAAAAGAATAATGGCTGAAATCATCACAAATCTTTTTTAAAAATCATTAATCTATACATAATCACAAGAAGCTCAATAAAATCTAAGTAGGAAAACATAGATTTTAACACCCATACACACCATAGTCAAAATGTTGAAATCCAAATTCAGAGAAAAACTTAGGAGCAAGGGAAAACAATTTATCATGTAAAAAGAGAAGTCAATAAGATTATCAGCTGAATTGTCATCAGAATCAATGGAGGTCCAAAGAAAGTGGTATGATGTCTTTAAAATATTGTAAGAAAAAAATAACTCTTGACCTATATACTATATCCAGCCAAACCTTCAAAATAAGAAATGAAGACATTAAAAACAAAAATTATTTATTGCTAACAAACCTGCCCTTAAAGGAATACAAAGAAAATTTCTTAGCCTGAACGTCAGTTCCCTACACATAAATAGAATTCTGGTGAAAGTAATTAAGTATAAATAGTTTAAAAAGAAATACAATTGCATATTGCATAATTTTTATTGTTTTTAACTAAATTAATATAACAAGTAATTAAATAAAACATTAAGCATATACTTGGGATTATAACACCTAAGTATGCAATACATTTGACAACATGGCATAAAAGAAGGGAGTAAGACCAAAGCTCTATTGAGATATGGAAACAAAACCTGGAAAGTAACTCATACACAGAGGAATAAATAGATAAAATAAGAAATGGTAAAAAAAGAACGTAAAATACCAAACTAAAATGCACACTTGTTACACTTTCTCATCACAGATATCTTAGGATAAAGAAAATTATATAAAGTCAATTAAAACACTTTTTGGAGTTGTAAAATATATAAATGAAGTACTGATAAGAAGAAAACCACAAATAGAAAAAGAATAATTCTGTATAAGAATAAATTTTCTAGATCTCACTAGAAATAATTTATTATACATACGAAGAAAATTCTGATAAGTAAGGTGTATATTGTAATCCTTAGAACAACCACAAAAAAATTATGAAAAATAGTTAAAAATTTTAAATTTATTAAAATGTTACATAAAAATATTCATTTAATGGAAAATAAAACAATAAAAGGAACATATTAATAAAAGTATAATATATAGAAAATATGTGAATGGAAATTTTAAATCCAACCATATCAATATGACTATTATATCTGAATGCATTAAATATCTAATCAAATAACAAATATTGTTAGACAAGATCCAACTAAATGTTGTTTGTCTATAAGAGAATCATTTTAGATTAAAACATGCAAAAGGTTGAAAATGAAAATGATAAGAAATCATTTACTATACAAACTGCAACCAAAAGAGTTAGATGGTTATACCAAAATCAGACAAAATAGACTTTAAAACAAACAAAAAATGTCACTAGAGACAAAAAGTGGAATTTTATGTTGATGAAAGAACCAATCAATCAAGAAAATGTAAAAATTATAAATATGATATATCCAAGTAGAGAAGTTTTAAATATAAATATAAATTTAAATATAAATATAAATTTGAAGAGAGACTAGGCAAATCAAAAATACTAGTTGTAGATTTCACTCCCCTCTTTCAAAAATGGATAGAACAATTAGGCAGAAGATCAAAAATGATATAGAAGAAAATAAATTTTTAAAGAACCAAGACTAACAGAACATTGAAGCCAATAGTAGAAGAATACACACATTCTTCTCAAGCTCACACAAATCATTCTCTAAGAGAATATATGAAAGCTGATTTTACAAGCCTCAAAACATTGGAGGATTGAAGCATGCAAAGTATGTTTTGTGACTACAATAGAACTAAATTATAATTGAATAACAGAAGTAAATTAAGGAATTTCACAAATATGTGGATATTAAACAACATAATCCTAATTAACAAATTATTTAAAAATAACAAAGGAAACTAGCAATATATGATATACATACAAATGAAAACATCACTCTAAAAACTTGTGATATACAAGCAAAGCAGTGCTTAGAGAGACGTTTTTAGTTCCAAATGCAGATATTTAAAAGGAAGCAAGAAGTAATATTAATAATAACATAATTGTCAACTGTAAGAAAGTAGAGACTGTATAGAATTCTAAACTTAAAAAATGCATAAGGAAGGAAAATATTTTAAAATGGGGCAGAAATAAATTAGACAATAGAAAAAATAAACGTCAATGAAACAAAAATTTGATTCTTTGAAAAGATCAATAAAACTGAAAAACCAATTGCTAGACTGGTCATGAAACAGAGAGAGAAGACTCAAAATACTAAAATCAGAAATGAAAGAGGGGACATCACCATTAATCTCTCAGAAATAAAAATAAATGTAATCAGTACAATTACCAATTATATGCCAACAATTTAGATAACTTAAATGATTCAGAAAAGCTATGAAACTGACTTAAGAGGAAATATAGTATCTGACTAGATTTATAACAGATAGAGAGATTGAATTAGTAATTTTAAACTTCCCACAAAAAATCCAAAGACTTTTTGCCTAAATTGGTGAATTCTACTCAACCTTTAAATAATTAACACCAATTTCTCACAAATCATTTCAAAAATAGAATAATAGATAAAACTTCCCAGCTAATTCTATGAAGCCAGTATTGCATTGATACCAAAATCAGGCAAAAAAAAATCACAAGAAATGAAAATTGCAGATCATTATCTCTTACAAAAAAATGCAAAATCCTCAACAAAATATTGCCCATCCAAACCCAGCAACGTAACACTAAGATTATACACCAAGACCAAGGGTCATTGATGTAAAAAATACAAGGTTAGGTTAACATGAATAAATCAGATACTGTAATACACTATGCTAACAGAATAAAGGACAAAACCCCATCTTCATTTCAATAGATTCTGGAAAATCAATTGCCACAAACATCTTTTCATGATAAAAATGCTTGAAAAAGTGAGAATTGAAGGGAATTTCCTAAATATGATAAAATACATCAATTTAAAATTTACAAATACTATTATTCATAATAGTGAAGGTCTGAATTCATTCTCATAAAGATCAAAAGTAAGGCAAGGATCTCTTCTAGCCACTTCTATTCAACATTGTACTGAGGTTTTAAAGAGGGAAATTAGTCAAGAGAAAGAAATAAAAGGGATCTATATTGGAAGAAAAGAACTAATCAATACCTCTTCTTACATATGACATTCTCTTGTAAAGAATAAATCTAAAAAGTCAAAAATTGTACAAAAGTACAATTATAATGAATGAGTTCAACATATATATATATATATATATATATATATATATATATAGCCACATCTTCAATATATAAAATTCCATTGCATTTTTACATACTAGCAATTAACAATATGAAATAGAAATTAAGAAAAATTTCATTTACAATAGTATGAAAATGAAAAAAATTATGAATAAATTTAAAAGAACCATAAGATTTGTAAACTGAAAACTGCAAAGCACCATAGAAAGACTCTCACAGTATCTAGATAAATGAGAAGACACCCACTGCTCATGGATTAGAAAACTTAATGTTGTTAAGATAGTAATACTCTCCAAATTTACCTAAAGATTCATAACATATTCAATCCCCACCATCAGCATCTCAGATGGATGTTTAAAACAATAAACTCATCTTAACATTCATTTCAAAATGAAAGGTACCCACAATAGCCTAAGGAATCATGGCAAGCAAGAGTAAAGTTGGAGGACCAGACTTTGCCATTTCAAAACTTACTAAAAAGCTAAGAAATCAGGATATTGTGGCTTTAGCATAAGCATAGATATACAAATCAGTGAAATAGAGCTGTGAGCCTATAAATAGATACTTATAATAATAGGTTATTGATTTTGGACAAGGGTTCCAATACAATTCAATGAGGGAAAGAATAGTTTTCTTATTCTGTTCTGGACAATGGGCTATCCTCCTTCCTTAAAATCTTAATTAACACAAAAATCAACCCAAAGGGGATCATAGAATTTAATAAAGGAGCTATATCACAAAATAATTAGAAGAAATTATAGGAGTAAGTATGTATTATCTTGGTTTATGTAGTGGCAAAAAGGTAATTCAGTAGAAAATGGATAGACTTTTCAACAAATGAATCCAGAACAATTGTGTATTCTGCCTTGCAGTGACTCCTTCTTAATCTTATTTCCTCAAAATTCAGTTTAAACATTGCACCAACATACAGTGCTTTTAAGTGCCCCTCCTAATGTAAATCAGATCCTCTGTGATTCTCCTGCAACACCTCCTTCTGATTGTTTTTTGTCTTAAAATTTACATCACCTTGCAGGTACAGGTTTGTGTATCATTTCCTTTGTATCAGACACACAAATGTAATGGAAACACTAAACACTGTTTTACACAACTGGAACCATGCTTCAAACATCCATGTGCACACACAGACACAACTCACTACATAGTTTTATACAAGTGAGTGAATAAAAGAATGAATAATAGTAGATGATCAAATAACTTCGGATCTTAGAGAATAGAGAGCATTCTGGAATTTTTGTTTCAATGTATTTTATATTCTTATATTTTACTTTTCTTTAAACCACTTGTTCCTCAATGAGAAATGTTTTACAGAGAATGCCTAGCTTTTAAAACTCAAAAATCCAAATCTTTAGTTCTATGGACTTATATCTCATGAGGGTAAGTGGAAAAGTTTGTTGTTATGCCGTAAGGTAGAAAACACCCAAACTCAGGCACATTGAATGCAGATCACTTGAGAATATCTCATGCCCAGTGAAACTAGGACAGACATGTGATACTGGGAGTGGGGGACTCAAGTCAATTCCTCTTTTATGAGCTTGCTCCTTATTTATTTATATTCCTCTGTATAGAGTGAGTGGTCAAGAAATTATCTGTCTTGTCAGCAGCTGGTTATAAAATCAAGAAATAGACTTACCAGGGAATAAAAACCAGAGCTAATATCTTAAAATAGGAAATCAGAGAAAAAGACAAAGTACAACAGGAAATGATTGCCATTTAAATGAAGAGGATAAAAATCCAGAAAACATCAAAGAATAAGAACAGAAAGTGGATATACCAAAAAAAAAAAAAAAAAAAAAAAGCCTTTAAAAATCATCTTAAAAATGCTCAGCGAGTTGAGGGAAAAGACATAGAAATAACTCAAGTATATCAGGAAAGCAAGTTTTATCAATAAGAGAAACCAGTAAAGGGAGAAATTTTAAAAAGGAAGCAAACAGTACTAATGGAAATGTAGAACAGAGTAACTGAAATGAAAATTTCACTGGAGAGTTTTAAGAGCTGAATGGAGCTAGCAGAAGAAATGATAAGTGAACCTTAAGACAAGTCATTTGAAATGAGATGAAATGGAGTAGAAAGAAAAAAGAAATGTTAAAAGAGAAAATAAACTAAGACAGCTATGGGATATATTAACCACACAAATATAGATATTATGGGTCTCAAAGAAAAAGAAGAGAGAAAGGATCAGGAGAAATATTGCAAGAAATAATGACAGAGAACCTCTTCAAATTAGGAAAAGATGAGAATATGCACATCCAAGAAGCTCAGAGAATACTAAACAAAAAACATGAAGAAAAATATGCCCATCATATATTGGTTACACTATCAAATGCAAAGGACAAGGAGAGGGCTCTGAAAGCAGCAAGTAGTGCGTTAGGTACAAGAAAGTTCCAATTAGATTGTCAATTTCTTATCAGAAATCTTGGAAGAAAGAAGGCAATTGGCTGAAAAACTTAAAGTGCTGAAAGAAAACTGCAGGCAACTAAGAATTTTATATCTGGTGAGACACTCTTTCAAAAATGACAGGGAGATAAAGGCATTCCCAGGTAAAAACTAAAACTGAAGGCTTTTGTCACCACTAAATCTACCCTAAAACCAAGGCTGGTTGGAAGATGGCATCAGAGTAGGTAGGCAGGTCTCAGCTCTTTCACAAAAACAATAGAGCAAGGGCCAAAAACCTATCCAAGGGAGCTACTTTAGAATTCTGCAGACCAAGGGTAGTGCTGCCCATTATCCAGGAGTGAGAAGGACAGAGAGACTATGAGGCCTAATGAAAACCATGAATTAATTGCCCCTATGGCTGAGAACAGCACATATACCTCAAACTCAAGGCAAATAGCCTTGGTAACACCCTTGGTTCATTGCAGCCAATTGAGTGGAGAAAGAACATTCACTTCCCTAAGAGGAAGGGGCATCTGGAAGAGGGCAGAGAGTGATTTCTCTTCAGTGAGTTTGGCCAGCTGAGCCTCCTTTGAATCTCAAAAATTATACCCTACCCAGAACTAAAGTGGCCCCAGTGGGAGGGAAAGAGGGATCTGATCAGGCAAGCAGTCGCACACAACTGCCCTGGGAGAGAAAGGAACTAGGTCAGGGAGGAACTAGATCAGTGAGGAAGTAACCAGCCCAGAAGAGATAAGTCAAAATGCTAAAAGCCCACCTGGCCTAAAGGAAAAGTGGGCAAGGAGAGCCAGATAAGCTTAGAGAAGCCTACCTACCCTGTGCAGTGAGTGTAGCTCAGTGTAGGAATGGTGCTTTCATATACTACATCCCAGTACCTCCTAAGAGAAGAGATCCAGAGTGATCCACTGTGTTATCAGGTACCCAGCCAATACCATGTGACAAGGAACTTATTGACTGAGATTTGGGTTTTACATTTTTTGGTCTGTCATTTTATATTTTTATAATTTTTCTTCTTTATTTTATTCACTAGAACCAGTTATGTCATATGTGGAAGGCAGGTTGCAGGGTTATTGATTGATGAGCACCAGCAGCCAGGGACAGTTCCTAAGGGCCTAAGAGGGAAACCTGTTTTCCTGGGTTGATTTTGTTTTTTGCTTGTTGTGTTTTCTCTTTCTTGATTTCCTATTATTTTCTTTTGGCTACTTTTTCTCCTTAGTTATTAATTTCTTTTCTTTCTCTCATTCTTCCCTCTTCTTTTGGTTTTCTTTCATTATACATTCTCTTACTTGGTCCTCATATTTTTTTTCTTATCAACTTTCCAGTCTTGGGCTTTATTCTATTTTTTTTTCTTGTTTCATTTTTTCATTCCACCATTTTTATTCTTATTCCTTTGTATTTTTAGTGATCTTTCTCTTTTAATTTTTTTCCTGGCTCTTTCATACTTCCATTTTTAACTTTTAAATTATTACTCTTATTCTTTTTCTCTCTTATCTCTTTCATTTTAAATGGTCTTAATTTTTTTAAGGGAACACAGACAAATACAAGGATATATAATAAGTGGAACCAGATGTCAAAGAGGAATCTAACACAAAACAATACAAAATAAAACCCAAGAATAGAAAAAGAAGCTTATCATATGAAGAAGCCCATCAAGACAAACATATGCCTAGGCACCAGCCAAAAAATTTTCAAGCTATATTAAGAAACAGGAAGACAAGGCCCAGTCTAATGAACAAACCAAAAAACAGGAGGTGATGCAGAACATGGGAAAACCAATTAAGGATGGGTAAACCAATATGAATCCACATAATCTAGTGAAGGAAGAGATGAAGGATAGTAGGAAGACACTGGGGGGTCATAATGACAAAATCATAAACATATATAAAAATAAAACAGATATTATTCTGATGAATGGCACAATGCAAGAAATGAAAAGTACACTGGAAGCACATAACAGCAGATCTGAATAGGGAGAAGACATAATTAACAATGTCGAAGATAGCACATCTAAAATTGGACAGATAGTAAAACAGATAGATAAAAAAAATAGAAAAAATCCAGCAAAGACATTGGGATTTGCATGACAACTAGAAATGCACAAACATATGCACTATAGGCATCCCAGGGGAGTGAGAAGGGAAAGAGGGCAGAAGGAGTGCTGGAGTACATAATGACTAAAAATTTCTTAACTCCTTTGTGAGACATGGATGTACATGTTCAGGAAGTGCAGCACACTCCAAACAGTATAAATCCTAACAAACTTACACTGAAACATACACTTATTAAATTGTCAAATGCTCAAGACAAAGAAATAATACTGAAAGCACCAAGAGAAAAGAGATACATCACATAAGAATAGAGTTCAATAAGAATAAGCACTGATTCACATCTGAAAAGATGTAGGCAAGAAGGCAGTGGTATGACATCTTTAAGGTGCTAAAAAACAAACAAACAAACAAAGAAAAAAACAGCCAAGCAAGATTTCTGTATGCAGAAATGACAGAAGTGTCACAACTGTGGAGTGGAAGATCTCTGATATGGGGTGTCAGTGATGGGGGAATGCATGAGGAGTGGTTCACCTAGGACATGTCACTAAATCATAAGAATATGTTTAAGTGTCCATGGAGCATGGTCTTAGTGGGTGGAAACCCACACAATAACCAAAAGAATGAAACACCATCCTGGGGAGTTATGCTACATTTTCTAAAATGCCAGCGAGAATACCTCAAGTACAAGAGCAATGCCTAGTGAAGAAAGACAGATAATTAAAACAGGCCCTTGATATCAATGACTGTAGTCATGACCTTTTTCTTGTGAAATTGAAACTTACCTTATTGTTATATATTGCCTAAGACTTACCTCCTTAAAACCCTTCTTGTCCTCAAATGAGGCCTCTCTCTAAGCCAAACTCAGCATATAAATGCACTCACTACCTTCCTCCTGGCATGGGACATAACTCCCCAGGATAAGCCTCGCTGGCACCGAGGCATTGTTACTAAATGCCAACTAGATATACATCTGGAAAAAACACCTTGACCAGAAGGGGGAAAGATTTAATACAAATGAGTTTTTATGATAAGAAACTTCAACGTGAATTGGGATGTCATTCCAGAGGTTATGCTTATGCAAGTCTCAGCAGGATCTCATTGACTGCCACAGTAAACAGTGCCTCAAACAACAGGGCTCCTGAAGGCTCTAGAGACATCCAGACACTATGAGCAGGGCAGACAATCATGGAAAATGGCTCCCAGGTATGAGCTTCCTTGGTGCAGAGGGGTTATTACCAAGCACCAACTAGCAGTTAATTTGCAAAAAGACTTTGACCAAAAGGGAGAAATTTTAAATATAAATGAGTTTTATGACTATGAGATTTCAAAGTGAGTAGTGAGTTATGAGTATAATACTTGGATTATTATACTCAGCTGCAGCTCTATCCTTACCCCTGTCTAAGGAGAAAGGTAGAGGAAGCTTTGTCAATTCCTATGGCAATGTGGGCAGTTTCAGTGTCCATATTTTACAGCACCAACTACATCCTTGGTTCCTAATACCCAACCAGCAACAGAGAAATGACAAGAAAGCCCTAAATTAAAGTGAGAAACTGCACCCAGAATGAAAACAACTAGCAAGCCAGATGCGAAGACACCAGGAAAAAATTACAATCGATAGCAAGAAACAGGAACATATGGCCCAATTAAAGGAATAATATAAGCTTGCAGATGATATAAAGGAGTTGAGACAACTAATTATAGATGTTCAAACACATTTAATGAATAAATTCAATGAGATGGCTAAAATTTTTATGGATATTAAGAAGATGTTGGATGAGCACAAAGAAGAATTTAAAAGCATTCAAAGAAAAATAACAGACCTTATGGCAATGAAAGATGCAATAAATGAAATTAAAAATACATTGGAGACATATAATAGCAGCTTTGAGGAAGCAGAAGAAAGGATTTGTGAGCTCAAAGACATGAACTCCAAAAGTGTACATACAAAAGAAAAGATGAAGAAAAGAATGGAAAAAATTGAACAGGATCTCAGGTAACTAATGACAGCAAGAGACATGCAAACATATGTTTCATGGGTGTTCCAGAAGAAGAAGAGAAAGGAATAGGGGAAGAAGGAATAGTTGAAGAAATAATGGTGGGAAATTTCCCAATCCTAATGAAGGACATATATATTTGTGTCCAAGAAGCACAACATACACCCAT
>JAKSZT010053973.1:0-13894 GCA_026826555.1 Tolypeutes matacus | reverse complement strand
AGCATGACAAAATTACATGGCTATAAAATGACAAAGCTAGAAATTCAGTTTTGCTTTGCATATATGCCATGCTTAAATTTCTGAAACTTTACAAACCATTCCTAGGTTTACCCTGGAATGTACCTTGCCACATCAATAACCATGGGTCACAGCTTGTGGTTACAGCCATTTTTTTTTTTTTGGCTTGGTTACATGATTGCTTCTCATGACCAGATTTATCTACCACATGGAAACTTTCAGTGCATTGATCCCCCTTGCCAAATATCAGTCACTATAATGTCTCTATCTTCATTATTTCACTATACTTTAATCCACATTTACTCATTTCAGCAGATATTTACCAAGACCAACATTTTGATTTTTCTTATGTCCAATGCACTGTTCCTATGTCTATCAATAAACACTCCACATACTTACAATTTTCTATGATGGCATTGACAGAGCACATGACTAGGATATTGTTCCTGGTACAAACAGAGTCACACTAGTGGCTATCAATTATGTGGTAACTCTGCTGTATTAATACTGTATTGATAATTAAATAGTTGTGCTATTCTCCATAAACACTTCAAATCTTCTCCATGTCTTTTGAATTTCACACATTCTCACACTGCCCTTCAATTTCAAAAGATTGAATCATCTCCTGCTAAGCAGATGGATCATAAAATTTGGCTACTTAAACATTAATACCATAATATTTTTTAATATTCCTTGCATGCACACACACACTGTCCATTATTTCTCTCCTATTTAACTGAAAATTCATTATACCACTGGCTGAGTTCAATATATTCAATTGAACTCTTACCCTCTTGTTTTGTTGGCAACTATAAACTGATCATAAATTCAATCTCTTTTGCCAGAAGCCTCTCCCTCTCTTCAAAATCCATCTTATCATATAAGCTTATATAATTGATGCATGACCTACTTGGGGGACCTTTGTTTTTTCTTTCTCTGACATCTTAGACTCCTGTTTTCAAACTACTGTAGTTACTCCTTCCACTTATCCACTGCAAAGAAGGGATCAATACATTATCGGAACATCTTAACACTAAATCCTAGCCCCTCTTCTCTCCTTTTATCCACTACCCTGACATGCTCACATATTTAATTGATTTTAATTTCTTCCATCCCTATCTCTGAATTGATAGTAACAAGCTATTTCTCTAGGATGCTTCTCTGAGCTATCATCATTAAATGCTTAATTACATACACCTAAAATGGATTATATTTCAGAACATTACCTGTCTCCCTAAATAAAACATCTCCGTTTGTCTTCAAAATCAAGGTTCCCACTAGATATACAGAGATTGATCCTTTACATTCCTTCACAAAATTACAAAAGACAATGAAACAGTGTTTTTATATCTATACCAAGCACATTTTCACCATTCATTTCCACCTTAATCCACAAACATACCTCCTCACTCCATACTCATTTCTTCTCATTCTTAGTTTGAATATGAATTCCTCAAGGATCCTATCACTGAACTCCACCAATGTTAGCATTTACATTAGCTCTATGTTTGGTCTGTCTCTCCCATTGATGTGGACACAGAAAATCAATCTATTAATGTTAAGATAAGACAAATTTCCCATTGACCAATATATATGCATTTTAAATCAGGAGAAAGATGTTTACAATTACCTCACCTACCCTCAGAAGACCAACCACCTGAAATATTTATAGTCATATTAAACGATTATCTTCTCATGAAAAATTCATTGAAAAATAAAGAAGTCATGTTGAACATTTTCTCCATTACTCAGTAGGACCAAATTAGATCGGGTAAATGAGAGAAGCCAATACTTTATTGAAGCTGTGATGAGAAAATAAGAAAATTTTGATGGTGAACACTCATTTTATAGAGTTGATGATTTCATGAATCATCCAATTCAAACAGTGCATCCTGATTAATTTGCATGTCAATCAAGATAAGTGTAGGGAGTGGATATGGCTCAAGATTTTGTGCAATGTTTCCCATATAGGAGGTTCCATGTTCAATCACCAGCCCATGACCTTAAAAGAACCGTCTAATCAAGATCTGGCCCTTTATACAAAATAGTTTCCCTTTAATTTGGTAAATCCAGAGATGCAACTAAGTAGAACAGATTATGTCCTTTAATTCAGTCATCCTTCTACATATCTCAAAAACAACCCACACATGCTTTACTCTAGATGCCTCTCTCTTTTGTGGATTTTGGTGGTTTTAGGCTATACTATAGAGAATATGCAGCAAGTGAATTCTTAAAGATATTTATTTCTGAGAGGTCTTGTGATTTATCAACATTCTGTCTGGTTATGGGTATCAATTTGACTCTAAATAAATATAAGTATTCATCCTGAAATTTTATATTCAAAATATTAGGGATTCACAGAAAAATGCTAGTAGAAACCCATTAAAATATTTAAAGCAGCAAAATTATATGATCATATTTGTGTTTGTAAATTAGCCTTTTACTGAATCATAGAATGAAATAACCTAGAGGCAATTGGTGACATTTAAGAATTAGATGATTACTTTGCATAGGACCTTGAAATTGAAAATATGAGGGGCAGGATGGAAGGTTATAAGATATAATAAAGAATAAGCAAATTTCTATCATTTCTTTATGTTGTCAGATATAATTGAGCACTAATGATTGTTAGACTTTGTGCTAAAGTTTGAGCATGCAGTTTTGAAAAAAGTTTTTAGAGTGAAAAAGAGCAATAGCAGTTGAGAAAGAGAACACTGTTAAGTATTATATATGGAGGAAAGCAAGATACAGAGAAGCATATTTTTATAAAATGAGCCCATTTTCTCAGAACAATAACAAATACATGAATGAATTAGAATATAAGTATATGCATATTTATATGTGTGTACATAATAGAATTCATATATTTCTACAACTTGGTATAATTATTTAGGTATGAATAATAACAGACAATTTACCAGATAATAAGTATGAATTACCATGGGTTCACTTTCAGGACATGAACAGGGAGTCAAGAATTAAAACATGCTTAAAAGATGGTGGGGAAAATGGCAAAGTAAGAAGCTCCAGGACAACCACTGAAGTGGCAGGAACTGTCTGAATCAACAATTTTGAAATTCTGGAGACTAATGGAATAGTGTGCAACATCCAGAAAGGAGCTGGAGAAAGAGACTTGTAAATTGAAATAAATGCTACTGAGTTTCAGGCTCCCTGCAGTGATTACTGTCCCCCTTCCCCTAATCTTGTAGTGGACACCAGTTGGGAATAATTTATGGTACAGTCACATGATACCATAATATTATATTGTCATTGGAATGAGAGAGTTATAGCAGTTGAGTAACAAAAAGCTCTGTGAATTGTTATTTAAGAAGGAAAGCAAGATGCAGAAGTATACATATGAAATGAACCATTTGAGTAAAACAACAAATACATGAATATTTTGAACAAATGTAGGGGTATTTATGAATGCATTAAAGAGTAGATATGTATATCTGAATATCGGGTGTAATTGTTTAGGCACAAATAAGGCAGACTACTTACCAGATTGTTAATATGAATTGCCTTGGATTCACTTGTGAGACAAGTAGAAGTAGAACATGCAGAAAAGATGGAAATTAAAGAAAAGAGCATAGATAACATGTGCTCCTGTGTAGAATTATTTATGAGTGTAATGTGTACTCTAATGGTTCCCATTTATATAATTCATCTGTCAATATGAATTAAAAATTAGAATATCCAAAATTGTAGTTGGTGCCAAAACTACTGAATTACAGGGACCCGTGATAGTTTATTAAATGCTAAAATGTGAATATAAATACGGGACTGTGTGACCTATTTTCTAAAATGCAAAGAGAGCTACATGAATATCTGTACCTGTATGTATGTCTCCCAGAAAAGAAGACAGCATTTAAGAATACACATGTATCGATAACATTGGGCAACTTGAGGGAAGAGGTATAATTTACATGAGGGAATGGCTCTGCTTATTTATTTATACAAGTTTATAATATTTATGTTAAAAAATTAATAGCTATATATATATAAATATTTCTTTGGCTATTTTCTAAAATGATTTTATTCATTGGATGAAGAGCATGACTACAGACTGTACCAAAGCCAGACACAGCAGATCTGTTTCCTATTTGAAAACAATGACCTCATCTTATCTCTATACCTAGAAATAACCAAAAAAGTATTTTATGAAAGTTAATGAGCTTATTCTTGATGTAACTATTTTTTTTTAACTTTATTTTAAAGAAGTTTTAGATTACAGAAAAGTTACATTGAAAACATAGGGGATTCCCATATATCCCACCCCAATCCCTTCTCACCTTTCCCCCTATTAATAACATCTCACATTAGTGTCATACATTTTTTACAATTGATGAACAAATATTGAAACATTGCTACTAACCATGGTGTATAGTTTACATTATGATTTACACTTTGCAAAGCACAATTTTATAGGTTTTGGGAAAATGTATAAGGCTCTGTATCTATCATTGCAATATCATGCAGAAGAAAATGCTCTATGTTCTACCTAGTCTTTCTTCCCCATCCCCTCAGAACCTCTGGTAATCTCTATCTTTATACCAATGTTGAAGTAACTATAAAGTGTACATTTCTAGAGATAGAGAGTAATTGGACAAGACTGCAGTTCAATAGGCAACATATCAGCCTCTACAAGATTCTCTTTCTCATATACTCCTCTCACATTTTTCCCCAATGTGCACTACTTGAAAACTCACTATTGTACACTCTAGACCTTTTCAGAAGCCTGAATAAAAGGGGAGTTAACTGAGAAGATGTAATTTATAAGGAAAAAGATTTTAGGCAAAAGGTCTTCAAGGAGTTGGAAGCCATGAGCCAGCCTCTGCCCAGTCTCTACCCAGCTCCTACTGTGGTACATCTGTGCTTCACAGGCTTTTATTTTTCATGGTGGTAGTATACAGATTAACCACCTCTTAAAGTCCTCAATTGCCTCTGTTTCAGAAGCTAATGATCATTGGAGCTGTAACAAACTATCTGCAAAAATAGGACACAATGGGGATGGATATGATTGTCCTGAAGGCCCCGACCACATTTCTGGTATCTCTGAAAGCTTTTCTGTGCCACTCTGGGTCTCATAGCTCAGGGAGATTGATATGCCTCTGGTACCTCCATGAATTCCCAGGCTCTGGAGCTTGATGCTTGGCTATGAGTTATGCTCTGCTGCCCACTAGAGAATGTGGGTCTGAATTTGGCTCCCATCTTCACTTCTGATTATATAGGTTGCTCTAGGTCAGTTCAGGTTTAGGATAACTTTACCTCCCTATTTTGTCTTTACTATGACCTGTGCTTATGTTTATGTGATGATCTCAGGTTAGTTCAGGTTATAGAACAGAAAAAATAAAAGCCAACAAGACTCAATGAATGTATAAAATCACAGGAGAAAATTTATTTAAAAGTTCCCATACATTTAAGGAGAGCTTTGCAGAGTGTATCCATTATGTACTGGTTCTACTCTTACCCAGAAAAGTAAAGTGCTCAGTAGAATTCTTCTACCTCAACTGCCACTTCAGCTGAACTAAGAGGAAACAATATATCATAAACCCAAATTCAGTTTCTTCCTGTGAAGAAACTGCTGTTGTCATGAGCTTACTTTATCTCACAATTCCCTCCCATCCTCTTGCAATGTCCTCCTTCTTTTCCAAGCCTGTAGGTTAGTCCACCGTTTCCATGCAGGCACTATTCCCCACAGCCTTGCACTGATTCTGTTTCTTCTAATATTAAAAAAAAAAAAAAAAAAAAAAGTTACATCATCTTTCAGAAACACACTTTACCACGGAGCTGGCTTGTCTGAGACCCTCTTCAGCATCACATGCCCCAATAATATCCCATTTCTCCTTCCTGGCATACAGGGTGCCTCATCCAGGGTGTTCTACAACTCCTTGTTCTGATAAGGCTTCTATATTCCCCTGATTTGGGTGAGGTTCTGAGCCTGAACTGATGTTCAGTTCCTCCTAGGGTAGGTGATACCCATGAGGTTGGGATAAGCTAGGGGCTCTAGTGGACGGAATGCTGCTTCTTAAAGAGCACATGTTTTGATGTAGCCTGAAGAGAGATCTTCACAGCAAGGTTCCTATTTCTCAGCCCAAGCACCCTGCTCTTTCCAAGTCCGGGTGTCTTCCAGAAGGTCTTTAAGCAGTTCACCCTTTGTCCTTGAGAATGTGCTGCTCTCAGTTTTTTTCTGACTTCTCCTGTAAGCAGAAACAGATTTCTTCCCTCTTTTTCATTTTCTTTCTCATGTTGACCATCAGGATTCACTGAGCCAGTTGGTAGAACTCTGGAATGGGGCTGTTCTCAGCGGGACCTCCACCTCTCCATCCTCTCCTCAAAGAGGACATGGCAGATGAATCCCTCTTCACCTCATGCTCTACGTGTGCCAAGTAATGCCTCCATGGAGGGGAACACGTGTCAAGAAGCCATACAATAAAAACCATGCTGCCTGGTGACCAGCCAGACTGGGGTCACAGCACGGGGCCTCTCTTCCTCCTCCATCTTTACAGTGGGCTCAGTGATGCAATTCTCAGGTTCCTCCAGAAAGGGCTTTTGGGAGCTGAGCAAGGACTCAGTGTTTATTAGATTGGGGAGAAAGCTGATAGTGCTCTTTTTGCAGAGTTCAAACTCAGATATCTGGGGTGTTTTTCCCACTGGTGAATATGTGGTTTTGGTTTGCCCCTCAACAGCTACATCCTATAATCTGTGCACTCTGCTAAAATATTTGCACCTGACCTTCGACAATCTGAAACAGACCCATAGGTGAATGAAGTAATGGTCCTCTCAGAGGAAGCTGAAGAAGACATCTCTGATACTCTTTGAATCTTGCTGGGCCTGGAGATAGGAGCCTGTGATAAGGTAGCACCTTATAGGAAACATCTTTACTCTTTGAAAACAGTATAATAAATATTGGGACTTTATGTTTACAACTACAGATTCATATATACATATATGAATTTTAGTATTTATTTTTGAACTCCAAATGATTTTCTCATTTGTAACATTGAAATCATTTCATATGCCTGAACCTTCCTAATAGTATGTTACTTCTTTAAATAAGTATTTTATGAAAATGATTTTCTTAGGAAATTCAGAATGCAAAGACTGAAATAGGAGAAGTGGTCACCTCTTTTTAATGTGTTTCCAAACTTCTTTTAAGGGAAGGCTTATGGAATATAAATTATGTTTAAAGAAAGATTTTAACTCATACAATGTACATTAGTTCTCACAGTTATAACTCTTCTTTTTAGCATTTTTTAACCAAGAACAGTTTAATGTTAAAATTGCTTTTTCCTGAAAAGTAGGTCCTGTTACCATGCCTTTATTAGATGATCTCAATTATATTGCTTTCTTAAATTCCTCAAAGTACAATCTCATTAGAAAATGTAATAACAATTACAATGAAGTGAAAATCTTTCTGAACACCCTCTTGCCCGGTCCCCCACTCCTCTTCCTCACTTGCCCATTTCTTCCCTTTTTATCTACATAAAACATTTAGATCTTAGAATACATAAATGGATAAATTTTCTGAGCCAATTCTGGAAACCCCTCAGACTAAACTTTCTTGTATTTGCTCACTCATTTATTCATTCATATTAATATATTTTGTTAATTTTCCACTAAGTAACAAAAACTATTTTCTCAGCAAAAGCTTCAGTAAGCTTTACTCCTTACCTCTGATCCATCATTTTTATACTGGTCAAGGATAAATCAGGTCCCAGAGAAATCATGGGACAAGGAGAATCAGACCCCTCATTTTCCAGCTTCCATCAGTCAGACAATTTTCCTTCCATCCTTACCTAAAGTTTTAGAGAAAGTTCTCTTCTTCCCAGATTGTTGTTTCATATTATCTCGGTGAATGTGAACCTAAAAGAACAGTTTCTGCAAGATTTTATCACTTGTCCTAGATGTAAGTGCTGTCCCAAATTTTCCTGAGGTTTGCACTCTGATTTAGTCCTGTTTATAGCCCAAATACCCTCCCACAGGGAGATCTGAGATTAACAACCTCACAGAGGAGTGGTTGGGAGCTGAGTGAGCACCAAGGCTTCCAGTAACCCTTGTGTGACATTATCACTGACATAGCTCAGTTCTGTGGGCTCAGTTTGAATCTAAATGTGGCAACAAGAAAAACATGGCATCAGTCAAAGAAGCATATTTTGGTGAGAGAAGTGAGATTATATAATAAAAATGAATTGAAATTTCCCCTGTCCTCAAAAAAGGTGCTGTCAGTTGTGGGAGAGAGAAAAAAGTACAGAGATTGATAACTAAATGTGATGGGATATTTCTTTCTCCCAAACCTCTCATGGACTGTGGTAGTTATGCTTCATCTTAAAATGGAGGCCTAGCATGCTCCCTGGCTAGAACCGTTCAGAGCCAGCTTTGGTAGGTGCTGCAAGGGGGAGAAGAACCAGTAATATATCTCATGATGCAGCAAGCCTCTTATGAATAAACATGATGAGGTGGACATTTGAAGAAAAGTGAAGTAGAAACTTCTAAAAATTTCTACAAACCAGTTAAGGGAGTGTCTACTCTGAAAAGTCAATTGGTATATGGTAGTTTCAATGGGGTTGGTAAGTGGCAGTTTCACTGACTCCATCCTAGTTCCTATGTTTAAGACTCACCTTCATCCTTTACTGACCATTTGTTCTTGGATGCTTCATTTGACCCCTCCATGCTTCACTTTAATCATCTGAAAATAGAGAGGAATCTATCCCTCACAAAGTTTTCTTATTAATATAAAATAATCTAACACATGTAGACACAGAACAATGAAAGGCTTGTAAATTTTAAGACAATGTAATTTGACCATGTTATTTGAACCTATAACTAACATGGTACCAGTTAAATATATGTCCCAGAGATTTAAATCTTGGGCTATCCATGTACTAGTTAAACCTTGAATCTCAACAGAGTTGCAGCCAACACCTACTTTCCAGTTCATCAGGCTTGCCCAGGACAACTAACAAAAGGATGATAATGGACAACACCCATTCCTGTGGGAAAACAGCCTGAAGTTGCAATGCTTCCCTGAAGCAAACAAAACATTCTTGATGCTGATTAGAAACATTCCAGTTTTGTGCAGAATATTCTGGGTGGGTAGAACAGCAATGACTAAAGAACTTACTATGTTGCAAAGAGATAAGTGGACATTCTCTGCATTATGTTTCTCCTTTTGCAGACTCCCAATAAATACAGTGCTGAAACCAGAATCTGGGCTTTCAGTCCTTGAGACTGTTAGTCCCCTGGTCTCATCTTTTCTCTATTGTGTGTTTGTCTTTTCCTTAAGGTCTGCAGTGCCTTCCTTTCTGACCATTCATTGTTCAGCTGGTCTCAACAAGTGGCTCCTGAACAGGGATGGATTGGAAGAAGAATCACTTTGAGTGAAATTAAATTGGTGGTGTAACACTGCAGAGGCCCTGAGAAGGTGAAGAGGACTCTGGAGTCCCTGATAAGGTAGGGACAACTCTCAGGCATAATTCAGGGTTACTATGGGAAACAGAGACAGCATGGCAAAGTACCAGCACTATGCTTGTCTCCTAAAGTAACTTCTTAAAGCTGGAAGAACTAAAGCTAGAGAGGTTTGTCTTTTAGAGCTCTTACAAGATATTGAGAAATGCTGCACTTGGTTTCCTGCATTAGGTAGCTTAGAATTAGAAGATTGGGGGAAAGTAGGAAGAGAATTAAAGAAATTACCTGTTCAAGGGGTGCAGATCCCAACTACTATTTGGCCTACTTGATCTATTGTTTAATCAGTACTGGAACCTTTACAAACAGAGAATGAAGATGAAATAAATGAGGAGAAAGAGAAACTTGTAGAGAGTTCCCATTAGGATTTTCTTAAAGATTCTTTCCCTGAAAGCTTTCTCCTTTACTGCCCATGGTGCCATAAGGAAAAGCATTGGACAGATAAATGTAGATCTAAATATGGTAAAGATGGGAATCCACAGCCTGGAAATGGGCAATGGGACACTCCCTCTGGTGTGCCAAAATCTTTCCAGAGGGCCTTGGTCAATTATACCCAATCTAAACAGAGCCATTCGGCTCCATCCCCACAGCTTTCAGATCCTTGGCAAACTTATGTGCCACCACCTAGGGAAGTGCCGGCCTGAACCTTGCCACTACTGAAAAATTAATACTTAAGAAACAAAATAAAGTCTGTCTAGCCAATTCAGGAGTGAAAAGGCCTGTTCCAGAAGATTTAGTGAGATTAATATTGGGAAGATCTAGTATTAGTTACAGGGACATCACTATGGGGAAAAACAGATAAATTCACCTTTCCTGTGGAATATTTAAACTCATTTATCAATTATTCATAAAGCAAGTAAAAGTAAGAAATAAAAGATAAAATAACACAATTCAAAACTGCAGTCATATTTGGACAAATATACATTTTACATCCAACAATGAATGAATGCATATTCCTAAATACAGAGATAGAATATTTCTAAAATACTAGAGCGTTAAAAAATGCCTCAATAAACTTTAAACAAGAGACATTGTACAGAACTGTGAGTTTAAGGTAGAATTTAACAGTAATTGATTTTTTATATATTTGGAAATTTAGAGGAAACCATCCTAAATGTTGTTAAAGACTAAACAATCTTAGAAAAAAATTTAAAGAGCTTTAATTGAATATTGAACTGGTTTCACTTTGTACATGTAAATAGCTTGTATAGTCTTCACTCCCAGCCTCTAAACAAGAAAAATTATGAAAAACTGTCAGCAAATCTTAGACCCCTTAGACAATTGAGGTTCCTTGGGAAAAAAATCTCCTCATACACTGAAGAGAAGGGCAGATACAAACAATCACATTCCTAGCACAGAAACCACAGAAGCTACAGCCTGCCTGGGGAATGATATATGGACTAAAGTAGACTTATTGGTATTCTACTCGAGACTTATTTTGATTATAGCAATGGAAGAAATTATATTCTTGATGTGGAGGCAGTGGCCACTGGATGTTCTGAAGACAGGGAGAGGGAAAACCAGGTATAATATGGGAGCATTTTCAGGACTTGAGAATTGTCCTGAATGACAATGCAATGACAGATACAGGACATTAAATATCTTGTCATAACTTACAAAATTGTGTGGGAAAGAGTGTAAACTAAAATGTAAACTATAATCCAAGGTTACTGGCAATGCTCCAAAATGTTTTCATCAATTGTAACAAATGTACCCTGCAAATGAAGGATGTTGTTAAGGTGGGAAAATGTGGGAAATGTAGGGAGTGGGGCATAGGGGAATCCCCTATATATTTAGTAACAAGATACTTAGATTACATAAATGTTACACAAAAGATATAAGGATTTCCATATGCCACACTCCCCACACCTGCCACACCCCCTTCTTCAGTGTGGCACATTCATTGCAATTATAAAATCATCCTGGGGCTTCACCGTTAAGCAAGGACCATAGTTCACATTCTCCCACACAGTTCTGCATGTTAGGTGATGATATAAAATGGCCTTAAACTGTCATTGCAACATCACTCAAGACAATTCCCAGTCCCAAAAAAGCCCCCATATTACAACTGCTTTTCCCTCTCCTTGCCCCAAGAGCCTCCAGTGGCCCCTGGTCCACATCAATGTTGTAATTTCTTACATTGCTAGAATCACAATACGTCTATAGTGGAATACCAGAAAGTCCACTGTAGTCCATAGCTCTTCCTCCAATCCCAAGGATTCTGGGATGGTGATAATCACTCCAACTCCAATTGAGAGGGGGTTTATATCCCACGGGGAAGATGGATGGGACTATCCTGCCTGCAGCTGCAGACTTTCTCCATTCCCTGAGATGACCATTGTCCATCATCATCTCTCCACCAGTTTTCCTAGGTGAGTCCAATGAGCTGTAGAATAGGTGTTGCAACTCCACTGAGGTTCCAGGCCCAGCTGGCACATGGACAGCCCAAAAACTTGAGTCTCTGTATGTACACCTACAAACTCCAACACCAGGTATAGGTTTAAATAGAAGGGATAGATGAGCCATGTTCAGGGAAGACATAATTGAGTCTAAATCTGTCACTCGCAGGAGCACAAATTCCAAGGTAGGGCCCTCTGTCAAGGCACCAAATTGTGGATATATCCACCCTTCACTGTAGGACCTGGGTGTCTCCAGAGCCTTCAGGAGCCCCCATATTTGGGGTCGTATTCACTTTGGAGGTCTATGATATCCTGCTGTGATGTGCATAAGTGTTACCTCTGGGATAACATCTTGACCCACTTTCAAGTCTCTTAGCCATACCAACTCATTTGTCTTTTCCTTTTTCCCCTTTTTCTTGAGGTCTTTTTCCAGTTGCATTGCTTGTTGGTGCTTGGTAGCAATCCCTCAGTGCCAGGAAGGCTCATCCCTGGGAGTCATGTCTCTTTCTGGGAGGGAGATAATGCCTTCATATGCTGAGTTTGGCTTGGAGAAAGGCTATATTTGAACCACAAGGAGGCTCTCAGGAAGTAACCCCTAGGCACCCAATAACAATAGGCTAAGTTTCAATTTCAAAAGTAAAGACTCAAAAACCTTATCATCAATATCAAAATCCCATCAGCAGATGGTTCTCCTTTGCCAGTAACTGCCACTGCATTTGGGAGACTGTTGCTGCTCCCTTAGAGAATGTGGCAGAGTCCTCCAGAATGGCAATTCAGTATTCTCTCAGTTATTGTGTGAGTCTCCACCCACTGTGACAATGCCCCATTAATATTTAAACATTTTTACAGAGCATACAGACATATGTATGCTCAGGTGAACTTCCTCCCAAGCATCATCCATCACTGACACCCTACACCAACCATCTTCTCCATGGAATTGTCCTGAATAACATTACAATGACAGATACAGGATATTACATATCTTGCCATAAACTACAAAATTGTTTGGGAAACAGTGTAAACTACAATGTAAACTATAATCCATGCTTAGTGGCAATGCTCCAAAATGTTTTCATCCATTTTAACAAATGTACCTCATTAATGAAGGATGCTGTTAATGTGGGAAAATGAAGGAGATGTAGGGAGGGGGGCATATGGGCATCCCTTATATTTTTATGTAACATTTATGTAATCTAAGTATCTTTTAAAAAATAAAAATAAAAAATATATATTAAAAAAAATAAAGAATCTTAGAAAGAAAAAAAAAAGGGAGGGGTTAAATAAGTGAGGAATTGCTGGAGTGCAAGTTTGGGCTAGCTTGAGAGACAAAATTTCCTCAGGTTAAATTTTAGGGGCACCCCCATTGCTTGGGTCTTATCTACAGAAATCCAATCGAATTGCCACTGTGAATTTCAGAGAACAATATTCTTATGTTTTCAGGAGTGGGGGGAAAATGACATTTTTGAAATAAAACAAAAGCAGCCCATTCTCATTAATGATTTCCTGCCCTATTTTACCACACCCTAATCAAAGAGGGTTTTTCCAGATTAACCTAATTGGGGAAATGGAAATATAAGATTTCTCTTGTTACAACTCCATGCAAACACTTTCTGTGGTCAATCTTTAATTTTAGGCATTCAAGTGGTATGTGTATTTATATAATGACTAATGATGTCTAGTATCTATTCATCTATTATTTGCTAAGTTTATTTCACTCTTGATGAATTACCAGTTGAAAACATTGATTCATTTTTAATTGGGTTGTACAATTTTTTATTGTGCTTATTTTTATTGGGTTGTTCATTTTTTTTCTTGTTCATATGTAATACATGTTTATATAATCTAAGTAGTAGTTCTTTGATGACTATATGGTTTTCAAATGTATTCTCTAGACCATAACATTGATGGAGTTTCAATTAAAGGCCATGGCAACTGAAAGAACAGAAGGTCACCCTGGAATGTACTAAACTAGCCCTCCGGTCTCATGCTAATAGGAGCTGGGTGGGGAAACA
>JAKSZT010053971.1:36052-54968 GCA_026826555.1 Tolypeutes matacus | reverse complement strand
GCCCTCAAATTTGGGTTGTGGAGCACCACGGACCCTTCCACACGGTGATTTGCCCTGGGAGCCTAGGAAGGACAGGAGAAATCTGACCCTTGCAGCCTCCCTCTCTACTAGCCTGGACTAATTGTTGAGGACTCCACAGGAGAGGGAAGAGAGAGCCTGGGACTGACCCTGCTTTTGACTCACAGGTTTGGTCTGCCCTGTCCAGGGAGCCATTCCAGGCCGGGTGGGGTTGTGCCATTGTTTGCCTTGGAGCCTGCAAGGGGCTAAAGATATACAAACCTCCCAAACTCCTCCTCTACTAACAGGGACTGATTGTTGAGGACTCAGAGGGGACTGGAAATATTTCCTAGCTGGGAAAAGAGAGGGGGCTACCAGAGAAGACTGGAGAACTGTCTCAGAAAGTTTGAATTTCAAGGCTCTTAGCCCCCAGGCAGGAAGCCCTATCACATTGATCTGGTCTGTGTCACAATAAATACACTCTGACCAGGCATTGAATTGAGAGCTGCCAATGAGTGCCATCTCTTCACAGACCAAGGAAGTGCACATAAGAAAATTAAAAATAAATAGGAGAGGCTTTTCTTGGCCGCTATAGCCTCCATGCCCAAGGCCCTAGGAAATGACTCTACAACCAATTACTGGGTCCAGTGCCCAGTTTTGAGCAACCAGCAGGACAATCCTAACAATCAAGATTGAGCCCAAAATCAAAGAGCTGTGGTAACTCACAGCCTCCTGCCACTAAAACCCTATAAAAGAGAAAGAGATAGAGCATCTAAGTAAAATACAACCTAACCATATGCCTAAACACCAGCAAAAAATTATGAGCCATACTAAGAAAATAGAAGACATGGCCCAAGAAAAGGAATACATCAAAGTCCCAGAAGAGATGCAGAATTTAAGAGAACTAATCAGTGAGATAAGCACAAATTTCCAAGATCAAATTAATGAGATGAAAGAAAATATAGTTCAAGAGAAAAATGACATCAAAGCATTGCATTGAGCGAACGCAAAAAGAATTTGAAATCCTGAACAGAAAAGTAACGGAGTTCATGGGAATGAAAGACACAATAGGTGAAGTAAAAACACATTTGAGGCATACAACAGCAGACTTGAAATGACAGAAGAAAGAATAAGTGATACCGAAGACAGAGCAGTTAAATTTGAAGAGAGAAAAGAAGAGAGAGAGAAAAGAATGGAAAAAATTGAGCAGGGCCTCAGAGAGTTGAATGACAACACAAAACGCAACAACATACGTGTCATGGGAGTTCCAGAAGGGGAAGAGAAAGGAAAAGGGGCAGAAAGAGTATTTGAGGAAATAATAGCTGAGAATTTCCCAACTCTCATGAAAGAAATGAACTTACATGTCCAAGAAGCACACCGTACCCCAATGAGAATAAATACAAATAGACCTACGCCAAGACACATATTATTCAGAATGTCAAATATCAAAGATAAAGAGAAAATGCTCAGAGAAGCAAGACAGAAGCAAACAATCATGTACAAAGGACATCCAGATTTCTCTGCAGAAACCATGGAGGCAAGAAGACAGTGGTATGATACAATTAGGAAACTGAAAGAGAAAAACTGCCAGCCGAGAATTCTTTATCCAGCAAAACTGTCCTTCAAATATGAAGGTGAGTATAAAGTATTCACAAACAAACAGAAACTAAGAGTTTGCAAAAAGGAATCCAACTTTGCAGGAAATATTAAAAGAAGGCTTAGAACCTGAAAGAAAAAGACAGGAGAGAGAGGCTTGGAAGAGAGTATAGAAGAAAGAAAAGCAGAAAGGATAACCAAAAGAGTAAAAAGAGAGACAAAAACAGGATGACATATGAAAACCAAAGCATAAAATGAGGAAATAAATAGTGCATTTTCAGTAATATCATTGAATGTGAATGGATTAAATTCCCCAATCAAAAGATACAGGCTGACGGAATGGATAACAAATCATGAGCCATCCATATGCTGCTTACAAGAAACTCACCTCAGACCCAGGGATACAAACCGGCTGAAAGTAAAAGGTTGGAAAAAGATACTTCACATGAATAGTAAACAGAAAAGAGCAGGGGTAGCTATACTAATATCACACAAAACAGACTTTAAATGCAAAAAAGTGATAAAAAATATGGAAGGCCATTATATATTAATAAAAGGGATGGTCCTCCAGGAAGATATAACAGTCATAAATATCTACGCACCTAACAGGGAGCTCCAAAATATATGAGACTAACTCTGGCAAAATTGAAGGAAGAAACAGACATTTCCACAGTAATTGTTGGAGACTCTCACATCATTAGATAGAACAACTAGACAGAAGATCAACAAGGAAACAGAGAACTTAAACAATATGATAAAAAAATTTAGACCTAACAGACATATATAGAACACTGCATCCAAAGTCAGGGGGTTATACATTCTTCTCAAGTGCCCATGGATCTTTCTCCAGGATAGACCACATGTTAGGTCACAATACAGCTCTCAATAATTTTAAAAAAATTGAAATTATACAAAACACCTTCTCAGATCATAATGGATTGGGACTAGAAATCAATAATAGACAAGAAAAAAAGTAAATTTGCAAATGTGTGGAGACTGAACAACACACTCCTAAATATTTGGTGGGCCAAAGAAGAAATTGCAAGTGAAATCAGTAAATAGATTGAGACAAATGAAAATGAGAACACAACGTATCAAAACTTATGGGATATAGTGAAGGCAGTCTTGAAAAGGAAATTTATAGCCCTAAATGCCCATATTAAAAAACAAGAAAGAGCTAAGCTCAAAGATTTAACTGAACAACTAGAGAAACTAGAAAAAGAACAGCAAACCAATCACAAAGCAAAAAGAAGGAAAGAAACAATAAAGATTAGAGAAGAAATAAGTGAAAATGAGAACAGTAAAACAATAGAGAAAATCAACAAAACCAAAATCTGGTTCTTTGAGAAGATCAATAAAATTGACAAACCCCTCACTAGACCAACAAAGAAAAAAAGAGAAGATGCAATTAAATACAATCAGAAATGAAAGTGTGGGGGGGAATTACAAATGACCTCACAGAAATAAAAAGAATCATAAGAGGATATTATGAGGAACTATATGCCAACAAACTAGACAATCTAGATGACATGGACAAATTTCTAGAAACGCAAAACCAACCTACACTGATGCTACAGGAAATACAAGAACTTAACAAAGCAATTACAGTTAAAGCGATTGAATCCATCATCAAAAATCTTCCAGCAAAGAAAAGTCCAGGACCAGATGGCTTCACAGGTGAATTCTACCAAGCATTTCTAAAAGAATTAACACCAATCCTGTTTAAACTCTTCCAAAAAATTGAAGAGGAGGGAAAATTGCCCAACACATTTTATGAAGCCAACATCACCCTAATACGAAAGCCAGATAAAGATTCCACAAGAAAAGAAAATTACAGACCAATCTCTCTCATGAACATAGATGCAAAAATTCTCAACAAAATACTTGCAAATCGAATCCAACAGCATATCAAAAGACTTATACATCACGACCAAGTGGGATTTATTCCTGGTATGCAAGGCTGGTTCAACATAAGAAAATCAATCAATGTAATACACCACATTAACAAATTGAAGGGAAAAAACCACATGATCATCTCAATAGATGCAGAAAAGGCATTCGACAAACTCCAACATCCTTTTTTGATAAAAATACTTAAAAAGATAGGAATAAAAGGAAAATTCCTCAATATTATAAAAAGCATGTATGAAAAACCCACAGCTAACATCATACTGAATGGGGAAATGTTGAAAGCTTTCCCTCTAAGATCAGGAACAAGGCAAGGATGCCCACTGTCAACATTGTTATTCAACACAGTAGTAGAAGTTCTAGCTAGGGCAATTAGACAAGACAAAAAAATTAAAGGCATTCAAATAGGAAAAGAGAAAGTAATACTCTCACTGTTTGCAGATGACATGATCCTGTATTTAGAAAATCCTGAAGTATCCACAACAAAGCTTCTTGAATTAATGAATGAGATCAGCAAAGTGGCAGGATACAAGATCAACAGGTAAAAACCAGTAATGTTTTTGTACACTAGTACTGAACAACCTGAGGAGGAAATCAGGAGGAAAATTCTGTTTACAATAGCAACAAAATGACTCAAATACCTAAGAGTTAATTTAACCAAAGAAGTACAGAAACTATATGCAGAAAACTACAAACAATGCTAAAAGAAAATTTTAAAGGCCTAAACAAATGGAAAGACATTCTGTGTTCATGGATTGGAAGAATAAATATCGTGAAGATGTCAATCTTGCCCAAAATGACTTATAGATTCAATGCAATACCAATCAAAATCCCAACAGCTTACTTTACAGAATTAGAGAAGGCAATTACCAAATTCATTTGAAAGGGTAAATGCACCTGAAAACCCAAAAGCATTCTAAAAAAGAAGAGCAATGTGGGAGGAATTTCACTGCCTGACCTTGAAACATATTACAAAGCTACAGAGGTCAAAACAGCATGGTACTGGCAAAAAGATAGACACATTGATCTGTGGAATAGAATTGAGAACCCAGAAATATACTCTCACCTATACAGTCAGCTGGTTTTTGACAAATCTACCAAGCCCACGGTACTGGGAAAAAACAGTCTCTTCAACAAATGGTGTTGGGGGAACTGGATATCTATAACCAAAAGAATGAAAGAGGACCCCTATCTCACCCTCTATACAAGAATCAACTCAAAATGGATCAAAGATCTAAATATAAAAACCAGGACACTAAAACTCCTAAAAGAAAATGTAGGGAAACATCTTCAAGACCTTGTAGCAGGTGGTGGTTTCTTGGACCTTACACCCAAATCACGTGCAACAAAAGAAAAAAATAGATAAATGGGACCTCCTCAAAATTAAACACTTTTGCACCTCACAGGACTTTGTCAGAAGGGTGAAAAGGCAGCCAACTCAATGGGAAAAAATATTTGGAAATCACATATCGGATAAGGGTTTAATATCCAAGATATATAAAGAGATGTTACAACTCAACAATAAAAAGACAAATGACCCAATTGAAAAATGGGCCAAAGACTTGAATAGACATTTCTCAAAAGAAGAAATACAAATGGCAAAAAAAAAAAAAAAAAAAAAACAACATAAAGAAATGCTCAACATCACTCATGATTAGGGAAATGCAATCAAAACTACAATGAGATATCACTTCACACCTATCAGAATGGCCACTATTAAAAAGACAGAGAACTACAAGTGTTGGAGAGGATGTGGAGAGATAGGAACACCTCTTCACTGTTGATAGGAATGCAGAATGGTACAGCCACTATGGAGGATTGTTTGGCAGTCTTAAAGAAGTTGAATATAGACTTGCCACGTGACCCTGCAATGCCATTACTGGGTATATACCCAGAAGAACTGAGAGCAGTGACATGAACAGACATCTGAGATGTTCATAGCAACATTATTCACCAATGCCAAAAGTTGGAAACAACTCAGGTGTCCATCAACAGATGAATGGATAAACAAACTGTCTATTCACATGATGGAATATTATGCAGCTGTAAGAAGAAATGAAGTTGTAAAGCATATGGCAACATGGATGAACCTGGAGGACATTATGTTGAGTGAAGCAAGCCAGGCACAAAAGGACAAATACTGTATGAATGTGTTACTATGAACCAAATATATTGTGTAAAATATTGTTTGATTAAAAAAAAAAAAAAACTTTGTATGTATCCATTACATTTAATTGAGAAATGTGTATATTTAATCATCTGTGTTTACTTTTTAGTTTTTAATTGTTTATATTTTTAATTGTTTATATTTTCAACTATTAAATGTACAAAATAAAGTTTTAAAAAAAGATCTCAACAAAATTGAAATTATACAAAGCACTTTCTCTTATCATAATGGAATAAAATTGGAAATAAACAAGTGGAAGAAAAAGGGAAAAATTCACATATATATGGGGATTAAACAACACATTCTTAAATAATCAGTGGGTCAAAGAAGAAATTTCAAGAGAAATCAATAAATATCTCAAGATGAATGACAATGAGATACATTTTAGAACCTATGGGATGCAGCAAAGGCAGTTTTGAGAAGAAAATTTATAGCCCTCGATGCTTACATTAAAAAAGAAAAAAAACCACTAAAATTAATGACTAACTACACAGCTGGAAGAACTGGAGAAAGAATAGCAAACAAATTCCAAAGCAAGTATATGAATGCAATAACAAAGATCAGAGCAGAAATAAATGGACTTGAAAACAAAAAACAAAAACAAAAACAAAAACAAAAACAAAAAAAAAACAATAGAGAGAAATAACAATGCCAAAAGTTAGTTCTTCAAGAAAATTAACAAGTAGGCAAACCCTTAGCTAGACTAAGAAAAATAGAGAGAAAATGAAAATAAATGAAATAAAAAAAGGAAAATGGGAACATTACTACTGACCCCACAGAAATAAGAGAGATCATAAGAGAATACTATGAACAACTTAATGCCAGAAAAACTAGACAATATAGATGAAACAGAAAAATTCCTAGGACTATACAAACAACCTTTACTGACCCTAGAAGAAATAGAAGACCTCAACAAACCAATCACAGGTAAAGAGATTGAAACAGTCATCAAACAGCTCCCAAAAACGGAAAGCTCAGGACCAGATGCTTTCACAGGTGACTTCTACCAGGCATTCAAAGAAGATGTAATACAAATCTTACTCAAGCTCTTTCAAAAAATTGAACAAGAAGGAACGCTACCAAACTCATTCTGTGAAGGCAATATCACCCTAATACCAAAGCCAGATAAAGATATTATGAATAAAGAAAATTACAGACCCATTTCTCTAATGAATATAGATGCAAAAATCCTCAATAAATACTTGCTAATTGAATCCAACAACACATTAAAACAATTATTTATCATGATGAAGTAAGTTTTATACCAGGCATGCAAGGCTGGTGCAACACAAGAAAATGAATCAGCATTATACACCACTTTAATAAATCAAAGAAGAAAAATCACATGATCTTATCGATTGGCACAGAAAAGGAGTTTGACAAAATACAGCATCCTTACTTGAAAAATATACTACAAAAAATAGGAATTGAAGGAAACTTTCTCAGCATGATAAAGACCGTATATGAAAAACCTACAGCTAACATTGTACTCAATGGTGAAAGACTGAAAGCTTTCCCGTTGAGATCAGGGACAAGACAAGGATGCCTATTATCACCACTGTAGTTCAATATAGTGCTAGAGATTCTAGCTAGAGCAATCATGCAAGAAAAAAAAAAAAAGGCATCCAAATTGGAAAGGAAATATTTAAACTTTCACTATTCACAGATGATATGATTGTATATATAGAAAGTCCTGAAAAATCTACAACAAAGCTGCTAGAGCTAGTAAATGATTTCAGTAGAGTGTCAGGATACAAGATCAATACGCAAAAATCAGTGGTGTTTCTATACGTTAGTAATGAGCAATCTGAGGAGGAAGTCAGGGGAAAAAATTCCATTTACAATAGAACTAAATGAATCAAATATTTAGGAATAAACTTAACCAAGCATGTAAAGCACTTATATTCAGAAAACTATAGTTCATTACTAAATGAAACCAAAAAATACCTAAATAATTGGAAGAACATTCCATGCTCATGGATTGGAAGACTAATTATCATTAAGTTGTCAACTATCTAAATTGATATACAGATTCAATGCAATCCCAATAAAAATTCCACCAATATTATTTAAACAAATGGAAAACACAAATTTATCTGGAAGGGTAAGAGGCCCTGAATAACCAGAAACATCTTAAAAAGGAAAAGTGAAGTTTGAGGACTCTCACTTCCAGACTTTAAGTCATACTGCCTAGCTACAGTGTTAAAAACAGCATGGTACTGGCATAAAGATAGACACATACACTAATGGAACTGAACTGATGGTTCAGAAACAGACCCTCACATCTATGACCAAGTGATTTTTGACAAGCCTGTCAAACCCACCCAGCTGGGACAGAACAGTTTATTCAAGAAATGGTGCTGGGAGAACTGGGTATCCATAGCCAAAAGAAAGAAAGAAGACCCCTATCTCAAAGAAGAAAAATCACAAAAATTAACTCAAAATGGATCAAAGACCTAAATATCAAAGCAAGTACAATAAAGCTCCTAGAAGAAAATGTAAGGAAACATCTTCAAGACCTGGTGGTAGGTGGTGGATTCTTAAGCCTTATGCCAAAAGCATGAACAACGAAAACAAAACATGGATAAATGGGACCTCCTCAAACTTAAACACTTCTGTGATTCAAAGGAGTTCACCAAGAAGGTCAAAAGGCAGCCCACTCAATGGGAGAAAATATTTGGAAACCACATATCCGATAAAGGTTTGATTTCCATTCTATATATGGAGACCATGCAACTCAAAAATAAAAGAGCAAGCGATCCAATTTAAAAACGGGCCAAAGATTTAAATAGATATTTCTCCAAAGAGGAAATACAAATGGCCAAAAAGCACATGAAAAAATGTTCCATATCACTAGCTATTAGGAAAATGCAAATTGAAACAACAATGAGATATCATCTAACACCACATAGAAGGGCCATTATTAAAAAAACAGACAACAATAAGTCCTGGAGAGGATGTGGAGAAATAGGAACACTCCTTCACTGTTGGTGGGAGTGTAAAATGGTGCAGCCTCTGTGGAAGACAGTTTGGCAGTTCCTCAAGAAGCTAAATATAGAACTGCCATATGATCCAGCAATTCCTCTACTAGGAATATATCCAGAAGAACTAAAAACTATGACACGAACAGACATCTGCACATCGATGTTCATAGTGGCGTTATTCACAAATGCCAAAAGATGGAAACAACCCAAGTGTCCATCCACCAATGGATAAACAAAATGTGGTATATACATATGGTGGAATAATATGCTGCAGCAAGAAAAAGTGAAATTGGGACACATGTGATAACATGGATGAATCTTGAAGACATTATACTAAGCAAAGTCAACCAGACACAAAAGGACAAATATTGCATGGTCTCATTAATTTGAACTAAATACAAAGAATAAACACATGGAGTTAAAAGTTAGAGTGTTAAGTTGATAAGGAGATAAGAGGAGGGTTTAGAAGTACTACTGATGCTTAATGTATGAAGAAGCTTTAATTAAGTTGACTGTAAAAGTGTGAAACGGATAGAGTTGATGGTAACACATTATAGTGAGTAGCAACTGGTTTATAAATGTGATTGTGGCTGAAAAGGGTAGTCTGAGGAAGTAAATGTCAACTGAAAGAAAGCTAAAGAATAATCTATTGACTGAATAACACAGTGAACCCAGAGGTGAATGAGAATTGTGGTTGAGAATACAAATGCAAGAGTGTCCTTCTATGAGCTAGAGTAGGTGTACATCGCTATTGCAGGGTGGTGGGAATGTGGAAAACCATGGGAAAACTACAACTGGTGTGACCTGTAGACTGTGGTTAACAGCAATACCACAATATTCTTGCATCAAAGCCCAAAATGTACTGTGTTGATAATGGAGGTGTATGGAAAAAGTGTGCCAAATGTATGCTATGAACCATGGTTGGTGGTAATAGTCTGATGATATTATCTCATATCTGTAACAAATGTTCCAGCACGGTGTGGTGTGTTGGTGAAGGGGTGTTGTATGGTAATTGTACACATGCGTATGATTGTTTTGCCCGTTCACAACCTCTGTAATAAAATATATTTTTAAAAAACAGGGTGGGTTGGGGAAAACATACACCAAATGTAAGATAGAGACTGTAGTTAGTAGTAATATTTTGATGATGCTCTTGCATGGTTTGTAACAAATGTTTCACATCAATGAAAAGTGCTGGTGGAGGGGTGATGTATGAGACCCCTGAATGATGTTATGTGTGTTTATTTCGTAAGTTCACAATCTTTACTATACACTTATTGTTTATGCATGTCATGTATGAATGATATACTTCAATAAAAAATATATTTTAAAAAGAGTGCTCCTGAAGAGTAATCCAGAATATATAAGCACTAATTGTCTTTCTATTTAAAGTGTTAAATTAGTGTTTAACTGCATTTATACGGCTCAAGTATTCCTAACTGGTTGCTGGTTACTACTAAAAGTGTTTCCAAGAACGAGCTTGCACATTACAGGCATCACTGACCCCAGAGGAAATCTTAAAAGCAGTAAAAGCCAGAGATGAGAAATGAACTTGCAGACAGCCAGAACAAAGGAGGGAGTTTTATGAGGAAAATTAGTGAGTTTCATGTTTCTGTTGGTGTGTCTAACGCTTTTTGTGTTTGTCTCTTCAGTGTATATTTTCATACCTCCATATGGTGATGTCAAATTAAGAAAAGAAAATTCTTAAAAGAGCTCTATTCAAACTACTAAAAATTAAACAAGTGCTTATATATGTAAATGAATACTCCTGGAACCCAAATTAGAAAAGTCAAACAGGATAAAAAGTCATAGAAAATCTGACTAAAGAAACTATTTAAAGGAAAGAAAATAAAAAATTTGTTCTGAAATTTTCCATAACCTTTCTATAGCCTATCTTGCCCCCAGGGTCTTCCCCTCACATTGACTGAATTCCAGTGACTCATTAAAACTGATTTAGGAAGCTATGGGGGATGCGTTGGGCATGGAAAGATAGAGGAGATGTGAGTTTAGCTTAGAATTCTGTGTGCTAGGCCTGGAAATTAAAGTGGTAGGGATAGAGGGGATATTACAGAATAAATTTGTTTTGCATAGTCTGTCCTGTAATTCCCCAATTAAATTTTAACAGCTTTGAGATGAGAGTAATAATCTGATGGCCAAATTTCAGTAAGTAAAGAAAAACTCCTTGAAAGCTATGAAAATGTTGTTGAAAATCATGATTAAAACAAAACAATTCTAATGTGTTCTCTGGAGCCTGATAGTCAGTGTGCTTTTGAGGTTCACAATTGCAAGTTATTATGAAAACAAAGAAGTTTTATCCTATGGATGAAAAGAAAAATAACATTTCTTTTGAAAACTATCATTATTTTGTTTTTATTCTACTCGGGTGTAATCTCCCTAGGTTTATATGGTTACTAATAAAATAAAGTAGCAATCCGTTAAATTTTTAAGATGATGAACATTGTAAGTTTTTGGTAAATGAAATTGTAACATGTATCTTGTAAAAAAAAATAATTGTTTTGCCTAAAATTTAAATGAACAGTTTTTCACAGAACAGAATGAAAGATATAAGACAAGACTTAAATGGATATGAAAGAAGTAGAAGGTTTGGGAAAAACTTGTTTAAGGGAATGTGTTTTGTCCTAAGACAGGTGGCTAGTTTTATAAAATCAGGGTGGAAGTATGTAGGACAAGACTTGACTGCATATGGAAAATCGTAAAAGGGTTATTGGAAGTGAATTTCACTTATTTCTGACTATAAATCAATAAGGTTATTTAAAGGTAAACTTTATCTTGAGAAAAAATAATTATTCTATGTGGTTATGGATGGCTACTGGAAATTGTAAAAGCATTTTCCAAACTGAAAACTTACAATGTAAATGACTGATTCTGGGAAATCATTATTAAGTAGAAATCTAGGAGTTGATATTGATAACAAAATGTAACTTTATAGCAAAACAAACCTGTCCTCAACTTGTTATGATCTAAGCTAGGATTTGTTTATTGAATGGTATACAGAAGCAAAATTACAACTTTACTTTCTGTTAAAGTCACAGATTTCTTAAATGGCTGGTCTGTTTTGAGTGGAAGGATATAAAAGTCTTTTTGAGATAATCAGTGTATATATAAAGAATAAAGAATCTTTACCTTATCAGAATGGCTTCATCATATCCTTAATGGTTTTTAAAAATACAGAGCTGGGGGTGGATATTGCTCACGTAGTTGAGCACCTGCCTCCCACTAGGGAGGTCCCAGGTTTGGCTCCTGGAGCCTCCTATAGAAGACAAACCAACAATGAGCAGACATAGAGCAAAAACAATGAGCAGACAATAAGAAGAGAAACAATGAGCAAAAACAAAATGAGCTGAGAGCAGATGTGGCTCAAGCAGCTGAGTGCCAACCTCCCACATGGGAGGCCCTGGGTTCAGGTCCTGGTCCCTCCTAAAGAAAAAAAATACAACAGACAACAAGCAGACAATGAGCAAAGACAATGAGTAAACAATGAATGCAAACAAGAAGCAAAAACAACAGGCAAGTAAAACCAATGAGCCATCTCAGGGCCATTGCTATTTTGGAAATTGTCTTTTCCAAACTATTTTACTAACTTATTTGTCACTCTGATAAACAGAGACCTCTTTAAGTTTAATGTGTAGACCTGACAATATTTAATATTCTAATAAAACCCTTAAGGATATCTTTAATTCCAAATTGTTAGAAAAGAATTTGTTCTTTCACCTTGAAAAAATGAGGTGCTAAAATATATACTCAATACTTGTAAAAATTCATACTACATTTACCACTAAGAAGTTTTAAGGAATCACTGACATTGTTAAAAGCAATATATTCTTAAGGTGAGGATTGTAATGTTCCTATAAACATGTAATACATTAGTGTGGTGGTAGTGAAAAGATAATCTTGATTCCATTGGGAATCATAAGTTTTAGCAAATTTACTAAAAAAATTTCTTGCAATACTGCCAAATTTCTTTGGGGGTAAAGAGTATCTTTCTAAAAGAAAATATGAAGAAGGAATTAAATATGTAAGTTACTCATATATTTGGGAATTGTATAAAAAAGTCTTAAAGACATTTAAGGTTCTCACTCTTTATTCTATCCTAACTCTGCTCTGCATGATGATATTGTTGCTTATAATTTTAGTTATTCTTAGAAAAATGTGATGTTATGATAGCAACCAAAATCTCTTATCAATTATACTGTTGTTCTGATGTTTCTCTAAAAGAGCATGCAGTCACCCCATTGTAAAAAAAAAGAGAGAGAATTTAAAGAAAGAGCATAAATAAAATGAAACAAAACTTCTGTAAGCTGTAGTTAATTTCTAGAAATAGCTTTACTTAAGGAAATTAAGGCCTAGATTGTAAGCTCTTGCAGCAGGCACATTTATTACTGACCACTGGTCTCTAATTGTTATTTCTAAATCCCGAGATCCTTTGCTATTTAGGTATAATCTAATAGCTCCATAGACTAATTTTGAGTACCTGTTTGACACCTGGAACCCAGAGTTAAAGTTAGACAGCTCTAAAAGTTATGAAGAAGAAGCCCTATGGCTACACACACACGAAATGACTGGCCATAGAGGAGCTACCACAGGGTGGTACCTAGTTAAGGCTCTAGGCATCCCTATTAAAATTCTGACCTTGTTCACATCATACAAGATTGTGAGGCCTGTTCTCAACTTCTCCCATGAACACTTCCTTACAGCAGTTGACATATCCGTCATGCCAAACACTAAGTGGGTGGACTTGTGTTCTTGGACTCCATTGTGCATTTAAACCAGGCCCCAGTGCCATGCATGGTGCTTCTCAATATGAGTTACTGGCTAGATAGGTCACTATGACCCCTAAACCAATAAAGACATCTGCCACATCTTCTGGTCATGCTCCTGAAGTAGATGGAAATACGTTGTTGTTTCAGACTCCTGTGGCTCTGCCAGCCAGCAATGGCTGGGTATCACCACATTGCCTCCAGACTGGCTCTGTCGCACAGTGTCAGAGGGTGCTGTGCCCCAGGCCTGTGGAACACTGGAGCCTGCCTTCCAATGGTGCTGCAGCATGCTGGCTGCCTGAAAAAATTAATGTATCTCTTAATTCAGCGCATATTACTTTCATACTTGTTTTAGTCTTCTTTTAAATATTTTATGTTTTAGAAGATTTTATACATGAGTACTCTGAATTTAAGTATATAATTGTTTAGTGACAATATAGAGAAATACAATTGATATTTGTATTAACATTGGATCCTGAGACCTTGTGAAATTCACTTATGAATTCTGAATTTTTAATAGAATCTCTAGGAAATTCTATAAATATTCCTGCTGTTGGAAAAAATAAGTTTTCTTCCCCTCAGCTTCCTGTGAAATCTCTATGCCTTGTGATACCTTTACTTGTGATTTTGTAAGGACTAACTCTATAGCATTATTCTTTTTAGGAGGTACTGGGGATTGAATCTGGAACCTCACACATGGGACGTAGATGCTCAACCACTGAGCTACATCTGCTCCCCTCTGTGACATTATTAATAGGAGAAGTGAGTTTGGAATCCTGGCCTTTTCCCCAAGGTTCAAGTTCAGCTAAAACTCTCTTTTTATTTGTCAGTGTCTATTCTGGAGGCTAAGTGAAGCATCTCTAAATATCAGAGTCTCACTTTGAACAATTCATCTGTAAGAAATAAAAATGCTATATTACCCTTCTCTCGCTCATCCTCTGTTCTTTTGTTGTCATGCATTATGCTCCTGGATATCTTGCTGTGAAGGAGCCTCTGTGCTCTGCCTCCTTTAGCCCAGTGCTGGTTGATGCCATGTGCCCACCAGGGTCTGTCCACACAGCAGGTTCTATTGCTGGGTCAGAGCAATAGAGGCTGAGCTGCTCCACCTGGAGCCAGAAAATAGCTGCAGTATCCTGGGGTCAATTGTTGTTTCTATGGGTTGGTGTTTTGGGATGGGGCCCTGGGGCTGCTGCAGACAAGAGGCCCCTTAAGAGCAGCCATTGTTGCTGTGTCCAGCACAGGTGACCATGGCATCTCTCTCTGTTCCTTCACCTGGCCACTGTCCTGGAGGTCTGCGGCTTCTCAGCATACACATCAAAACCCTTCTTTCTTGGCTTTTATTTTGTACAATTTTTTCAGGCCACAAAGGGAGGAGACTAATTCAGAGGAGCAGAGAGGGGTTTGGGGCTCACTTCCCCCTGGTCCTGGGGCCCTGTGTGAGCATTGGTGCTGGCCCCCCATATCTGGAAGTAACAGGCAGCCTCATCCTCAGGCTGGAGCCCAGAGATGATGCCTCTTTTGATGCAGCAGTGACTAGAAAACCCATTTCCTGCTGTTCCTTTGATTCTGTGTAGTAGAACAGGAGAAACCAGGTAGAGCTCCCTGGCTTCTGCTGACACCATGCTATGCTTTTTCCTGCAATGCTGATGACTCTTGTCAAAGTGCAGGTGAGTCAGGTGGGAGTTCAGGGGAGGCAGAGAGGGAGGCTCATGTTTGAACCAGGTTTGGCCAATGGAAGGTTTCTGTCTGGTTCCCCATCTGGGTCTCTCCCTGTGCCAAGCACCACTGTAAGTGAGCCAGCAGGAGGACTCAGCCTCGTCCTCAGGCTGTGCCCCTGAGAGGGTGAGGACAGCTTTGCCCCCAGGAGGGAGCCTGAGAACTTGGCTGCGATCCCTGAGGGTTTGCTGTGTGTTATAAATCAACATTCTGGGGACCTGGCCAGGCTTCTGCTGGAACCAGTATGGATGGTGACCATTGGTGACCTCTCCAGAGCTGAAGCCACAGGTGACAGTGACCATCCTTCCTGGGGGCATGGTCAGTGAAGGCTCCTGAGTCACTGCAGCCTGAGACCAAAAAGAGTGAAATGTCAACTTGAGGGAGGAAGACAGGGGGTGCCCTGCCCAGGCTGGTCTCTGAAAGCTCCATGAACCTGGCAGTGAGTGAGGAGGGGGAGGAGGAGGAGAAGAGTCCAGGCCATGGTGTGGAGGCTCCAGGACCCCTGCACCATGGCTGGGGCTAGGACCCTCTGAGGGCTCTTTTATCTCCTCCTCAGCTCTCAGGATGAAGGGCAGGTGATTGTGTGGTGTATTATGCAAATCAGAGCTTTTTACCCAGCTGCCACCCAATTCTGGGTCCAAGGCCCAGGAGGAGATCCACTGTCAGGGGGAGGCCTGAGGAGTTGGTTAGTTCTGAGTGTCCCCAGTGGGAGGAAGCACCAGCTGTAACCTCTCTTGAGGGCCAGTGAGCAAGGACCTGGGGAACTTTCAAGTCTAACCACTTGGGATTCCATCAGGCCCCTGAGAAGATCCACAGCACCCCCTGGTGGCTGCCATGGGTCAAAGCTCATGATCCCAGCTCACTCCTCAGTTAACTAGATTCATCCCTTATTCATATTTTCCCTGTGTTTCACAGGCCATCCCACTCATTGCTCGTCTCTTTTTTGTCTTTTCCTAATTGTACTTATTTCTCAAATTACTGTTGAAAATCTGCCTCATGTTCTGTCTTTCAATTTCCGTGTCACCTGATCATAATTGTTTGCCTCAGTGTTCCAATGTCTAAAGAAATACCTTTCACGGCCACCTGATGCTGTGGAGGTTAAGTTTGAACCTCAGATTGAATAAGGAGCTAGTTTAAGGCAGGAATTATTTTAATAATTTACTTCAGGGACTTTTAAATTGAAAATACCGGCACTTGACCACAGCCTGAATAGGACTCTTTCCCAGTACATCTGGGGACAGGAACCCAGGAACCTTTAAACACCAAGAAGCACCCAGCGTCTCTGCCCTGATGCCGCGTCTCTTAGCCCTGCTCATCCACAGGGACCCCAGAGCTTATGACGAGGCTCCTTATCAGCCCCTGTCCCTGTGGGCTGTGGCTTGTGTGTGTTTGGGTGGGTGAGGTTTGCTCTGGGGATCAGAGTCCCTTTTGTCTCTTTATCACAGTATCTTCTGTGCCACTGTCAGTGGGCCCATTGGCCTGGTCAGGGTCCCTGTACAGAATCAAAGAGTAACAAAGCCTTCCTTGGAAGATTTATGAAGTTTTAAGCACTTTGGAGAGATTTCATCTTAATTAAGAAATAGGAAAGGACTTACTTTGTGTATTAAACAACATGAACATGCCACCCCATGGCAGTTTGATATAGTTATGAATTCCAAAAATTGATAGTGGATTATGTTTGTAAACTGGTCTGCTCCTCTGAGTGTTATTAAGTTATGATTAGGGTTTTGATTGGGCCACATCAGTTGGATGTTCAGAGATAAAACTACATGGCAGAACAGAGGAGTTAGTTGGAGTTCTGAGTTGGAGTTTTTGATGCTGGAATTCTCATCCAGAACCTAATGCTGGATGGAGCTCAGGGAGGTGCTTGGTCATGAGGAAGGAGAGAAGGCCCCAGGAAAAGAGACAAGCCATTCACCTGACAGTTCTCAGATGGCCTTGTGGAGGAAACCGAGGAGCTGAGCACAGAGAGAAATGGAGCCCTGGAAAGAGAGGAACCCAAGAAGCCCGAACCCTGGCAAACATCGGCAGCTGTCTTGCTCCAACACGTGGCAACAGACTTTTGTGGTGGAAGAAATTTATGCTTTAAGGCCTGGTAACTTTAAGCTTCTACCCCAAATAAATACCCTTTATAAAAACCAACTGATTTCTGATATTTTGCATCAGCACCCCTTTGGCTAACTAATACACCCCCTTATTATTATTATATTTTAATTATAATTTGTGATAATAATTATTTGTATTTAATTTCTAGCATGGCTTGGTTGTAAGAGAATGAGGACTTCATAATATATTGTATTCTTTCTTTGAAACAAATATTTCAATTTTGGGTTTTTTCCAAAGGAGAGAAGACTAGGCTGTACGGATGGAAGTTGTTTCATACAAAATCAACAACATATAGCTTGTAATAGAGAGGAAAATTAAAATCCTACAAAAATACATGAATAAGTGTTGATCTTCATTAGTTGATCTCTCCAGTGCTGGAGAGAATGATGTGGACTGTGCATTACAAAATGAGAAAAAGGAATTGAAAATTTTTGGTTCAGTTTGAACCTCCTTCCCTACCCCTCTTGGAATAAACATACCACAAAGAAAGAAGGAAATAGACAAAAACCTGGAAGCATGTATGATGTCAAAATAATTCCAAAGGCTATCTCTAAACAGCATGGTGATGGGAGCTTTATATTAAACAAGTTTTTCCTTGACCATTTACTATTTTGTTATATTATACCTGCCTGACCTTTTCAATATTATATAATTTGAAAGGGAGGCCTGGGAGACCCCATAAATGCAGTCATGAAAGAGAAGGAATCATTTCCTAGTCTTATAGGAGTCTCTGTTGTCTTCACCTCTCCTTCTCACCCCACATCTCTGATCTCCTTCCCAACACCAGGGGCAGCAGTGGCCCTTCCCCAGCTCCCTGTCTTGGTGCTGGCCCCTCCCTCTGCTGGTAGAGCCCCTACTCCCTCCTCACCCGCCCAACCCTTCACCCCCAGCCCCTGGTGGAAGTCCACACCTAGGGGAGCTCTTTCTCCATTTCCCTAGTCAAGGTTAGTTGCTTTCACAGATCTCTGCTGGCTCTGTTGTGGTAATGAGCCTATTGGTTTTACTTTACATCTAGTGTCTTCCAGGGCAATCTCCTTGACAGAAGGGCTTCTTCTTAGGTATTTTGTATTTACTCCTTCCCAGACTAATGCAGTATTGGTATTACATAGAAGGGGCCCTTGATGAAGCTTGGTTGGTTAAATGAATTAAAAATGGATGGATGGTAGAAGTTTGAGCCAGATATGTGAAGTTGTAAAATGAGAATTTTAGATTGATTATTAATTTCTCTTTATATTTGGTGATTAAATAATTTAAAGATATGAGTTTCATAAGGAAGCTGAACCTAAAAGTAAAGAAAATATAACCAAAAAATGAACTAATTCCCAGGGCACCTTAAAATTTAGACAATGGCCCCACACTACTTAAAATTGCATCCCTCATGAGCCTCTTTCTTCCCATCCCCTGCTTTATTTGATCCGTAGCACTTTTCACCTCCTAACACATTATGTAATTTATGTTCCTGGTGGGAACTTCAAGAGTGTGTGAGTGTGCGAGTGTACACAGACATGTGTTGTATGCAGTACACGTGTGTGCTAGAGAGGAGGGAATGGTAGGATTTCAAACGACAGACTATTTATCTGAATTTACTGAGTATTCTATACCCCATTGTAGAAGTTTGGATTTGTTTATGGATTCCAAAAATAGTTATTGGATTATGTTTGTAA
>JAKSZT010053971.1:0-10617 GCA_026826555.1 Tolypeutes matacus | reverse complement strand
ATTTATTGCACCTTCATTCCCATAAGGTCTGCTATTTTTCTATGTATGCTTTCAAATTCTTCTTTGTCCTCCTCCAGTGTCTTCTTAACATCCTTAATCTCTTTAGTCATCTCATTGAATTGATTAAAGAGATTTATTTGAACATCTATGATTAGTTGTCTCAAGTCCTTTATGTCATCTGCAGACTTCTCTTCTTCCTGTAACTAGGCCATATTTTCCTGTCTTTTGGTATGGCTTGTAATTTTTTGTTGGTGTTTTTGCATCTGGCTTGCTAGATGTATTTTTTCTGGGTATAGTTTCTCCCTTTAATTTAGGGCTTTCTTGTCTTTTCTCCCTTGCTCGTTGTGTAGTAAGAGCCAAGGATGTAGTTGGTGCTGTAAGCTATGGAGGCTGAAGTTTCTTTCTCGTGTTACCCCAAGAATTAATGAAGCTTCTCCCAACTTTCTCCTCTGTCAGGGGTAGGGACAGAGCTGCAGCAATCCAAGTTGGGCAAGAAAAGACTGTCTTTAGTTGCCTGATGAGATGGATAAATCTTCACACCCGTTCCTCCCCTATCTTGGGCAAGGATGGAGCTATAGTTGTGGGCAGGAAGCTATGCCATGTGGGTCCAAAATGACCACAATTACTCAGATAAACTGACATAGCACCACACCCCCTCCCTGCCGGGGGTGGAAATTAACCCTCTCAAGTGCCCAACAATTTAATCTGTGTGGGCTAAATATCCCTGCCCTGAGAAGCTGAGGGAGTACTGTCCCTTCTGCCCTTTACAGGTGGAAACAGAACCACCAATGCCCAACAGTTCAGTCCCTGTAGGCTGAAAGTACCCACCATTTCCCAAGGTGGCTGAGAGAGCCTCCTCCTCTCCTCTTGGGTGGTGGGGGTGGATCCATAGGCATCCCACAATCCATTCCCTGAAGGCTGAAAGCCTGCCATTGCCCACAAAGGCTGTGGAAACACCAGCCCCCTCCTTTCCTATTGGGGGGTGAAGGTGGATCCACATATACCCATCAGTACAGGCTGCATGGGCTAAAAGCAGCTGCAGTTACCAGTGACTGGGCAAACACAGTCCATCTCTTTTCCTTTTGGGGATGAGGGTGGAACCACAGGTGCCCAGTAGCTGAGTTTGTGCAGGCAGAAAATACCTGCAGTTTGCCCTGAGATGCTGAGGTTACACCAGCCCCCTCCTATCCTATGGGGGGACAGAAGTGGGGATGGACTCGAAAGGTATTCAACAAACCAGTTCGTGTGGGCTGAAAACTCCTGCTGTTGCCCAGAGAGGCTGAGGATACCCAGCACCTCTCCTATCCTATTGGGGTGCTGACATGCAGCCCCAGGTGACTGGCTATTCAGTCTGTGCTGGCTGAGAGCACTTGCAGTTGCCTGGAGAGCCTGGTGCAGGTCCTGCCAGCTTCCTCTCTGCTGGAGGTGGGGCTGGAGCCTAGGCTAGGGCTGCAGTCTGATCTTGGTGGAAAGAAGCCAGTCCCTAACTTCACTGGCTTTTCAGTCAGCCAGGCTTCCCCTTATGCTGGGGCCAGAATAAAAATTGCATCTATCAGACTCTTTCCAACTTGGACAGGCTCAAACCCTAGCTGTTTCTAGGATTATACTTTAGCCAGCCAGTCCACTAATCAATAGCTGAGGTCAGTGGACAACTGTCTCTTCCTCCACCCTATTGGGTAACGGAGCTTCTAACTCCAGCCATGGAATAGCTCCTGAGGCAGCTTGCACCGCTAGAGTAGGACGGGCACCAGCCTCTGCCGTGTGGCTTTCAGTTTCCCAGAGAGGTTATGCAGCTCCTCCCCACTTCCTCCCTGCCAGAGGTGGGGCTGGGGTTTAGGCTAGACCTTCAATCTGTCCTCGGTGGAAAGAAGCCAGTCCTTACCAGCACTGTGATTTTCATGCTGGGGGCAGAGTCAAAATGGTGGCTACCAGCCTCCTTCTGACCTGACAGGCTCAAAGTTTAGTTGTTCCTAGGATTATACTTTAGCCTGCTGAATTCACCATTCAGTAGCTGAAATCAGAGCCACACTATGTCTTCCTACCCCTTTTTTGGGGAAATGGAGCTTCCAACTCCAGCCATGGAATAGCTGCCAAGGCAGTTTGCACCACGGGCACCGACCTCCACTGCATGGGGGGCTCTACTCATGAATCCTCTCTGCAGATGGGCAGTCTCCTCCTTCCATACTTTCAAGAAATATTGCAGGATGCTCTTCTGGTCTCCTGGGGCCCCCAAACAGGTGCTCAAGGTAGCTCTGGGTGATTGCCAACTGCCCTTCAGCATGAACAGACTCCAGGAGCTCCTCACTCTGCTGCCATCTTGGCTCCTTCCCCATTCACTTTCATTTCACATCTGACCCCCTGCCAGGACAGGGAGGGGTTGTCACCTTGTCACACTGAGACAGCGCATCAGGCTTCACCCAGAATAGAAACCAGTGATGTTGAGTGTGTGACTTGGCACTAAGAATGGATAAAAGCATGAAATATAGAACTTTGGGAAGTAAAATCTGACCCGGGTGAGGTCTGTGCAGTGAGTGCTTGTGGGTGGGGAAGCCCCACTCTGCTCTGGGTTAAGGTTCCCATGGTCACTGATGAGGCCTTTGGTGTTTTGGTCAGTTGATATTGGTTACTGCTTGACTTGGTCCTAAGAATGGATAAGCCATGACATTTAGGACAGTGGGACCCTTGCTCAATGAAAGTTCTCCCTAAATACCATAAATAGAGAACACTGGAGTTAGAGCATGTCCTTCTATATTGACAAAGCAGCCCTTATGAGTCAGCATTTGGGAACCATGTGGAGAGCTCAAGTAGGTGAGAGTGGTGGGTGTGGTGATCCATGGATGATTTCCACCTTTGCCTGCCCAGGTATTAAACACCTCCACAAATACAGGGAGACCTTAAACATGTACTTGAATTCCTTTGAAACTTAAAATAACCAGAAGATAGACCAGACGAAAAAAAATTCTATTTACCATATGAACAAATCATGTGGGACCTAAGACAAAATCTTGAATTGAAGTATAAAATATAAATAGGCATAAAAATACAAATTTTATATTGGGAGATAAAGGCTGACTTCATAAAATAGAGAACATCGTTGCACTATTTGCTGATAATTGCTAAGTCTAGCAGAGCTGTTAGTTTCTCCCAAATCACTAAAGTGAATTAAATTCCTCCTCAAATTCTAAAAGTTTTGCTGATCTTTTTGAACATCTGCTGATTTGCCATCTTTAGAACCACCTACTGAGCAGTTTTCCTTCCTGTTATATGCCCCTTCCTACAACTTCCATGATGAGGCCCCTGCTATGCTCAAACCAGACTAGTAGGCCCCTTATCTGATCCCTGATCTGATGGAAAATGTGTGTATTGGCTTTTACCAGAATCTTCTCTTTCATGGTAACAACTTAGATTGTAGTTTGTGAAGACCTTGCAACTGAAAGAGGCCTTCTGGGAGGGAGAAACTGTTAGTAATCAAGGGCAATGTTTCAGAATAACAAAAGGTCCGAGTCAGGCCATCCTTGTTCAGACATAGATAGTGACCTGGTGAGGGGGAAATGAGCAGCTGGGCTCTGAAGTCCCTCAGCAATGGTGATGTGTGTCCAGTGACCAGCAGGGGGCACTGTGGGACTGCCTGTGTTCACTGCACTGTGGGTCCTGAAGGACATTTTACTCAAAAGGGCAAAGCCTGGGGGCTGGGCCCTGTGCTCACTGATGGGGACTCAGCAGCTGCATCTTTTTTGGCCTGGCAGGTCCCCTGAGCAAGGACTTTGTGTTGTCCCAGCAGCTGCTTCCTCTGAAGGCTCTGTCCAGTGACAAACAAGCCTTCACCCTCCTGGGCCTGTGAGCTGAGCTCCAGCATCAGGTCTCAGGGGGTTCCTGGACAGTCAGAAGATGGAATCAAATTAACATGGCCAGTGCCTCATCTGGTAGAGGGTGGGAGAGAAAAGCAGGCCCATGGGAAACCTCAACCACACAATTCCTGAAGGATCAGGCACAGAATGGGGAGACAGGAAGTTTCACTCCTGGACTTGAGGGCTGGAAGCAGCCTAGACTGAGGGTCAGGAACATTCACAACCATCCCCACAGGGCATAGCTAGACCAGGCCTCTCCTTCTAGATGCTCACACAGGTCATGGGGGTGCTGTTACAATGTGGATTCTGACTCACTGGGTCTGGGTTTGGTCCTGAGATTCTGCATTTCTAAAGAGAACCTTCTACCAACAAAATCTAAAGAAATTTTCAGTAGTTAAAAGCCACAAGAATCATAAAATGAAAAGGGCCATCCTTTGTAGGAAGGAAACTTCAGGAAATCTCTAATAGAGAAAATGAATGACTTGGATTAAAGAATAAACCCACATTGCATGCACAAAGCTGACAAGAGAGGGCAGCTGCAAGAGGGCAAAAAGTGGGACAGATCCGCTTTTTTTAAACAACAAAATCAAAACCAAAATATTACACAGCTCTTCCAGAACTCGCTTCAGTCTCTTGTCTCATCTTGGGTTTGCTTTTCCCCCCACACCGTCCCCATTTCTCATCCTCACATAGCTTCCCTTCTCAGTTTTCAGATCTCTCTCTTTCTTCACTTCTTCTTCTCCATGACATCATCAGTTAAGTACTATGGTCTTAATTTCAAGGAAGCCAAGGACAATTATCCAGATCTTTCCTTGGAGGTTGACACTCACATCTCCTTCATCTTTTAAAACCTCTCTAATCCCTTTGTCCTCAGATACAATTTGGCTGATTCACCTTTTTAATTGCCTCTAGTACCTTCTTCTAGTTCCTAAGATTACCCTCATTTTTCACTGAATTTAGCAAAACACAAACCTGCCAGTTTATTCTCCTCGGCACTCCCACTCTGCCTCTGTGTCCCTGTCATGTGAGGAATAGAGTAGGAAAAGTGTCCCTGGCTTCGAGAGCAGACTGGATGTGAACTCATGCCTGAAACTTCCCAATTCTCAGCTAATGTATATTTCTCATCCATGAATAGTTAGTGTGAGACATGCTGTCCTGGGAGGACTCCTTATAAAGGAGGATGAATTTCTCATTTCTAATGAAAATGTCCCAATAGAAAAGTCAAGGTTGAAGTAAGGTCATTGGCAAGGGCAGTCAGGGGTTAGTCTCAGGTGGAGGAGGCAGGAACCGCTCTCAGAATGACAGGTCATATGGCCTCAGACTTGCTGGACCTGGGCCTGGGCAGCAGGGGATGCTGTGGGCCTGCTGCTGAGGGTCTGAGAGACCACCAGCTGGAAAAATGGACCCCTGTCTCCCATCCTCTACTCAGTGCTCACTAGGCAGAGTCCTCCCTGGGCTCCTGGGACTCCTCAGCCACACCCAGCCCAGGCCCTGCCCTCCCAGCAATGACTCCAGTGCCTGTGGCCACACACAGGGCCCAGGGAGGGGTGGGTTGGCCAGGGAAATTGAAACTTATTTGCATTTAGGCCCATCTCCCTTAGGGTTTAGGGGTTAAGAGAGATGTGGGGCACATCTGCCTCAGCAGAGCTCAGGGGCCTGCACCATGGCCTGGATGCCACTCAGCCTCCTCACCTTCCTTGTTCAATGCACAGGTCAGGCCCATCCTCAGCATCCTGGTGCCCCAGAGCAGGGAAGGACCCCTTACCACGTGTCAAAGACTGTCCTTTCCTCCCGTCCCTCCTCCAGGCCCTAACGGGTGTCTGTGTTTGCAGGGTCCCTCTCCCAGCCTGTGCTGACACAGCCGCCCTCTGCAGCTGCCTCACTGGGAGCCTCAGTCAAGCTCACCTGCACCCTGAGCCAGAAGCACAGCAGCTACCTCACTGAATGGTACCAGCAGAGGCCAGGGAAGAGCCCCCATTATGTAATGCTGGTAGGAAGCAGTGGTATGTCTAGATCCAAGGGGGATGGAATCCCAGATAACTACACAGGCTCCAGCTCTCGGTCCCACTGTTACCTGTCCATCACCAACCACAGCCTAAGGACGAGGCTGACTATCACTGTGGGGTAGGTGATAGCACAGTGCAACAGATGGATGGGGTATTACACAGTGCAACAGATGGATGGGGAAGGAGGACAAAAACTGTTTTCTCTGCCCTCTACCAAGGCATATGCTTCCAGAAGTGTTTCTGGTTTCCATACCTGAGGACCCTGGGAAGTAGGGGGCTGACTGTGAAGGTTACAAACTATCTCTCTCCATTTTAATGATCTACTCTGTGTCATCATTGTCATGGAGGTGACACAGGTGTATACCAGGGTAAAATAACATAGAACTGAACGGACAAAGAATCAAATGTCAGTATTAATCTTTATTAATTAAGAAATTAAATTGTAAAAAATTGTTATCACACACCATTGTAATCTGAATCATAAGTTTAAATTGAGAAGAAATGAAAGAATATATATCCAGACAGAATTGACCACAAATGGTCATAGGAGCTTTACTTGTTAGAACCAAAAAGGGAAACAATCAAAACATATACCCACTTTTGAATGGAAAAGCACAATGTGGTGTATCCGCTCAGTGGAATTCAACTCATCAATAAAAAGGAACTAATCCTGATGGGGAAGTGGGAGTGGGAGTGTATGTTTGGTGGGCATGGAGTTTCTGAAAATAAAATTAATTATAAAAGGAGCTAATTACTGCTCCATGATACCACCTGGATGAACCTCAGAAACATTAAACCAAGAGAATGAAAGCAACATGCAAATACCTCCCATTGCACGACTCTGCGTGTATGAAATACTCAGAGAAGTCAAATATAGAGAGGTGTAGTTGGGGTTATGGCTGCCAGCCCTGGGAGTGGGGATGGCCAGCAATTGGGTATGAGGGATCTTGTGAGTTGAAGGACATTTCTAAAATAGGACTGTGGTGATGCTTGTAAAACTCTATGAATTTACTAAAACTCACTGAAATGTCAACCTAAATGAAGTATTAGGGCAGGAGAATTTTACCTCAGTAAAGCTGTTAAAATACTTAGTCATACTAGGAAGCAGTAGCTTTTCTGTAAGAAATAAGTAGAGTATTGTGTGTATTTGTGTGTTGTGTGTGTGAAGTACAGGATTGTTAAACACACAGATGTCACTGACATGAGGGGAAGCATTTACTTCAGAGAACTCAATTTCTGTTGCAGTGACCTGGTCCCTCCACCCAGGAAGAGGCTCCCTGAGCAGTGACTGCAGACCAGGCTGTTTTGCTGCCCTCAGTGGAGAAGTGTGAGGGGATGACGCCCCCTGGAGGCCCCTCAGGGTTGTTGTCTCTGAAAGAGCAGGCAGGGCTGGTGAGGGGCAGCCTGAGCAGGCAGGAGGCCTCCTCTCCTCCAACAACCTTCACTGAAAGGCTGTGAGGACCAGGTGAGGGGGCAGCTGCCCCTGTGTGACCAGCCCTGGTTCCCACTGTGACTGGGGCTTTCCCTGTAACTGCCCACCCTCTGGGGATGGCCTCGATATTCAACTCATCAATATCAGTCATTTTGAGGGTTCATCTCTTTCCTGCTGGGTCCCTGACACATATTGAATGCAGTATGTTCTTGGGAACCTTCCTTAAATTATCTGTGGGGCAGACATTCAGTATCTTCAGCTCTGGGAGCAGCACCCACATTGGGGCAGGGCCCCCAAACTCCTTGTCTATGAAAGCAGTGCTTGGCCCCCACAGGTCTTGGACCCATTCTCCAACTCCAGGTCAGGGAACACAGCCTCCCTGGGCACCTCTTAGCTCCAGTCTGAGGATGACGCTGGTTACCACTGCTCAGCTTGGGATGGCAGCCTTGGGGTACGCAGGCCAGGGGGACATGAGACTCAAACATGCTGGTGACCCCACAATGGGGCTCCCTGTGCTGCTCCCAGGCCTTGGCCGGTCCTGTGACTCTCCTTGTGGTTTTGGCCAAAAACTGGTTTCTCAGATTCACTCCAATTAACATGTTCTAAAGAAATCTTTTAATTAAGGATAAGGAGGGCTGGCTTTAGTTCAGATAAAAAATAAAATGAGGCCAATATTCATTAGTTGTGAAGATGTAGCACTTCACAAACTCATCTGATGTTCTCATTAACTTTTCCTTTTTACTGCTGAATTGTGAAGGGTTAAAAGCTCCATGTTTAGGTCATTGGGCAATGTTTTTACCTAGAAAAATTGTTCCATAACTGTAGAATACCTCCATGCAAGGTCAATTATTTGGGTTATTTTGGCTTTTATTAACTATAGTAGAGAAAACTAAAAAAGGAAAAAAAAAAAAAAAGATTTGCAAGGGGTCACTATAAGCCCAGTTTGCATTTGGTGAATGCACTACTTAGGGAAAACTGCCACCTGATAGCATCTGTGTGTTCCAGGGATAGGGACAATTATGCTTGTAAATTCCTTTTTGTTCTGCTACCTGAATCTAAATATATACTTTGGCTAATAGATAATCACTCTTTAACTAAGACGCAATCTCTACCTATAAAAATATATTTTGAAAACACAATTTTTACACAGCAGGTTTGTATCGATTAAAGTTAACCTTTTATCAACAAAGAGCTCTTGTATAGACATTATAAAAAATACATGCTGTAGGGAATATAGACACATCTTTTCCAATTCTGTCCCAAATTCTATCCTGGGTGGCAGCACATAGATGAACTCTTTGAGTGGAAATTCCTTGATGCAGAGGAGCAGACCCCCCCTGGCAATAGAGTCCATGATAGGGCTCAGGACAGACAGAAGGACTCAGAGGTCATCTGGGTCTGCTTTAGGGGTGTAGATGAATCTGGAGGTGTGTCCATCCACACCATTAGCTGAACACCTACTAGGTGCAGTCTCATCTTTATGGTCAGCACACATCATGGACAAGGCAGGGAGGGCCCTGTGCTCTGGGAGGTGAGGCTCTTATAAGGGAAGGAGAGGACACACAAGGACAAATAGCAATGAGAATAAGATATGTTATGGTGGAGTGAGAAGGGGCAAGCTGTGGGGGGTGGGATGTGGGAGAGAAGCCATGGGAGGGTTTACGAGGAAAGATCAGGAATCAGACTTAAATTTATGGGAAAAAGTTGGGCTGCTCCATGGAAGATGAGCTGGGAGGAGGTGAGAGTGAAGACAGGATGAAGTGGTTCTGTGTCCTTGATAAAAATGTCAGACCGTATAGTCCTGTAGGAGCTATAACACTCGAGGGGAGAAGGAGGGAAGAGGCACTGGAGACTGGGTTTGGGAAGGAGGCAGCCAAGCTGGCTCTGAGAAACTATGTGGGGTGTTGGAAGCTGATGGGCCATGACTGGGGTCCCATTGGCAGTAAGGGGTAGAATTGTGTGGATGTCACTGAGCTTGTCCCTGTGGTAAAAATATTAACAAGAACCAGGCGTTGTCTTGATGTCACAAGGACACTCTACTTTCTGGAGGCACTCAGGGACTGGAGGCTGCCCTCAGCCTTCCTTGCTGTGGTTATTTGGGGAGATCCCTTCTCCATGCCCTGCCCCATGCCCAGGATGAATTCCACATGAGGACAAAGTGCCTCTGCATTCCATCCAGCCACAGGACCATCTGTCCAGCAGGCTCATCAGTGAGTGAGCAGCTTGACCTGACCCAGCCAAGGCCATTTCCCCTGGAGCCCTTTGGCCCTGCTAAGCTGCTTCTCATTGGTGGGCGCTAAGCCCTGGCTTCCTGGAAGCCCCTTTCTTCTGGATCTCAATCTACATCTCTATGGTCCTCTGTCTTCCAGATCTACTTTGTGGAATTATCTTTATTTTCACCTAAAGTCCAGGCATCTGCAAACCATGCCCTTATTCCCTCACTCTCGTGTTGTCTTTGGTTCCTCCTTCCCCTTTGACTCATGAAACTGTCCCCCTCAGGCCCATGTGCACAGCAGAGGACCCTCAGCTCTCCCTGGCTCCAAGGCTAAAGGTGAGGAAGGAGGCTTCTGTCCACCCGGCCCTCAGGCTTCCTCCTGGGGCAACTCCAGGAGGCACAGACTTGGCCTGTCTAGCTCATGCTGGGATTCCCACAGCCCAGCACCATGCCCAAGGCAAGGAGGAGCTCCATAGCTATTCAACAAATGTGGACATGTCTGTGGCCACCAGGCCCCCTTGTTCTGGCCCAGGACGGGGCCTGCCTTGGAAAGTCAGCTGTGGACCTGCTACCCTCTCTGCCCACAGCCTGAGCGCTGCGGGAGCCCCCAGCAGAGAGATTTCTGGGGGCTGGAGGAACCCTGGCAGCTTCATCCTGTCTGTGAGAAATGAGAGGTCTCAGCCTGAATAAATGCCTGCCCCTTAAAGTGGGAGGAAATGGAAACCAATATTTAGTCTCAAATTTTAAGACAGGAGAGACATGGGTCATCCCTGAATAGCCTGAGAAGACAATAAAGATGTCCTGAGGGAACAGGGAGGCCACATAATGGAGCCCCTGGAACAGTGTTAAGGTAGGTAGACAGTGGGGAGAGCAGTGAAGAGGCAGGAGCTGCCTCTGATGGGCTCTGGTCTCCTTGTCACATGCAGCTGTGTCTGTCCTGGAAACTAGGGGGCACTCAGGGGCTGCTCCTGAGGAGCCTATGGGTGACCAGAGCTGGGAGCAGCCACCTGCACTGCTTAGTGTCTCTTCTAGGGCTCACGGGGCTCCAGCTGAGACCTGCCCCAAGCCCAGGACACTCACAGCTCCTCCCCACATGAAAATCCCTGCTTCTCCTCA
>JAKSZT010053970.1:0-30410 GCA_026826555.1 Tolypeutes matacus | reverse complement strand
AAACTAATATATGTTCATAGTGACATTATTCACTATTGCCAAAAGTTTGGAAAAAAACAAATGTCCATCAACAGATGAATGGATAACTCTGGGAGATACATACAATGGAATATTACTCAGCTGTAAGAATAAATTCAGTATTAATACATGGGATAACATGGATGAACCTTGAAGACCTTATGTCGAGTTAAGTAAACAAGGCACTGAAGGACAAATATTACATGACCTCACTGCTGTGAATTAAGTCAATTAAGCAGGCTGACAGAGCTAGAGTCTAAAAAAGATAGGTTTATAGGAGACAAAAAAGGAGTAGAAGTTTGTAAGCCAATTCTCAAATGAGCAAAATCTATGATAAAATGTAAGGGCGTAGTTGTGTAGTGGATGGACATGACAGTGGTGCAGTGGTGCTGTTGGGTTTGGCAGTGCTGGTCTGTAAAGGGAGTAGTGTGGGGGTGCATGTTGCACTGTCCATGGACCAGGTGGAGAGTTGGGAGAGGGAGCAGGTAAACTCTGGTTACTTGCCAGTATGTGGTTTTAACTACAATATTGGGAATGTTCTTTTGGCAAATATGGCAGGGGACGGTTATTGGTTTAGGGACTGGGATGTGGGGCTGTGTGGAAGAGGGAAAACCTGGGGCAAGGTTCTAGGGAGTTTGTGAGTGTTCATCCTGTCACAGTGTGTTGTATCTGTGGCTAGAGATCCACACAATGAATGTGAAAATGTTGGACTCCCATCCTGGGAAGTCTGCTATGTTCTCAAATAGAAGGATGGGTGTCTATCAAGAGCAAAGGCAGTGCCTCATAGGGAAGGACAGGCCAGTATTTCAAACCCTCAATATTGTTGCAAGTAACTATGCATCTTATTCTTCAAGGAGTGAAGCTTATTGGGTGCCATGGGTTATGAGGGGAGTGAGAGGGAGGAGTAGAATAGATGGGATATGGGGCATTTTTGAGGAATTAAAAATTGTTCTACATGATCTTGCAATGATGGATACAGGCCATGTTAAATTTCATGAAAATTTATAAAAGTATATGGTCAAAAATGTAAGGCATAATGTAAATCTTTGACCATAGTTAGTAGCAATGCTTCAAAATTTGTAAAACAATTGTAACAAATATACCATCCACATGTAAAATATTATTAATAGTGGAAAGGGGAAAAGGGGGAGGTTTGTAGGTATGTGAGAAACTCCTATATTCTGTACATGACTTTTCTGTAACCTAGAGCTTCCGTGAATATAAAATGAAAAAAACAAGACACTGGGGGGTTAAATGGAAGAAAATGTCACTGTACATACAAGATAACAGATCATACAGTGATAATGATAAAACTCATAATATCACATTTTTTTATTTTATTTTTTATTATTTTTTATTTCAAATTTTTTTAAAATTTTGTATTTTATTTGTTGTTTTTAAAACTATCATTATTATTTCATTTTCCTATTAATTTTATTCAATTATTTTGTTGGCTATATTTTTGAAGGTGTTTTGATAACAGAAGGGTTACAATTGTGGCATGGGAGAATCATTGATGTGGGGTGTCAGTGATGGGGGATGTATGGGAGGAGGTTCATGTGGAGCATACCTGTAATAACTGTGAACTAGTTCTAGTGTTCATGGGGCATTGTCTTGGTGAGTGGAGATCGACACAATAACCAAAAGAATATAAAATTTCCATCATGGGGAGTTCTGCCATATTCTCAATTGGGAGAGCAAAAGTTCCCTGAGTATAGGGGCAGTGACTAGTAAAGGAGGATGGACCATTACAGGCCCTTGATATTGATGACTGTACTTATGAACCTTGTCTATTGAAATTGAAACAGCCTAGTATTAAGGTTGCCTAAGACTTACTTCCTGAGAGCCTCCTTGTTGCTCAAATGTTGCCTTTCTCTAACCAAACTCAGCATAAATGCATTACCTTCCCTTTGGCATGAGACATGAATCTGGGTGATGAGACTTGCTGGCACTGAGAAATTACTGTGAAGCACCAACTAGCAATACAACTGGGAAAAGACATTCACAAAAGGGGGGAAAGGGTAAAGACAAATGAATTTATATGACTAAGAGACTCCAAAGTGAGTTGAGAGGTCATTCCAGAGGTTACACTTATACATGTCTTATCAGGATCTCATTGACTGCCACAGTAAATATTGCCTTAAATAGTAGGGCTCCTGAGGGTTATGGAGACATCCAGACACTATAGACAGTTCAGACAGCTTAAGAGTTTGGCATCCTTTCAGGCGGTCCTTCTTTGGAATTTATGCTCCCCAGTGTAAGAGAGTTAGACTCAGTTGTGGTTTCTTTATACATGGTTCTTCTGCCCCTCGAATTTGAAACAAGAGTTAGTAAAAAAGTTAATAGGTTTATTTCCAAGAGACTTAAATCTTTTGGCTATCCATGTATCAGTTCAGCCATGAATCTCAACATATTTGTTTCAACACCTACTCTCCTGTTTATTGGACTCACCCAGGACATCAAACAAGGAAATTATGATGGACAATAACCATCCCAAGGAGCAGAGGGAGTCTACAACTACAAGCAAGAGAGTCCCATCCATCTGCCCATTGGAATCTAAGCCCCCTCTCAAGTAGAGGTTCAGAAGTGATCACCATTCCAGAATCCTCAAGATTGAGGAATGAATGATGGAGTAAAGTAGACATACTATTTTCTACTATAGACTTATTGTTCTTTTAGGAATGGTAGAAGTTTTATCATTGATGTTGAGGCAGTGGCCACCAGACGTACTGAGGGGAGGGAGAGGGAAGAATAGGTGTAATATCGGGGCATTTTGGGGACATTGGAATTGTCCTGAATGACATTGCAATGACTGATACAGGCCATTATATATCTTGCCATAAGTTATGAAATTGTGCAGGAGAGAGATAAAACTCTAGTGCAAACTATAATCCACACTAAGTAGCATTGCTCCAATATATGTTCATCAATTGTAACAAATGTACCACGCTAATGAAGTGTGTTATTAATGTGGGGAAATGTGGGAGGGCTAAGGAGCAGGGAATATGGGATTCCCCTATATTTTTTTATGTAACATTTATGTAATAGATTATAAATGCAAAAGTATTGTAAGAAACAAAGAAAGACACTATGTATTAATAAAAGGGGTAAGTTATCAAGAAGAAATAGTCATAAACATATAGCCAAGTTTCCCCAAAAGACATGAGACAAACATTGGAAAAATTAAGGAGAATAACAGATGTCTCTACAGCTATAGTGGGGGATTTTATACATCATTATCACCATTATACAGAACGTCTTAACAGAGGATCAATAAAGAAACAGAGACCATGAATAATATGTTAGAAGACCAAGATGTAATAGACATATATGGAACATTTCACCCAAATACAACAGAATGTACATTCTTCTCAAGCACATATGAATCATTCTGCAGGATAAACCACATAATAGGTCTCAGATCAAGTCTCAACAAATTTAGAAAGATTGAAATTATACAAAGTAATTTCTCTGACCACAATGGAATGAAGCTGGAAATTAATAAGAGACAGAGGATCAGATTAGGCCCAAAATATACAAGTTAAACAACACACTAATAGACAATTAGTGGGTCAAGGAGGAAATAGAAAAAAAAATCAGTAACTATCTTGAAATGGATGAAAATGAGAGCACAACATATCAAAATCTATGGGATACAACAAATCAGTTTTGAGAAGGAAATTTATAGCCAAAAGTGATTAGATTAAAAAAGCAGAAAGAGTTAAATTTAAAGATCTAAGTGGACACCTGGATGAAGTATAAAAAGAGAAAGAAACTAATCTTAAAGCAGAAAGCAGGAAACAAAGATTAGAGGAGAACTAAATGAATTTGAGAATTAAAAATACTCTCAAAAAAAGTAACAAAACAAAAAGCTGGATCTTTGAGCAGGTTGATAAAATTGACAACCCCTTAGCTAAATTCAAAAAGAAAAAAAAATGTGAGAGCAATTATCATCACTGATCCCACAGAAATAATCAGTTTCATAATAGGATACATTAAAAAGGTGTATAACAACAATATTCATAACCTAGATGTAACAGGCAAATTTTGAGAAACATACAAGCAACCTACACTGATGAAAGAACAAATTGATGAACTCAAGAAACCAATTAAAAGTAACAACATTGAAAAGCCATCAACCACCCCTGCAATGAACAAAAGCCCTAGCTCAAATAGCTTCACAGGAGAATTCTACTAGTCATTGCAGATGGAATTAACACCAATCCTGCTTAAACTCTTCCAAAAATAGAATTAGAGGGCACATTGCCTAACTTATCCTGATGCCAACATCACTCTAATACAAAAGCCATATAAAAATACCAGAAGCAAACTACAGACCTATCTTTCTAATGAATCTGAATCCTAAAATCCTCAACAAAACATTTGCTAATCATATTAAGCAACACACAAAATATATTATACACTACGACCAAATTGTTTTGCAAGGATTGTTCAACATAAAAAAAACAATGTAGGCGGCAGATGTGGCTCAAATGGTTGGGCATCTGTCTCCCATATGGAGGGACTTGGGTTCGATCCCTGGGACCTCCTGGTAAAAGAAAAAAAAAAAAATCAATGTAGTACACCATATAAACATATCAAAAGAAAATCACATGATCATGTCTACTGATGCAGAAAAAGCATTTGACAAATACAGTATTCTTTCTGGATGAAAACAATTCAAAAGGTAGGAATAGAAGCAAACTTCCTCAACATGAAAAAGGGTATATATGAAAAACACACAGCTAACATTATACTCAATTGTGAAATCTTAAAGTATTTCCATCTAAGATCTGGAAAAAGACAATTATGCACACTATCACTGTTCTTTGATGGAGTTGCAAAGGCCATGACTACTGACAATAAGCAGATCACTTTGGAATGTAGGAGACACCCCTGGAATGTAGGAGATAAGAGCCTAGTCTCATGATAATGAGACGGGATCTTATAGTAGCTGGGTGGGGAAACATCCTGAGCTTCTATCCAGTATTTTGTATGTTAGATAAGATTTACAACATCTGCTACATGCAGGAATGTAAACCCTTCAAGAATGTAAACTGTCACTTATCTATTGATTCAAAAACCAAATAAAAGCCATGCTCTATGGTGTGGCTGGGCTCTTCTCTCCATTCCAGATGGAGAGTCCCCTGATCCCAGTTGTTCTTCTCTTTGTCTTATTCTTTCTTTCTCATCCGCGGCACCATTTTCACGGACCCAGTTCCTTTCCGGCAACACTCTTATTTACTGTTGTGTTAGATGTACTTGCTGGAGTGCTTAGGCAAGAAAAATAAATAAGAGGCATCCATATTGCAAAGGAAGAAGTAAAACTTTCACTATTTGCAGATGATATGATCCTATACATAGATAGCCCTGAAAAATCTACAACAAAGGTTATAGAGCAGATAAATGAGTTCAGAAAAGTGGCAGAACATAAGATCAACATGTTCAAATTAGTAGCATTTCTGTACACTAATAATGAGCAATCTGAGAAGGAATCAAGGAAAAAATTGCACTCTCAATAGCACCTAAAATAATCAAATACCTAGGAATGAACCTAACTAAAGTTATGGAGGGCTTTTACACAGAAAAGTTACAACATTTAAAAAGTAAATCAAAGCAGACCTAAGTAAACTGAAGACTATTCCATGCTCATGGATTGGAAGACTAAACACCCTTAAGATGTCCATCTTTTCCAAATTAATTTAGAGATTTAACAAAATCCCAATAAAAATTGCAACACCATTCTTTTTTTATGAATTGGGGAAGCCAATTCAATACCTCTTGCATGGTATTGCCACAAGGATAGACATACTGACTAATGGAACTGAACTGATATTTCTGATATAGATTCTCCCATGTACAGTCAAGTGATATGCAAAAAGGCCACCAAGGTACCTCAAATGGGACAAAATGCCCTCTTCAAGAAATGGTTCTGGGAGAACTGAATATACATATCAAAAGGAATGAGAGAAGATCACAACCTCATGCCCTATACAAAAGTTAACTAAATATAGATAAAAAATATAGATATAATAGCCTTGAAGATAATGTAGAGAAATATCTATGAGATCTCATAGAAGGAAATGGTTTCATAAACTTTACAACAAAATCACAAGCAAAAAAAGAAGAAAATAGGTAAATGAGACCTCCTCAAAACTAAAAACATTTCTGCTTCAAAGTACTTTTTCCAGAAAGTGAAAAGGCAGCCTATTCAATGGTAGAAAATATTTGGGAACCTCTTGACTGATAAGGGACTAATATCGAGCATACATAAAGAAATGCTACATCTCAAAAATAAAAGAAAAACAACTCATTTAAAAAATGAGTATGAAATTTGAATAGGCACTTTTACAAAGAGGAAATACAAATGACTAAAATCCCATGAAAAGATCCTCAACATCACTAGCTATTAGGGTAATGCATATCAAAAATACAATATGATATCATTTACACTTATTAGACTCATGGCTATTAAAAAATGGAGAAATACAAGTGTTGGAGTGGATGTGGAAGAATGGAAACACTCATCTACTGCTGGTGAAATGTAGAATGGTGCAACCATTGTGAAGGTCAATCTGGTGGTAACTCAGGAAGCTAAATATAGAACTCACATATGATCCAAAAATTCCTCCAGCTGTGTATATTCCCAGAAGAACTGAAAGAAGCTATATGATAAGATATAGCCTCACCAATGTTCATAGTGGCATTATGCACTACTGCCAAAAGTTGGAAGTAACCCAAGTATCCAACAATAGATGAATGGATTAGCAAAGTGTGGTGTATACATATGAAGGAATATTACTTAGCTGTAAATTTTTCTTGAACATTCAATGATATCAGTCATTTTGGAAGGCAATTCTCCATTCATTCGGCTATTTTCAGTAAAACCTGGGGCTTTCTAGGTATTAGCCATGATGCTTTTTATTTTCATACTTTCCCACTTTGAACCTGGCAACTCTCTGATCTCTTAATCTGGAAGGCCAAGGTATGCCTTGTCTTTGTCACAGACTGAATAATGGTGCCAGGGATAGCTAGGGGAGTGTGCATAGCTGGATTTGTGAAATGTTTGAAAAAGAAGTTAAGTTTCCAGATAAGGGTTGTGTGACCCTGATTATTATGGACTGTGCAACCAAGTAGAATTGCTATCTAGATCCCAGGTAAAGTTAACTAGAAACACAGAAATAAACCAAATCATAAACTCCTAGGGAAATGGAATAAAGAATTTGAAGAGAACATTCTCTCAGTACAGCTTTGAATGCATCCCATAGCTTTTGATACATTGTTGTCATTTTCATTCATTTCAAGGTAGTTATGGATTTTTTTTGCAATTTCCTCTTTGACCCACTGATGGTCTAAGAGTGTATTGTTTAACTTCCAAATCTTTGTGCCTAATCTGCTTCTTTGCCCCTTTCAATTGTCATCAGAAAAATTACTTTGTATATTTTCAATCTTTCTGAATTCATTGACAGTTTTTCTGTGAGCTAGCATGTGGTCTATCCTGGAAAATGGTCTATGTGCAGTCAAAAGGAAAGTATATCCCACTGTATTTTGGTGTAATGTTGTGTATATGTCCATTAGGTCCAGATCATCTAATGTATTATTCAAGGTCTATGTTTCTCTATGATTCTCTGTCGAGATCTCCTGTCTAATGGTGATACTTCTGTATTCAATCCCTCCCCCCCCCCATATATAGAGGCATCTATTTCTCCACTTAGTTTTTTCAATGCTTGCCTCATGTACTTTGAGGCACACTGGTTAGGTGCATAAATGTTTATGACTTTTGTTTCTCCTTTTTAGATTACCCTTTTTATTAATGTATAGTGGCCTTTTTTTGTCAACAGTTTTGCATTTACAGTCTATTTTGTCTGATATTCAGATAGCTATTCCCACCCTTTTTTTGGTTATTGTGTGTATGTAAAATTGTTTTCCAACCATTCATTTACAACCCCCTTGCACGCCTAGGAATAAGGTAAGATTCTTGTAGACAGCATATAGACAGGTCAACTTCCCTTATCCATTCTCCCAAACTGTTTTTTTTTTTTTTTAATTATTATTATTGGATAAATTAAGCCATTAAAATACAAAGGTATTACTCTCAAGGCAGTACTTACATTAGCCATATTTTCTTTAGGTTTATATATCTCATATATTGTTTTTATTTCTCATTTAATCTTTTTAGTTATTCTTACTAATAATCTACTTTTACACTTTAATACCACCTTCTCTCTCCTGTTTTTTCCTGTCAACCTGCAGATCTTCCTTTACTATTTCTTGAAGGGCAAGTTTCTAGTAACAAACACTCCTAATTTCTGTTTATCGGTGAATATTTGGAAAGTTCCCTCATTTTTGAATGCCCACTTAGCAGGTTACAGTATTCTTGACTGGCCATTATTTTCTTTAGAGCTCCTTAGCTATGTCATAACACTTCTTTCTCACTTCCATGGTTTCACATGAGAAATCAGTGCCTAATTTTATTGACATTCTCTTCTATGTAATGAATCTCTTCTCTTGCTGCCTTCAGTATTGTCTTTTTATATTGCACAATTGATATTTTGATAGGTATATGTCTAAAGGTAGGCCTATTAGGATTTATACTGTTTGGAGTGCACTGTACTTCCTGGACATATATATCCATGTCCCTTAAAAGAGTTTGGAAATTTTCATGCCATTATTTCCTCCAATACTCCTTCTGCACCCTTTACCTTCTCTTCTCCCTCTGGGATGCCCATCATGTGTATATTTGTGCATTTCATGTTGTCATTCAATTTCATTATTCCCTGCTAAATTTTTTCTACCTTTTTTATGTATATGTTCTACTTTCTGTGTGATTATCTTCAGTGTCACTAACTCATTCATCTGCCTGTTCAAAACCGCAGTTATATGCTTCCATCACATTTTTAATTTCATGCATTATGCCATTTATCACCATCAGATCTGTTATCTTTTTATGTACATTTGTGATTTTTTTCTGTATGTTCCCCCATGTCTTCTATTATTATTTTCATTCACTTCATTAAGTGTATTCATTATATTTGTTTTGAAATCCTTGATTAGTTCTTCCATGTTCTGCATCTCTCTCTGTTTTTCAATTTGTTTGTTATAGTGGGCCATGTCTTCCTGTTTCTTAGTATGGCTTGTAATTCTGGTTTCTAGGCATCTTCTTATCATGATGGGCTTATTCAGATGCTTAGCTTCACTTTCTTCACTAGGGTTTATATTTTTTGTATATGTTAAGGTTACACTTTGACATTTTGTTCCACTTATTCTACATACTTGTAGCTGCCTCTGTTCCCTTCATAAAATATTAAGATCATTAAAAAGGAAAGAGAGTAGATGAGAAAAAAATTAAAAGGAAAAATGATGGAAAATGAACCTTAGAGTATCAGGTAGAAAATAAAACAGGAAATATTTAATAAGTGAAAAATCAAGAAAAAAAGAGAATTAAAGAAATATGGAATAGAAAAGAGAGAGACAGAAAGAAAAAATAGAATAAATAAAAGACCAGAAAGATGAGAAGAAAGAAGAAAATGTAGAACAAACAAATGATTGTGGAACAACCTAAATGGAATTGAAGAGGGAAAAATGAAATAAATAAATAAATAAATAAATAAATAAATAAATAAATAAATAAATAAATAAACTAAGGAAAAAATATAAGAAAATAAGGATATAAATCAAGAACAACAAGAAAAAAAATTTAAAAAGGTTTCCCTCTCAGGCCACTAGCAACCACCTCAGGCTGCTAGTGCTCACCAATCACCTTGCAATCTGCCTTCATAAGGTACCCTAGTGTAGAGAAAATAATAAAGAATAAAAAAAATTTTAAGTTAACAAATCAAATAACATAAAAAAGGAAATATTAGTCAAAGTTCCCTGTCCTGAGTTTTCAGTCCTCCAAATCCTTCTCCCTACAGCTCCTGTGGTGCCTCTCTCTATAACCTTTATCATTCAGGCCTTTTGCCTATTTTTAGGTGGTACTGTTTATTAAACCCTGGACTCCACTAACTAGGTTAAGCTTTTAAACACTTTTGAGCCTATACATGGTGCTGGAATTTGTAGGTGTATGTCCAGAGACTTGGTCTGTCCATGTGCCAGCTGGGCCTGGAACCTTGGCCTAGGTGCAACACCTACTCTACAGCTCTTTGGACTCACTCAGCACAACTAGTGGGGAAGATGATGATGGACAATGGCTATCCCAGAGAATGGAGAGAGTCTGCAGCTGCAGGCAGGATAGTCCCATCCATCTTCCCCATAGGATATAAGCCTTCTCTCAGTTGGAGGTGGAGTGGATGTCATCATCCTAGAATCCTTGGGATTGGGGGAAGAGCTATGGACTAGATTGAACTTACTTGTATTCTACTATAGACATACTGTGATTCTAGCAATGGAAGAAATTGCAACATTGATTTGGAGCCAGTGGCCACTGGAGGCTCCGGGGACAGGGAGAGGGAAAAATAGTTTTAATACAATGGCTTCTTTGGGACTTGGGTATCATCCTGAGTGACATTGCAATGGCAGATACAGGCCATTTTAAATCATCGCATAACATGCAGAAATGTGTGGGAGAGAGTGTGGTCTAGAATGTAAACTATGGTTCATGCTTAATGGCAAAGCCCCAGGATGCATTTATGAATTGCAAATAATGTGCCACACTAATGAAGGATGTTTATGTGGGAGGCTGTGGGAGGTGTGGGGAGTGAGGCATATGGGAATCCCTATATTTTTTTTGTGTAATATTTATATAATCTGAGTATATTTTAAAACATAAAAAAAAATTTTTTTTAAGCCTTCTGAAGGATTGTTTCTGCCTCTGCTTGCTCTATTTTACCTCAGTCCAATTAGGCTTCTGATGTTTTGCCAATTGCCTATCCAGACTTCCTCCTCTCCAGGGCTATTAGGCACCTGTCAACCCACCCCCTCAATGACCCAGTTTCTCTCTCTCCTAGGGCAGGTGCATGTGGCAGCCTGCCTGATCAGTTCCCCTTCCCTGCTCCCTGAAGCTGTTTCAGTGCTGACTGGTGGGTTTTATTTCTTGTCTGCCTAGCTTATTTTCCCTAACCCTACACCTTTCTACTCCTGAGTTGACTGGGCACTCATTGCCCACTGCTGATAGCCCCACAACTCCCCCACCTCAAAGGGCTGCTGGGTACCAGGATGTTCCCCTGGTCTCTGGGAGTGGGGAACTTAACTCACTCTAGGAGCTGCTAAGTGCTGGTCTTCCAGCCAGACCACTTCCCTGGCTTACCTCATATTCTGAGCTGGCTTGTGTGTCCTGTCTCCTATAAGTTCCTTCCCCCACCCCACCACCCCCAGCCAACTGGATCTCCTATCTCTAGTTGCTCTCTCCAATTGCATACCCTGTTGTCCCTCAAGTATATAACCTGTCCTTTCCCCTAGTACATACCCTGTCCTTCCCTCAAGTACATGCCCTTTCCTCCCCTCAAGTACATACCCTGTCTTTCCCTTGAGTTCATACTCTGTCCTTCCCCCTCGTACATACCTTTTCCTTCCCTCAAGTACGTGCCCTGTCCTTCCCTCAAGTACATGCCTTGTCTTTCTCCTAAGTATATACCCTGTCCTTCCCTCATATACATGGCCTTTCCTCCCCTCAAGTACATACCCTATCTTTCCCTTGAATACATACCCTGTCCTTCCCCCAAGTACATACCCTGTCCTTCCTCCTGTGTACATATGCTGCCCTTCTCTTGAGTACATAACCTGTCCCTCCCTCCGAGTACATACTTTGTCCTTCCCTCCAAGTACATACCCTGTCCTTCCCTCCAAATACATGTTCTGTCCTTACCTCCAAGTACATACCCTGTCCTTCCCTCCAAGTACATACCCTGTCCTTCCCTCCAAGTGCATACCCTGTCCTTCCCTCCAAGTACATGCCCTGTACTTGGAGGGAAGTAGCAAAGGTGAAAGCATCTACTTTAGTTCTAAGAGCTGATGCAGACAAATACCCACTGGTGTATAGGTTTAAACACACCACTGACAAATCACCACTTCTGCAAATTAACCACAGCATGTAGCAAGTTATGAGGTGAGCTGGTCAGCTGGAGATTAACTCTACACCTCTGCCCCCAACTTTTGAGGAAGAACCCTGCTGTAGATGAGAGCTCTGGAATGAAAGATCCAGTGGCGTGTATTTCCTCATGTTTGTTAACGTCTTTCACATGACAAAAATAGATTACCCAGGTCATATGAGATGCCTGTTATATATAAGTTAGTTCCTTAATTGAGCAGATAAAGGACTTTTGATTGCTAGCAGCTTTCCTAATTGTGTCACTATTATTGCTCGTTTTCAAAGAAATGTAGAAATAATGTTGCTACCTACCACTGAGTCACAATCTTCATTTTCCAAGTGCCCTAAATTGTTTCTGAAATCTAGGTAAGTTCTCATGTTAAGTCTTACCTATAGAACTGGAAATTTATGCTTGAGAATCTTTTAATATTTTGAAACTAGAAGATAAGCTAACCTAATGAATTCTTTTTTAATAACATAATGGCCTCTATTAGTGCTTGCTATGTGCCAAACCCTGTGCTAAGTACTTTATATTATGTAATTTGTTTTTTTTTTAATGTTTTGCTTTATTCTGGTGTTAATAACTGTCAGTTGTTCCCCTCCCCACTGCCCCAAGATAGCTCCCTCATCAGTCTGCTCATTGTCTGCTCACTGTGTCTCCTTGTTGTCTCTGCTCATTGTGTATTCTCATTGTTGTCTCTGTTCATTGTATCTGTTCATCTTATTTAGGAGGTACCTGGAACTGAACCCAGGACCTCCCATGTGGGAGGTGGGTGTCCAACTGCTTGAGCCACATCTGCTACCTACTTGTTATGTCTGCTTGTTCATCAGCTAATTGCATCAGCTCGTCTTCTTTAGGAGGCACCAGGAACCAAACCTGGGACTTCCTATGTGGGTGCCCAACTGCTTGAGCCTCATCTGTTCCCTGTAATTTAGTTTTTACAGCAACTCAATGCAGTAATTACATTCTTTCGAATCTCCTTTTACATATGAGGAAAATCAGACTTAAGTTCACATAGCAAAGTCACAAAGTTGGTGAGTATAACAGCAAGGATTTGAATCAAGATGTATCTGTTCCCACACACTAAGCTTTAGTTTCTCTTTTTAATAAATTCCTAGGTTTTGGTGGGGGGGGAGAGAGGCAGGGGCAGAGAAGAGGAAGCCTTTTAATATATGTGACCATATAGTATATACCAAATGATGAACATTGATTTTTATTCATAATGTCTATTTTTTAATTTAATACTAATCCATATTTATTGTATAAACTCTGATGCTGAACTCTGTTGTTTGCTTACTTTAGCTGGTTTTCCCACTGTATCCTTCAGAGAATGATGACCAATATTGCAGATTGCTTTAAAGTTTTCATGATCGGTACTAAAACCCTAGCAATGTGGGTGGGCTCCAGGAAGAGTCCCTCCAGACACTAAGGCCCAAATGCCCACAGGCCTGAGCCTGCTCATGTCAGCTGTCACCACGCCAGGGTGCCCCCAAGGCTTTGTGGAAGCTCAGGGGGACACGTGGCTCCCTAGGACTTGCATTTGTCTGTGGGTGATAAACAACATCAGGAGGAGGGAAAGGCCTGCTATTGTGGCCCTGGCAAACATGTTAAAAGCCCAAAGAGACCCACCCTGCGGAACTGAGGTAGTGACAGAGTAGGGAGCTGCAACTCCTACCCTACAGCTCAATGGACTTATCCAAGTCACCTGGTGAGGAGACAACGATGGGAAATGGCCATCCCAGGGAATGGAGAGGGCCTGCATCTGCAGGCAGGATCATCCCACCCACCATATACAGGGGATATAAGCTCTCTCTCACTTGGAGTTGGAGTGGACATCACCATCCCAGTCCCCTCAGGATTGGCGGAAGAACTATGGACTAGAGTGGACTTGATGGTATTCTCTTGTTCACATATGGTGATTCTAGCAATGCAAGAAATTATAACAATGAGGTGGAGCCAGTGGCCACTTGACACTTTTGGGGTAGGGAGGGGACGAGCAGTTGAAATACAGTGGCTTCTTTGGGAGTTGGAGGTTGTCCTGAGTACTGTTGTGGCAACGGATGTAGGCCATTTTAAATCAGCACACACCACTCAGAACTGAGTGGGAGAGAGTGTGGTTTACAGTGTCAACTGTGGTCTATGGTTGGTGGCAAGGCTCCAGGATGTGCAAGTTCATTGAGGGTGGTGGGCCACACTGTGGGAGATGTTTGTGTGGGATGTGATGGGAGGTGTGGGAGGTGGGCAACATGGGAATCCCAGTGGGTTCCGTGTAATATTTTGGGTAATCTAAGCACCTCTTAAAATATATGTATATATATATATATATAAACAACATTTTTGTAAGCAAATACACATATATGCATATATATTTATTTATCATTTTGCAAATGTTTGTATGTATTGTGAGAATTTTGATTTTTACCCAAATAAAAAAAAAAAAAAGAAATAGAGATGGGGAGGCATGGTTGGGAAGACGATGGACAAGGGCGGCTGCCCTATCCATGGGATGCACCTCCTCACAAGCCCTGGGCAGCTCTGATTTTGCCACTCACTAGCAGTGTGACACCATGAGTTGCTGCTTCTCCTGAGAGCCATTTCCCTGTCTGTAAACCTGGGCAAGGGGGGATTTTTTTCTAAGAAAGTGAATTTGAGGAGATATGTTTTGGTAATGGACTTGGGCATAGGATAGACTTCTCTAGAACTAATGTGAATTTCCTGGACAATGAACTCTTCTAAAACAATTGTGCAATATTATACATGAAAAGGACTATGGCATCACAGCACCTCCCCTCATTTTAAAACCTGGTAATTTTTTTAGCAGTTGTTATGGAAAGTTTCTTTTGGGTAGGAGTTGCTGGTTGGTCTTTGCTTTTAAAGCAGTTTATAGCTAGAGTGGGTGGAAGTGTTGTCAGAGTTCATATCATCAGTGAGAACTGGAATCTGATTGGGTGAGTCAGTGTGAAGAGAGGTTTGCAGGGGAGCAGCCAAGTCATTTTCTGATGTTTTCATAGTTATGCTCACTAGGGAAGAAAATGACACAAATCTATCACATCCATATCTGTTGAAAGAATGTAAAGACTTGAAGAACCTAAATTGGTTTTAATTTGGTTTGAGGTATTTTATGCCTATTGAAAGGCTTAAATTGTTACAAAGTAAGGTGCTACACAAATAGAAAGTACTGTAATTAATGCTAACACCAATACTCTCCTCACCGTTTTCCTGTTACTCTGCTAATCCTATGAAATCCTCCTGCAGCTTAAGTCCTTACTTCCCTCTGTCATCCTCCATCCGCTCCCAAGCCAGCAAATTCTGATATGCCCAGAAGGCATCTTCACATCCAGGGCCTCCAAAATCATCTCTTTCTCAACATGCTCTTAACAGGCATGAAGGAATCTCTCCTTAGTTGAGCATTTAGCACGTGCTGAATGCTTTCTGTACATTGTCACATTTAATCTTTAAATACACCCTGTGAAGCAGCTACTTTTATTATCCCCACATCCACCACCGCATATACCAAACAAGACTTAAAAAGAGACACAGGGGTGCCCACAAATTATGAAATGTTAGAGCTTGACTCACTTGGCTGGCTTTAAGATCAGGAATCCTAAAGAAATAGAAAAATAAGCCCCTGAATTAGTCAGTAGGTTATCATTATATCTCTAATGATTAAGTTCTTTAGAAAATAATCACTTTAATGATTTGAAGCTCAGATCTATCAACAGAAACAAGGAAGTTCATTTTGAACTAGAGACCTGGGGGCTGCATTTGGGATGCCAGACGTTTCTAACTGGCTGTGTTGTGCCTTCAGAAAGAATATTAATGCAGGACCACATAGTAAGTGCTGTAGTTTTATTTCAATGTACTTACTTGAATATGTGTAAACTTGACTATTTACAGAGTGACTAGTGGGCTCATTAGATGCCTCTGGTTTTACTGTAGCCATGTCCCTGCCCTCCCTTTGTGCTGAGGTCCCTTCTGATGTCCTTTTCATCTGAGTATATTTGCCTGGGCTTAGTGGCACCCAGCAGACATGATTTAGGCTCAACACTGTGGTGTAGAACCACATTTCAGGATGTGCCAGGCATTACAGCAAAGGCATGCCCACCTTTTATTGGTTTTTATGTTACTCCTGTGTCTTTAAAAGCCAAAAGCCATTAGTTGAAAAAATTTAGCTGTAGTTCTTGCTCTAGCCGCTATGTCTACTATATCTGTTTATCCCGGTCTTCAGTTGAAGAAACAAGCCTATTTCATGCAAAAAAAAAAAAAAAATGTGCTTTGTCTTCTACTTTTCCTTTCTGTTTTGCCCATTTTTAAAGTCAATGGCATTTCATTTCATTTTTAAAAGTCCTCTTCTTCTCTTTATTTGATACATCAAACAATAAAGCTACATTAATATAATTGAGTGACCAATGTTTCATGTTGGTGGAACGAGGGTTCTTTTAATCATTTCTTTTTGCTGATCTTTCTGAATAGCTAAAATCTTTATTGGAAAATCTGAGAAAAACTACTTTATTAAAAAATAATTAATTTTTATTTTTATTTTTAAAGAGGTTTTAGATTAAAGAAAAGTTACATAAAAATTATAAGGGATTCCCATATGCCCCACTACCCCCCAACACACTTTCCCACATTAACAACATCCTTCATTAGTGTGGGACATTTATTACAATTGATAAACATATATTGAAGCATTGCCACTAACCATGGACTACAGTTTACATTATAGTTTCACTTTGTCTCACACAATTTTGTAAGTTATGACAAAATATTTAATGGCTCATATCCATCATTGCAATGTTATACAGGACAAATCCAATGTCCCAAAAATGCCCCCATATGACACCTATTCTTCCCTCTCCCTAACATGCTTACAGTTGCAGACACTCTCTGTTTCTTGGCATGGGTGTTGTCCATCATCAACTCCTTGTTTGTTGTGCTGGGTGAGCCTGATGAACTGGAGAGTAGGTGTTGGCTGCAACTCAGCTGAAATTTAGGGCTCAACTGGCACATGAATGGACGAAAGGTTTAAGTCTCTGGGACATATATTTAGCAGCATAGTGCTAATTGTGGCCTCAAATAAAAGGGACAGAAGAGCCATGTGTAGGGAACTGATAAATGAGTCTAACTTGGTTAACTGGGGAGCATAAATTCCAAAGTGAGGCCCACTGGCAGGGTACAGAATTCCTGAGTTGTCAGCCCTGCCTATAGTGTCTGGATGTCTCTAGAGCCCTCAGGAGCCCTACTGTTTGAGGCACAGTTTACTGTGGCTGTCAATGAGATCTTGCTGAGACAGGCATAAACATAAACCTCTGGAATGACCTCCTGACTCACTTTTTTTTTCCTATTTTATTTTATTTATTTTTTTTGAAATATTTTTTTAACTTCATTTTGTACATTTAATAATTGAAAATATAAACAACTAAAAACTAAAAAGTAAACACAGATGAATAAATATATACATTTCTCAATTAAATCTATTGGATACTTTTAAATCTCTTAGCCATAAGTGCTCATTTGTATTTACCATTTCCCCCTTTTGGTTGAAAGAAGTTGAGAAACTACTTTGAAAAAAAACAAAAACAAAAACTTTTTGAAGTCCTGAAAAAAGCAGGGTACCTTAGGCCCTTGGTCAGGGAAGTTCCATTTCAGTACAGCATGTGAAGTGGGACTGAAAACACTTAAGAGGATCTGCATATTAAGTCATCCTTTCCCTATATATTTATAGTGGTCACTGCTTCACCTGATGTTTTAGTTTACTAGGCCACTCAAAGCAAATACCAGGAAATGGGTCATGTTGAGCAGTGGGAATTTATTCACTCACAGTTTTGAGCCAAGGAAACTGCCCAAATCAAGCCATCCTCAAGGCAATGCTTTGTGCCATAAGATGGACCTCCAGTGATCTTTGGTTCTTCTGTGATATGGCAAGGCAAATGGCAGCATCTTCTGGTCTCTCTCTTCTTCTGGCTTTCATTGGTTTCAGAATCTTGCTTCTGTGGCTTTCTCTCTCTTTGTCTGAATTTCATTCTCTTATAAGGGAATCCAGTATTAGGATTAAGAACCATCCTGACTGAGGAGAGCCACACTTTAACTGAAGGAACCTCATCAAAGGTCCTATTTACAATAGACCTATACCCACATGACTGGATTAGATTTAAGCAGATGTTTTTTCTGGGTTACATACAGCTTCAAATCATCACCCTCCACCTTCTGGAGCCCAAAAAGGCATGTTCTTTCCATATGCAAAATAAATTTTTCCATCACAATATCTCAAAATCCTCAAGTCATTTCAGAAACAATGCTTAGTACAAAGTCTCTCCTGGGACAGAATTCCCCTCTGTCTATGGACCTCTGAAACCTAGAGCACAAATTATCTTCTAAAAATATACAAAGGATGGACAGGTATAGGATATATGTTTCTATTCCAGAAGAGAGAAATTAGAAGGAAAACATAGATTATGAGTTCTAAACAATTCTGAAAATGTGCAGGGCTTACTTCAAAGTCTGAGAGTCATCTATGGAATGATGTTTTGTCCTCCAGATCTGATGGAGTGGCATCCCCACCCCTGACATTTGCTTGCCCTGCAGCCATGTGTTACTTGAACATTGGAGGGAAGGTTCCACACACTCCAAACATCAGGGTGGGGCCCACACACTCCACAATCCCTGGGGCACAAGATCCATCTGCTCTGACCCTTTGAATGGTGGCCATGCTCTCTACAATCCACTCTCTCTGGACACTGGGGTGGCAGCACTCTTCATGAATAATAAGGAGGAAGACTTGACCTCCCCAAGTATCGAGGTAGACTAACCTGTTCCATACACACAGGTGGGCCCGCTCTCATAGCCCAAGAAGATATCTTTAGTCCAGAACTCAGCTTCCATGTTTCTGTCCATGAAGTGAGTTTTCATTCAATCTTTTCCTTTTCTGTCCCTTTTCATACAAGCTGGTACTGGTTCCATTCATACAGATCTCATTAAAAAAGTGTTTTTCATTTTGTATATAGTACACAGGGGCCCAAACCATTAGACTGTAGTACTATCACAAGATCCTTCCTGGATAATTGCACCTTTGAGCCTGACTTACATGGAACTTTCTGACTGGTTCCATGCCAGTTAAACCCTCACATGGAGCACTATCCTCTGGTGTTCCAGTCTGCGAGGCTGCTGATGTACAATATACCAGAAATGGGTTGGCTCTTACAATGGGGACTTATTAAGGTGCAAGCTTACAGTTTCAAGGCTGAGAAAAATGTCCAGATCAAGGCATTATCAGGCAATGGTTTCTCCCCAAAGACCAGATTGCAGAGCACATGATGGTATTTTCTAGCCTCTCCCTTCTTTTCCAGGTTTCATTGCCTTCAGCTACTGGCTTCTCTGGTTTTCTCTATCCTTCTCTGGCCTAATCTCTTTCCCTTTTTCCTTATTCCTTCCATTTATAAAGAATTCCTGTAAGAATAATGACCCACCCTAGGCCACAACTTACTGAAGTAACCTAATCAAAATGTCTCACCCACAAGAGATTTACACCCATAGGATTGATTAACTCTAAGAACATAATTTTCTGAGGTCCATCCAGCTTCATAGCATCACACCTGGGACTCACTTTCTGGAAGCTCAGAATTTTCTGAAAAATCAATTTCAGGTTTCTTTCTGCTCAGGAGTTCAGTTCCCAACTTATCCCTTTCCTCTCACATTTTACTGTAAATTGCAAGTAAATTTACACTTTCTACATTTAGCCAGGAAATCTCCTCAGCAAAATATCCAAGTTCGTCAATCTCAAGTTCTACCTTCCATCTGACATCAGAACTCAATTTTGCCAAATTCTCTGCCACTTTAAGACAAGAATTGCATATTCCCTATTTTCCAATAACACATTCATTATTTCCATCTAAAGCCTTATCAGAAGTAAATTTAGCATCCATAAATCTAGAAACAGTGACTTCAAAGTAATCTAGGTCTGTTCTATCAAGCACCTCACAAGTCTTGCAGCATGTACCCATTACCCAAGTCCAAAGCAATTTCTACATGTGTGGTATTTGCAATCACAGCAACCCACCCCCAGTACCAAAATCTGCTTTAGTTTCCGTGCCTGCTCAAAGCAAATACCAGGGAAATGGGTTAGTGAAACAGTGGGAATTTATTCACTCATGGTTTTGAGACTGGGAAAATGTCCAAATCAAGGCATCATCAAGGTAATGTTTTCTTCTCAAAGACTGGCTGCTGGCAATCCTTGGCTCCTCTATCACGTGGCAAGGCATATGACTTCATATGCTGTTTTCTCCCCTCTCTTCCAGGTTTCATTGATTTCACTTTTTGCTTCCATGGCTTTGTCTATATATATCTGAATTTCATTCTCTTATAAATGAATCCAGTAATAAGATAAATATCCATCAAGTTTGAGGGGGGACATACCTTAACTGAATTAACCTCATTCAAAAGGTCCTATTTAGAATGGGTTTACAGTCACAGGAATGGAATATATTTAAGAATATGTTTTTTTGGGGGTACAGACAATTTCAAACCACTACATATCTAAAAAAATTAATCAGTATTTTATTCATTCATTCAAAAATGTATATTTACCTTCCACTGCATGACTAATAATGGGCTAGTATGTGGAAAAACTGTAGAAAATAGGACAAAATCCTTTCTACATAGAGTATAAAGTGGGATACAACAAAATATATGGTTTGATTGTAGGAAGTACAACATGCTATAAGGATCCCAAGAAATGGGAACTTAACCAATCCAGTATCAGGTGTCTGAAAGGGCTTAGGGAAGGAAGTACCTATTAAGTAAAATGTTAATGGTAAATAGAATTTCCCCAGATGAAAGTTGTTTAGAAGGAGATTTAAAATTATAAAGGATGACTTTTATTGATCTTTTCTTATGTTCCAGTGACTTCTAAGGACTTCTACAAAGTCCTTTAGAAGTATAATCTTATTTAGTAGTTATTATAGTCCTAGGAGGTATGTATGATTCTATTCAATGCAAAATGAAAGGCGGAAGATAGGATGATTTTCCTAATGATTAAATTATTCAACAATTAAACAAATTGCCTTTGGAAATAGTGAGTTCTCATTTTCTGAAAGTAATCAAGCAGTCATTAAATAAACTCAGAGCCAAAACAAGACAAAAGTGATTGAAGCACTGGGTCGAGGATTGTACTTTATCAGATACTTCTAAGGGCCCTTCCAATCCTCAAATTTTCTGACACTGAAACTGCATCCTAGAAGATTTATATAGCAATGTATTTGTTATGATAATGTACTTGGATGATGACTAATGTTGTTACAATGTGCTAAATTCTGATTAATCTGAACAATGATAACATATTTTGACAACAAAATAGAATGCTGAATTTCTAAACATTTGTTATATCAGAAGGAATTTTGTAATGATTTTGACCCCTGGAGCCCATATGGTTATAATGAGTTCATATTCATCATGTATCTATTCAGAAATATATGGTTATTAATTGATAGCTCATTCATTTGGATTTTAGTAGTAGCAGTAATGACAGCAATAATGTTCTGTATTTCAGTCCTCCAAACTTGTCTCAACAATAAGATTTTCATGTTCCTCTCTCTAATCTTGAACTAACCAAAAATTAAATTAAATTGGAAAGTCGAGATCAATGCTCCCCATTTTAAAAATGCCAAGAAATTGACATATATAATTAAGGAATTTAAATTTATTTATCATGGAAAATGTTAAAATAGTGTGCTTATTTGGAACCTTTATTTAAAAAGAAAGGGCATAAGTTTCCAAAATAAACTTATTGTATTATTTGCTTTTACTCAGGGGGAAGAACATGACTGGATAGATTTTAAATTCCTCTATTCAAGGATTAGAAATACTTATAGAAAGCTTTTAAATTAAAATGTTGTTGACACAAAACCTAGATTATATCACTGTATGCTTATAGACCAAACCCAACAAAATGACCAAATAAAAACAACAGCAACAAAAACTTTAAAGGAAGAGATAATCAGTCACAACACACTAAGTATCTTTCTCAGTCTTTGTGATAATTAGCCAGTTATAAGACTATATAATTTACTGACACTCTTACTATGTTATTTGACAGACAAAGAGAGGTAGAATTTCTCTAGATATCTTTTTACTATATTTCATCTGTTCCAAAATTATTACTGTAGATTTTTTTCACATTTTAAAAGCTCTGAAATAGCCATATTTATTACAATTGAGTTTATCAAAAGAATTGAGCCATTACTTTTGGTAGCATTTTTCTTTCTTAGTGGTACACAAAACATGAACAGATGCCATACATGAGAACTTAGATTTACTAAAAATATCATCCTGATTTCTGCTTTACCTACTTGATTTCTCCTTTATTCTGAATTTTAGAAATCCTCTCATAGCATCTTCATTTCCTTTCACATTTTGTCTGTATCATGTCTCCATACATTACCTATGTAATGGGAGCACCATCACAATCTCTTTCCCTGACTCTGAGGCCTTGGGCTAACAGAACCACAGTGCAAAAAGAACCTGAAACCTTAAACCACCACATGAAATGCTACCTGCCCCAAACCTGCATTGCAATGTTGCATGAGTCAAACATGAACTGTGATTTTCTTATCCAAGTTGATTTAGGGGGTTTATTTGTTACCACAGACAAACTCTTCAGTCAGAGAGTGGAAACAGGAATATGTTTTGGTTTTCACCACAGCTCTTTCCATCTTATTCTGCACTAGTTTATATCATGTGAGATAATTTTTAAATAAAATATTTCCTCTAATTAGAAAAAATATGGTGATGCAAATACATGGTCTTTAAAGTTGATAGTTAAAGAATCAATTCTCCAAAGTGTTTTAAATACTCTTACAATAAACTAAATAACATTGTTTATTGATACTATAAAACCTTTCTTAAAAATTGTGACTAACACAATGGCACTTTCTACATCTCTCTTTTATCTATGAATTGTTTACTTTGTGTATGTCTTATCTGTTTTCTTTGATGCATTATCTTGTTTTGAGAGATATGTTTCTAATGCAAACTTTTTTGCAGAATTTTGCCTTCTCCCATTTTTCTTCTATTCCCCAACATACTTATACAAGCCACTTAATATCAGAATAAGAGATTCTATTCTGAATACTTTTTCAGAGCAAATACATTTGGTTGAATTCTGGATTTACCTCAGATCACAGTAGAAACAAGTTTGTGTCATTTCACTGACTGACACAGAAAGTCAAGCTGAGTAGGTGGATGAGTTTTTAGAAATCTTTTAGTTTAATCAATGTATTTGACTGTTCCAAAAATGAAAAGAGAAAAGGGTTACTGTTTTCCAATTCATACAGAAAATTATATTTGTGAAATTCCCTCAGTTATTTGCAAACACATAAGGACTTCACATGACTAAACATGGTTTCATGGTTTCCCTCTATAGGTCTCTCTTGTAGAGGGAAAGAGGGCCAGATTTGCCAGCCACCCTATATAAGCTCTTAGTCTCATAATTTTTGGGTTCCTTTCCTGTGTTTTAATCCCATTGTATACACAGGTGAATTTCTTTTCTCCATTGTGGAAATTGGCACATGGAGAACTGACACTTAAGATGCTCTGTGAGTTCTCTGAGCCAGATATTTCATGTTTCCTAGCAGAATATCTATATTTTTATAAAACATAATACCTACTCAGTTCAGTAGGTAAAGAAAAGGAAATAAAATGCATATAGATTAGAAAGGACAAATTAAAATTGTCTTTACTCACAGACAACATGATTATCTATAGAGAATATTCTGAAAATCTACCACGAAATCTGCTAGAACTAAAAAGTGAGTTTAAGAATGTCAGAGGATAAAAGAGCAATGTACAAAAAGTATTTCTATGTACTAGCAATGAACAATGAGAATTTGAAATAAAAAAAAAAAACAACACTTACAATAGTGTCAAAACTGAATTATTTAGGTACATAACCTGTGACATCTGTACCCTGAAATCTAAAACATATTGCTAAGAAAATACGAATAAATGGACAAAGAAGAGAACAACTTATTTAAATTCAATATTTACTATAAAGCTACTTTAATCAAGACAGTATTGAAGTAAGAATATTCATATATTTCCATGGAACAAAAAAGAGAGACCAGAAATAGAACTCTTCATAATGGCTAATTTTTTCAACAAAAGGGTAAAAAGAATTCAATGGAGACTGGATAGACTATTCAATAAATACGGCTTGAAAAATTGGTCATCCATATGTAAAGAATAACCTTCAACCTTTACCTCCTGGGGTACACAAAAAATGAACACAAAATGGATCCTTCAACTAAATCTAAAACTATAATACTTCTGGAGAAATCTAAGAAATAAATCTCTATGATTTAGGGGTAGGCAAAGAATTTTTAGGTAGGAGACAATAAACACTACCCATTAAAGAGAAATTGATAAAGTGTATTTATTAAAATTTAGTGCAATTCATCAAATTCTACCTTTTGAAAGACATCTTTAAGAAAGTAAAAAGGAAGCCACATATTAAGAGAAAAGATTAAAAATACATATGTTTGACGAAAAACTTTTTTCCTGAGTATGGTTGACTTAAACAATAAGAATTTACTGTTTCACGTTTTTGGAGCCTAGCAGTCCAAACTCAATGTGTCAACAGAATCATGCTTTCTCTGAAGTCTGTACCATTCCAGTTGTGGCTTGCTGACATAACTCAATTTCTTTTTATTTATTTTTTATATTTATATATTTTTAATTTTTTTCTGAAAGATACTTAGATTACATAAAATGTTACATAAAAAAAATAAGGGATTCCCATATGCCTCATTCCTCCTAGCTCCCACTTCTCCCCACATTAACAACTTCTTTCATTAGTGAGGCACATTCATTGGAATTGGTGAACACATTTTGGAGCATTGCCACTAAGGATGGATTATAGTTTACATTGTAGTTTACACTCTGTCCCACTCAATTCTGTAGGTTATGGCAGGATATATATTTTCCTGTATCTGTCATTGCAATGTCATTAAGGACAATTCCAAGTCCCAAAAGTGCTCCCATATTACACCTCTTTTTCCTTCTCCCTGCCTTCAGCACCTCCACTGGCCACTGTTTCCACATCAATGATAATTTCTTCCATTGCTTGAATCACAATAAGTCTATAGTAGAATACCAGTAAGTTCACTCTAGTCTGTATTTTATTCCCCAATCCTGAGGATTCTGGCATGATGATGCCCACTCCACCTCTAATTGAGAGGGGACTTCGATCCCATATGGCTGATGGATGGGACTTTCTTGCTTGCTGTTGTAGACTCTCTTGGTTCCTTGGTATTGTGGCTGTCCATCCTCACCTCCTTGCATAACTCAATTTATATCTCTGTCACATGGTCACCTGTTTCCTTTCATCTCCTATTCCTGACTATGTCCAAATTTCCTCTGATTATAATGACTCCAATTATGTTGGAATATTCTGATTCATTTTGGTCTCACCTTAAATAACAGGGTCTTCGAAGATCCTATTTACAAATGAGATCATATCTACAAGACCAGAAGTTAGGACTTGAACATGTCATTGTGGGAGCACAATTCAATCCAAAACAATGTCAAAAAAGTTTTACAAAGCAAAAATGAGACAAAGTGCCTAATTAAAAAGATGGGTAAAAAAGGTGAATAGAGAGTTATCCAAAACAGAGAGATGAATTGGCAATAAGCACATGAATAAATACTTGACATCATTAATTATAAGGGAAATTCAAATTAAAACCACAAAATATGACTTATGCACCTACTTTGATGTCTAAATGCAGATAAGTTTGAAAGTGCTAAGTGCTAACAAAGATACGGAGCAACTAGAACTCTCCAGACAATGCTGATGAAAATGTAAATAGATTTTAATTGCTTTGGAAAATAATTTGATAGTTTCTCATAAAGTTAATCAGAACTTATGATTCCCAAATGCCACTCCTAGGTATTTATAGAAGAGAAATGAAAATAGATTTTCATATAAAGACATGCACACAAATGTTCATAACAACTTTATTCATTATAATCTAAAATTGGAAATCTACATGTACATCAATGATTTCCAAATATTTTCTCCCATTCTGTAGGTTTTTTAAAAAACTTTCATGATAATATCCTTGCTTCCCAAAAGTTTTTAATTTTAATGAAGGTCCATTTATCTATCTTTTCCTTTTTTGCTCATACTTTTGATGTGAAGTCTAGGAAACCATTTGTAACACAAATTCCTGAGGATGCTTCTTGCTGTTTTCTTCTAAGATTTACATAGTTTTAGTTCTTGTATTTATGCCTTTTACTCGGTTTGAGTAATTTTTGTATACAGTGCGAAGAAAGGGTCTACCTTCATTCTTTTGTATATGGATATCCAATTTTCCCAGCACTATTTTTTGAAGAGAGGATTCCCCATTAAGTAGAATTGACACCCTCTTCAATCAATATAGATGTGAGGGTTTATTTCTGAATTCTCAGTTTGATTCTATTGGTTTATATGTCTTTCCTCGTGCTGTACAGCTTTGTTTTGATTACTGTATCTTTGAAATAAGTTTTAAAACAGGGAAGTGTGAGTCCTCCAATTTCATTCATCTTTGTCAAGATGTTTTTTGGCTGTTTTGGGTCTATCACCTTTCTATATAAATTTGATGATTGGCTTTACCACTTCTGCAAAGAAGGCTGTGGAATTTTGATTGAAATTGTATTGAATCTGTAAATCACTTTGAGTATAAGTAACATCTTAACAGTATTTAATCTCCCAATTCATGAACATAGTATGTTCTTTTTATTAGATTCTTCTTTAATTTCTTGCAGCAATATTTTGTAGTTTTCCATGTATAAGTCCTTTACATCCTTGGTTAAATTCATTCCTAGATATTTGATTCTTTTATTTTTTATTGCAAATGGACTTTTTCTTCATTTCCTCTTCAGATTATTCATTACAGTATATAAAAGCACTACTAGTGCCTAGGAGTTGTCTCCTAGGAGCCTCATTGTTGGTCAAGTGTGTCCTCTCTCTAAACCAAACTCAACACATAAATACATTACCTTCCCCCCAGCCATAGGACATGACTTCTGGGGGTGAGCTTCCCTGGTACTGAGGGATTACTACCAAGCAACAACCAGCAATGCAACTGGAAAAATACCTCGACTGAAAGGGGGAAAGGGTAAAGAAAAATGAATTCATATGGCTAAGAGACTTTAAAGTGAGTCAGTAGGTCATTCCAGAGGTTACACTTATGCACATCTCAGCAAGATCTCATTCACTGCCAAAGTATATACTTCCTCAAAAAGTGGGTCTCCTGAGGGCTCTGGAGACATCCAGACATTACAGTCAGGGCAGATAGCTCAGAAGTTTGGTGCCTTGCCAATGAACTCTATTTTGGAATTTATGTTCCCCAGTGTGACAGAGTTGGATTCAGTTGTGATTTCTCTACACATGGCTCTTCTGTCCTTCTGTTTGGACCTGTAATTAGTACTAGAGTTGGTAAGTATATGTCCAAGAGACTTAAATCTTTGGGCTGTCCATGTCCCTGCTGGGTCCTGAATCTCAAATGGAGTTGCACCACCTACTCTCCAGTTCATTGGTCTCACCCAGGACAACTAACAAGAAGGTGATGATGGACAACTACCATACAAAGGAACTGAGAGAGGCTACAATTGCAAGCAAGAGGTTCTCACTCATTGACCCTATGGGATTGCAGCCTTCTCTCAATTAGAGGTGGAGTGTACATTACCATCCCAGAATCTTCAGGATTCTGTGGACTAGAGAGGACTTATTGGTATTCTACTATAGACTTATTGTGATTTTAACAATGGAAGAAATTATATCATTGATGAAGAGGCAGTGGCTACTGGAGGTTCTGACAACAAAGAGAGGGAAAATCAGGTATAATAAGGGGGCATTTTCAGGACCTGGGAATTGTCCTGAATGACATTGCAATGACAGATACAGTCCATTGTATATCTTGCCATAACCTACAGAGTTGTGTGGGAGAGAGTGTAAACTACAATGTAAACTTTAATCCACACTCAGTGGCAAAGCTCCAAAATGTGTACTTTAATTGCAATGAATGTACCTCACTAATGAAAGATGTTGTTAACGTGGGAAAATGGGAAAGGTCTGGGGAGTGGGGCATATGGGAATCCACTATATTTTTTATGTTACATTTATGTAATCTAAGTATCTTTAAAAAAAAAATAAAAGAAAAAGGGGGAAAAAAGCACTTCTGATTTTTGGAGTTTGACCTTCTACCTCTTCACTTTGCTGAATTCTTTTATTAGGTCTAGTGGCTTTCTTGTGGATTTTTCAGGGTTTTTCATATAGGATCATGCTATCTGCAAATAGGGATTGTTTTACTTCTTCCTTTCTAATTTGGTGGCTTTTATTTCTTTTTCTTAATTAATTATTTTGCCTAGAAATCCCAGATCAATGTTGAATAACAGAGATACCAAAAGGCATCCTTGTGTGGTTCCTGATCTTAGGAGGAAAGCTTTCAGTCTTCCACAATTTAATTTTATGTTAACTTTGGATTTTTCAAATATACCCTTTATCATGCTGTGGAAGTATGTTTTTATTCTGAGTTTTCTGAGTGTTTCTAATAAGAAGGCATGATGGATTTTGTCAAATGCCTTTTCTGCATCAATTGACAGAAACTTGTGCTTTTTTCTTCATTCTGTTAATGTGGTATAATTGATTTTCTTATTTTGCACCACTTTGCATGCATGGGGTGAATCCCTCTTGATCACAGAATATAGTTCTTTAAATCTGCTGTTGGATTCTAGTATTTTTTCTTGAGGAGCTCTCATAAAGTATTCAAGGCATATGGCTCAGTAATTTTCATCTCTTTGTTTTATCTTTATCTGGCTTTGGTATTAGGGAATGCTAGTCAAAATCACAATGAGATACCATTTCTCACCAATATAATGAATACTATTTTAAAAATGGAAAATAAGAAGTGTTAGAATATGTAGAAATAGGAAGACTTATTCATTTTTGGTGGGAATGAAAAATGGTGCAGCTACTGTTGGAAATATTTTGGTGGTTTCTTGGAACATTAGGGATAGAATTGCCTTTTAATCCCACTTGTTATGATATATTCAAAAGAGTTGAAAGTAGGGATTCAAACGTATTTGTACACTGATGTTCATAGCAGTATTTTTGACAATTGGCAAAAGATGTTAGCAACCCAAATGTCCATCAACAATGAATAGATAAGCAAAATGTAGTCTATACCTACAATGAAATATTATACAGCTATATAAAGGAATGAAGTTTTGGTAAATTCTACAGCATGGATGAAGCTTGAAGACACCATGTTGAGTGAAATAAGCCATACACAAAAGGACAAAAATTGCAGGATCACACTGATATGAAATAATTAGAATAAGCAAATCCATAGAGTCAGAAATTAGAATACAGTTTAGCAGGGGCCCAAGTTGGGTAGGGAATGGGGAGTTAATGCTTAATTGATACAAAGTTTCTGTTTGGGATAATGGAAAAGTTTTAGTAATGGATAGTGGTGATGGTAATAGGACACTAAGAATGTAATAAATACTACTGAATTATATATTTGAATGTGGTTTATAGTTGAATCCAAGGGAGCAGAAATGTCAAAGCAAGAGCTGTTTGGCCTTCTAGAAGCAACCATAGGGGGATTTCATACAGGGGCTAGTTATACTACTTATGTTTTCTGGACCAACTCATGGGTCCTTACTAGAGGTAATGAGAAGGAAGAAAGCTAGGCATCATTGATTGTCAAGATTGCTGTAAATCTGTTCCACCTTCTTAGCCTCTGTGGCCCAGAGAGCTGTGTTTATGAAATTGATCCTGCATTTTGTTTCCCTCTCAGGAGAGCCATGATAAGATAATGATACACATGTCAACTGGCATGTGCAAAACTGGCAATCAGAGGATTAAACTTGGGAGTGTCTTTGAGAAATTCTCAAAGTACTACCATGTGTTATCTGAGCTTTGCCAATTCCACCTCCTAAATGCATTATCTTCCATCTGTCCTTTCAAACCCCTAATGCTAGCACGCTAGGACAAGTTGTCATTCCTGCCTTAGGTTACTGCAGAAGCCTCCTTACTGAATTTCATGCTCTTATTTGTGGCCCTTTGATCCATTTTCACAGGTCATTCAGTGTGATTTATTCAAAACACAAAATTGGTTTTGAAACTGCCCTGATTAGTAATCTCAAATGGCTTTTCTGGTGCCTATAGAATATATGGCTCATGGGAACACTTGGGAACATGGCTCCAATCCTCCAAGTACCTTATACTCAAACTTTATGCACTAGATAGTGGTGTCCACCCATCTTGGAACATCTTCTTCATTCTTTTCTGCCCTGATGTTATTTCATTCTGTAAAATTCAATTAAATG